>JAMQTF010000015.1:600000-1033184 GCA_025919625.1 Trichoderma arundinaceum
ACTCGCTGCAAAATTCAGCACCGAAATTGCAGCTTCTGCTTATTAGTTATTCTTTCAATGGATCGTATAAAGATCCTTCACATTTGTCATTAGACTTCTATTGCTGGACCAACAGGCAGTTTCTCTAGCAGCTTTCTTACCTGTATGTATTCACAAATAGGCACAGTGTTCTCCATATGCCATTTTCTCCTTATACGAACATATCAGGGTTGTGAATCCTTTCCGTTGTATTTTGTCATGCGCTTTCATCTCTCATATATCTTGACTATATATACACGCAACAACAGGCAGCAGCTACTTTGCCCCTTCCTCCAATGCCTTGGCAGTCCAATCTCCATTCCTCACTAGAATGTCCTCTGCCGTTTCAATGACATCCCTCCACACCAAGTTCTGACAAAAAACTGTTCCAGATTCTTTGGGCGGGTCTTGGCTTTGGGACGGCCACTGCGGTAGATATGCCGCCGGAGCGCCCTCTGGATGTAGACTGCCATTTGAGGGTCGCGTTTAGACTGCTGCTTAAGGTAATTGGCGGTAAAAATGGCGTCGCTTAGCTTCGTGGTTTTGTGATCGCGGTTCCAGCGACGGGTCGACGCGATGGCATCTTCGATACGCTGCTTGGTGGTAACTGGGTTTCGCGCTGTTTCTTGATGAACATTTAAGTATACTTTCAAAGGACAGCATTCGATGAGTTATAGAACTAATGAGATGCTTACTAGACTTGGGGAGTGGTGCTCTAGCACTGAGACTTGCTTGGGTCTGGCTGCTCTTCGTCACAGAAGTTGTGACTTGAGAACGACGTACCAAAGCCTCTGCCTCGGCTGCCGCTGGGAGCTTGTCCAGCGTGCCTGATATATCGCTAACCAAGCTCTTCAGCTCCTCCATTTCCTTCCTTAGCTTGTCGATAGACTCATCCATATCCTTTTGGCAACTTTCCGGATTCGTTTTGCTTTTACTGGTCCACTCTGGTCCTTGAATCTCTTCCATGCGCTGTTTCACCACCAACATCTCCTGGCACAAGTTCTGTAGCCTCGCGTCGTGGATCTCTCTGAAAGCCTTGTCTTCTGTGGTGTGCGTCATAAGAGTGCTGAGGCTCTTTTCCAGACGCTCTGCTTTGGCGCTGACGGCGCGGACGTTGAACTCGATGACCATGCGAGCCAAGGCATCTGCTTGGGCCAGGAGTCCGGAGTTGTTTCCGCTGGCGATGATGGTGCTATTGGAGGAGAGGGGAGAAATAGATGACGGAGAAGGAATAATGGCTGTAGCTTGGGCATTACTGCCATTGTTCCTAGACTTGGTCGAGGATGCTTTTGCTGGGACAGACCGTCCTCTCGCCATGATGCTGGTTGATTATTTATCCTCTGGGATGATCTTGAAGCTAGAGTACATACATTGATTAAACATGGAAGATACCTGAATGAAGAAGACACAGTTGATTGTACGTTGCGGAGGTGGCCATGGCCGCTTCCTTCCCAAGTAGTAAGGAGAGGATATGGGAAGGAACTTGCAAGATTCCTTCCTCCCAGTTGTACGGTCAATTATTTAAACCATATACATGTAGTTTTAGGCGGAATAAAAATAAAATATGGTATTAGATAAGATACACGTATATAATTACATGGGAACCGCTCTCTCCGCAGACTTTCCACTTATTCCGTTTATTCACACAACTTCAACAACCGACTGTCTCTATCATGCCCCCTCCTACTTCTCCTCTCGCTCCCTCGCAATCCACTCCAAAAACATGTCCACGTCTTTGGCAATCTGTCCGGGAACCGCCAACTTCTGTACCCACGCGGGTAGCACGCCCCTTGCATCCGATACCGTCCCCATCAGCCACTCAACATTGCCCTGGTCATCCACCTCCGTGAAGCGCTCTATGCTCGTGTATGTGCCTCTGAGGGCACCGTCTGGCCTCGACTCTTCGGCGCCGAGAGATTCTGGCACTGCCGCTATCTGCACAACGATAAACTCGCGCCGTCCCCGTACCGCGGCCGTCACTTGCAGCACGGGAAACACGCGGTTGTTGAGTGGAACAGGCATCTTATGCACCGATTCCTCCAGCTTCAGCGTAAAGTTCTCGTACGTGTCGCCTCCCAGCGTAACCTCTGCCCCAGCGCAATCCCACTGCTTCTTCAGCGTGTGGCTCAGCACCGTGGGCGTAAACTTCATCTCTGCGTCTGCATGTCCCTCCTTGAAGCACCGCGTCCATTCGTCCCAATCCGCAGTGCCCGCCTTCTTGGCTCCCTCATGAACGCTGCGTCTCAAGCTCCACGTTTCTGGTCTCACCTTCGAGCCGCCATTCGCCTGCGGTAAGTTCTGGTCCTTGGCTATCGCCTTCAGCTCTTCGACTGAGACGACCCGCTCAAACATGTGCACTGGTGCGGCTGAGTGGTGAAACGCCCGGCATCCCTTTGCCTTCCACGGACCGTTTAAAGTTCCTTGGTTGGACCTGTCTGATGACGAAGATGACGATGACGATGATGACTGCGGTGGCACTGAGCTGACAAAAGGAACCGCCTCGTTCAATATGGATTGAAGCAGCGGAGAGAGCTCGAGAGCTGTCGCGGTTTCCGAGGGCAGCTGTGATGGACGAATACCCCAGAGCCGCACATAGGGGCCATGCTGATCCGCCATATCGCCAACGCTGTGACGAGCAAACGACGACCCAAAAGGATATAGGCACGAGCGTTTATCCACAACTAGAAGAAGAAGAGGAAGAAAATTATAGCGCCAAAAAAAGAAAAAGGGCAGCGAGAATGAAACTTGGCGCAGAGAAACGCGGTTACGTGCTGGGGAAGGTTGGCTTAAAGGTGAGCCCAAGCGGACGGCAAGCTAGCTCCCAGGGGGCTGCTTTCTGTGTGGCTGTACCTGTGATTCCTCCTGTTGCTACTCCATAATAAACAAGCTGACCGTGGTGTGAAGAGAACTTAAAAAAAAACATGTGAGATGAGCCCAGGCAGACCTGGGGGCCTTTTTATTAGCGAAATGTGCCTATTTTTGTTAACGGTCTTTACCGAGATCTGGATGCCCACCCCCGTTGGTCTGGACCGGATATGGCGGCTTCCCGTGCGGGTTACGTCTCACCTTCGACCCCAAGACCGATTTGGAGATGGGAGATCGGGGGCGCCTTAAAACAGTCTTTCCGGTTCGGGTCAACTGTTTTTTTAGTGTTTTATACGAAGCAGAAAGTTTGCTTTTTGATGGTTTTTAGCGTTTAGCTCAAGGTTTGGTGTGACGAGTCATGCTTGTAGCAGGAATGCTTCTCTTCATATTCTTCTTTTTCTAGCTCTCTATTCAAAGCTCTACTGGCATTATTAGGTAGTTATTACAGTCATGATGTAGCCATTACCATCATGTGCTTAAGTGTTTCTTCCCGTGTATTCCCAAAAAAAAAACTCCGACGTATGATATCATATACAGTACGCATCCGACCCAAATTCAAATTGGGGATTTTGTTGCTTGCCCTCAAGTTGTCCTTTTTTTTGTACCCCTCTAGACGTTGACGTCCTAATTTCTCCGCTCCCACCGAATGTTGGCGGGCTCTAGCGGTCGGGAGAAGAGAGAAGCATAGTCGGTGCCGACGATGTTCTTACTGCCGTCCACGTTGCTCAGCTTGAACAGTCGGACGGTCTCGCAAATAATCGTCTGCAGCTGCAGATTGGCAAAATGCTCGCCAATGCATCGATGACGGCCGGCACCAAAGGGGAGATAGGGCGAAGCTGCGCCCTTGCTGACAATACCGTAACCATAGTCGATCTTCTCTTCCTCCTCCTCGTTTCGGGCAGCCATCAGAGGAGCATTGGGAGAGCCAGGCAGCCAGCGGTAAGGATCCCACTCGAAGGGGTGAGGGAAGTAAGTAGGGTCGGAGCCACTGACACCAGGTGCGGCAAGAAGAGTGTGAGACGGGGGGATGACATATTTGGTGCCGGGGACAGGCATCGGCTGCTTGACCGCACGCAGGATGGAGTGGATAGGGGCATGTAGACGAAGAGTTTCCTTGACAATGCCTTGGCACAGGGGGAGCTTGGCAAAATCCTCGTACTGGAGGGGAGGCAGATCGGCACCCAAGGCCCTGACTTGTTCCTGGTAGAGATCCTCGACAACCTGAGGGTTCTGGGCAAGACGGAGCATGATCCAAGAGCTAGTGGAAGATGAAGAGTGCTGGCCAGCCATGAGCAGGGCAATCATCATGTGGGCAATCTCGTGGTCAGGAACAGCAACACCGTTCTTGTAAACCGAGGTCATGAGGTGCTTCATAATGTCAAGTTCCTTGTCGTCGTCACCGAGGGCTCGTCGCTCTTTGATAGTATCCATGTAGATCTTGGCAACAGTGCGCTGAGCATGGTCGCGCTTGCGGTTCCAGGGAAGAGGAGCCCAGTGGAGCACAAAGTTGACAGAGGTGAAGCCCATGTCGAGGTCGTGATACAGATCGGCCAATGATTCGTCGAACTTGTTGCGGATGAGGCTGCCCTGAAGAGCATGGGAAGCAGTAAAGATTGTAATCTCTGCCATTTTCTTGGGAATGTCGACAATTCCGGACTTGCCCTTGAAAGAAGGCTCGCGCTTAAAGTACGATGTGACCTCGTGAGAGATGATGGGCACGTAGCTGCGGAAAGCTTCGGTGGTAAGAGCAATCTTCATGAACTTGGATTCATGTCAGTATATTTGCCGTGTATTGTCATGGAGGGGCACCGGCTCACCTTCTTCTGTTCCATCAGCTTGGCGTTGGGGCAGTCATAGACAACATCACGTCCGAAGACGGGCGTAGTCAAGACTGTGTAAATTTCTTCAGCGTTGACGTCTTTGAGCTTGCCATTGAGGATGAAATCGTTTCCAGCAGGGCCCACAGCAACGGTCGTCTTCTTGCCGAGCAGAATAAAGGTGAAAACATCGCCATACTGTCAATTGAGTGTCAGCCATCGCCGCCAGGCACGATATGGGGCAGTAATAGATTTGATTGGCCTACCTTGGCGCGATTATCTCGAAAGAACTTGGGAGGATCAATGCCGTATGTTACCGTGCTTCCAATCAGAGGGAACCAGTGGAAGACCAGAGGCGGGTCGGTGGGGTTCTTGAAGAGGAATTGCTGAAGGACATTGAAGAAAACGACGACGGCGAGAAAGCCAGCGACGCCAATGACGATTTGCGCGCCAGTCCCTTGTTCGAAGAAGAGTTGAGCCGCCGGATGGCCAGCGGCTTGTTGTAGGATGCCCATCTTTGGGGAATTGACGACGACTCGAGTCCCTCGCAGCGATTAGGAGTAGGAATATGGTGGGAGCCCAAAGAAAAGACTCGTCCTGCCGAGGGGGAAACAGAAAAGAAGCAAGCTGGTCTCGCGTCCTTTTTATCAACAGGAAGCAAGAGGCTCACCCGCAATGGCACGAAGAGGAAAGAAAGGAGAGAGAGAAAAGACAGACGGCACCACTAGTGGTTCGATAAGTCAGCCCAAAATGAGCTCTAATCAGTGACTTTGGCTCTATCAAGTCTGGCCAATTTGGCTTTCGCAACCAGACTGACACAATTTTCTGCCTTTTTTTCGCTGCCAAAGGACCCAGATCCAGGGGGCCGAGATCCACTGCAGGTGCGTAGCCCCACGGGAAAAGTGTGGGAGGCGAACCAATCAGAGCGTGCGTGATGGCAGTTTCTAGGTGCATTAGAAGGAGTGGAAGGTGCAGACCGCCTAGGGAACGGGAAATCAGTGGGTCTCGTATTCGGATCTATGCGAGGTGTGTGTGTGTGGCACAAAATACATACTATGCAGTCGCTCGGCGTTACATAGCCTAATCGACGTGGCGGGCGAATGCGAATACGTTACTATTGAATTTCGAACAAAAGTGACAACACCAACAAGGACATGATGCAGACATGTTATTACATGCTTTGAAATACACGTATTTGAAATGCCGTGTAATAAAACAGATTCGATTCGCTACTCTACTGCCAGTATTCGGATCTCAGCATTTCAGCTGCTGGAGGAAGCAGAAAGAATTATGGACAAGTGGTCTGATGCCACCTTACAACCTCCACAGCATCGAACAATCTCCGAATCTATCAATGGCCAACAGCAAGGACTCGATTAGGAGATGCATTAGCACATGCCACATATCAATGTGTACCAGTCCATGATTGGAAATAACCTATAGTAATAGTATTGAATGGGATGTTGTCCAGACTAAAGAAAATATCTGCCGAGCAGAACCATCGCAATAGCGAGTGCCCAATATGTAGACCCGATTCCAGCCTAAATCTAATGCCATCATACGTTAGATCCAGATAGATGCATGGATAGATGCATATCTGCGCGCATGACAACAACCCAAATAAAAGGCAATGAGGGGCAGAAAAAGAGAAAATCCAACAAAATCCAAGTTAAGCAAACGCTGCCAGCCCATAATGTTCCGTCCGCAATCTGTGAACTAGCTCATGTCCAGGTCCTTTGTGAAACGCCAATACCCTACCCACAGTCCTTTGCTAAAAACAACTGCTAAAAAATAACATCGTGTATGTGGTATCTGTATGCTGCCATATTGGGTTCAAACTTCAAGGTATCTTTGCATCTCTCACGGCCATCATCACCAAAAGAGTATATGTAACAACGACGGTCGACGCATTTACGCTTGGGCGACAATGCTCCTTCCGACGGCGCCCCATCTGAATCGTCTCAAACCCCCGCCAGACGAGCGAATGACGTCGCGGCTGGAGGATGCGGTGTCGTTGACGCTGCTAACACTTGCTGCCAAGCCCTCCTGGCGACCTACTTCACGCCCGATAACATAGCCGGCTCCGAAGCCAACTACGGATACGAGCACGACGACTCCGGCACTTACAACCCAGGTCAGGAGGGTTGGAGAAATGAGAGTCTCCTCGGCCACGGCAGTTGCCGTCGTCGTCTTCTTTTTCTTGATCGCTCGAGGGTTTCGGCCTGTTGATACGGCCCGCTTGGCCTTCTCGGAGGATGAGCGGGTCCTCGAGGTTGACCTGGCCGAAGAAGGCTGTTCACGTTTAACAGGAGTCGCGGCGGCTGCCGCCTGGGGCTTCCCAGATGCCTCCTCCAACTCTGTTTCTGGGACAAAACGGAGCTCCATGGGTTGGCTACTGGGTCCGACTCCGGTTTGTGCAGCCCGCTGCGCCTCGGTTTCCTCCTTACTCTTCGGCAGTCCTCTAGCTGCAGCGGCGCAAGACAGGAGAGTGGTCAGGGACGCGCGGAGGGCAGCATCGTTATCTTCGCGAACCGAAGGCGACATGAAGCTTGGTCCACGTTGCACTCTCGTATGCGAGCGCTGAGAGAAGGACGGCCGTGTGAAGTCGCTGTGGGGATGCGGAGACATGGCTGCATTTGACGAGTAGCTTCTATGGTGCGATGGAGGATGCGAGAATGCATTTGGTTGCGGTCGAAAACCGGGATGGTTGGGTGCTCGTCCTAGAGCCGTGCCTTCGTCACCGTCGGACTCGCCATCAGAATCCTCCATATCCTCTTCTGGCGACGGCTGCATATTCTCTGTCGAGCTGGAGAGGACGTGGTCCTCCTCGCTGTCGCTTTCATCATATTCATCTTGGCTGCTTGTCCCAGTAACAGGGATGGTAGTCTGTAAACGCGGTACCGATCTCGCGGAAGCCTGCACTCGTCGGCGACGGTTGTAAGAGCTGCCAACTCGTAGACCAGTCGTCACTATTTCATCGCCGATGCTGGAGAGCGACGAGGATGATGGCTGAGATGCAACCTCGACCCATGATTCTCTTGTGTTTTCTACTTCTGTTAGCAGACGTGGACTACGACAGTCGAAACATGTCACCGGTGAAGACGAACCATCGTAACGACGTTGGTGTGGGCTCGGGCCCGCGAGGACGTTCGGCATACTGACGGATCGCTGCCCGTTGGGGCCCGCCTGCTCGTCCATGCGTGGCTGCTGGGCCATGGTATTTTTTTGGGTTTTGTAAAGTATACGGAGTTTCAGCCCCCGGAAATCCCCAGACCGACGAAGTTGTTCGGCGGCCTCTGCGCGCTGGCGACGATTGGCGATAAATGCTGTTCCCTGTAATTTGTACTCCTTATCGGTGACCGTGACGGCAGCGCCCCACCCGATCGCAAATCAGCCTCCCAGCAATCGCACGCTCGAACTCTCTTCACAGCGGCACTGCTACAGATATCGACAGGCGGCAAAAAATTCACGGATGACAAGAGAAGAAGCAACTCCCGTCAAGATGGACGAAGGGAGGTTGAGAAAGCAGACCAGAGTCGGAGATACAGGGCGTTCTGTTGAGAGGTTGGGCCGAGATGTCTCGCTAGTCGGATGGCCTGTATGGAGTTAATGGTGCTGCATGACGATAAACGAAGGGCAGTCAGCAGTACCTTGCACTGGAAGCGTGGCTGGTACTGGTACTTTGGCAGGCTTGCAGGGGACAGTGCGCAAGCGCATCACGCGCTGGCCAATTGCGTCACTACCGCAAATGATGAGATCTGGGGAAACTACTGGTAGATTGTGATGGGAGCGGCGTTATGTAATCCACAATGGAGACGAAGACGGGCGAGACGGTTGACAGGTGAGACGAAATAGGTCCCCTTTTTAGCGGAATTACCTCTTTGCACCATCTACTGCCGTAAATTCAAAATGTCCAGGGGGTGGAGAACAGGCAAAATACGGAAAACTTAGCATTACTCGAGGCGAAGCGGAATTACCCAACAAGCAGAGATTCCCCAAAGGACGGAGCGTGCGCACTTCGCCGTAAACCGCCCAATCAATAGAAGCAATCTAAACCTCCCTGCGGACATGTTGGCCAATGAAGACGAAAAGGCTCGATGATCAATGGCCCGGCACATCGTATGTTCCAAAGCAGATGCTGCGTGATGCATTTCTGCCAGAGACGATCCAAGACAGAGAGAGTACCGCAAGACAGTGTCGCGCACAGTGCATCAATCCCAATACGGACGGTCCTGGCGGGCGGTGTGCATGACCTTCCAAGTACAGCTACCTCTGAGACGCGGAGACATTCGCTCCAAAACCTACAAGGCTTCTGCTTGTAGCGACCACGGTAAGCCCAGCCAGCCCAGGTCATGAGCGCAGGCGCGGGGCTTTGCCTAAACCGGCGCGCGCCCACATGAGCACTGCCAAAGACGTAATGGATGCCAGCGGCCTGTTAGCAGCCACTCCCTTGCCTAAAGCTACAGCACTAGCCCTCTAGAATTACAGACGCTGTTTTACATCTCCAGGTTTGCTTTTGCTCGTCTTCCGACTTCTCGCTTCGCCATGAAACAGCAAACAAAACGCACCAGATACGAATGCGACTCTGCATACGTCTTCTGCGCCGCGCATGTGCGTAACGAGCATACGACTGTTTCTTTGTGTCTGCCTACAAAGGGGGCTGCCCAAAGGTAGGTCCTGTTTAGTGCTACCAACTCCGTGCATCCTCCCAGATAGAGGCATCCCGCCACGGTACAGTCAGACGAGAGACAGCTGCTATGCCTGCAAACAGCCACCGTGCGCAGACTGTCCAGTCACCCTCCCTCGCTCTCCAAAGGTCACTCCTGATAGCGAAACGACGGGCGGTGCACGTGCGGCTTGCGTCGAAACAAGGGATGGGGAATGGCGTTTGTCACACGGTGACGGCGCGCCACCAGATTTGCTCAGCCTTGTCGCATCAACATGATAGGTCATCTGAAGGAAGATAGCCCACCAGTTAGCCAGCCATTCATCGTCATTCCATCTCTTGGGCTCAAGGGGGGACATAAAAAAGCGCACTTCAGGAGTAGATATTGGATTATAGACATTTGTATTTTCTATACTCATGGACTACAGAGTCATGTCATGTCTGACGAATAAATGAAGAACAAAATAAAACTTTTCCCTAGCAACGCCTATTTTTACAATCCAATGCAAAGGTCATGGGCGGAGACTTACCCGTCTCTTGGAGCAAGATTACAATCGGTGTACATCCGGGAGTTTACCTTGTAAATGAGTTTAGCAAGAGGTTGGACTCGTAGATACTACAAGTCCTCAAGTGCAGCCCACGTATCAAGTATTTGCATTTGCAAAGCCCCCGGGTCCCTCAGAAGTATTCGCAGCCATCAAAGTTGGTCTTCGCCTACATGCCCCATAGTGGCCTTCAGCGAAATAAACCAAGATTAGCCCTCAAATCCATCAGAAGCCCACTGGTGTGTACAAGACGTTGACGGTAGTACCGTCATTGCCGCCGACGTCAAAAAGCCCAACTATGCCATCTTTGCCATGCTTCCAGGAGAAGCAAAACGGCCAGCCCACATATTACAAAGTAGAGAAGCCCCCAGCCCAGCGTTGATCTGCGCTCTCATGCCAAAGAGCGTTACCAAAGCCCACTGAATCTCAAAAAGCCAAACGTAGATTGCACCATAAACCGCAAATGCCCACATCCCTCGATATATGTATGGAACAGATCTCAGATGAAGCCACCTTAGTCAAAGGAGATCTTGGTGCCAGAGTAGCCCGGCTTTGTGCGGTTGACAGCGCTGAAGTTGCCACCACGGCCGCCGCCGAAACCGCCACGGCCACCACGACCACCACGGCCACCGCCTCCACGAGGACCTCCGCGGCCACCACCAAAGCCACCACGGCCACCGCCAGCTCCTCCCTGAGGACGAGGGCTGGAGTAGTCAAGTCGCAGGCTGCGAGCAAATCTGCCGCTGCCAATGGAAGCACCGTTCTTGGCGTTGAGAGCCTCCTTGGCGTCCTCAACGGAGCTAAAGGTAACATAGCCAAAGCCCTTCAGGTTACCGCTCTCACTAAAGAACAAAAGTGCGTTAGCATGGTACAGTTTATACGCTCATCCAAGTCGTGAGATAACTTACGGGTCAGTGGGCAGTCGAACACTAGCGACCGGGCGAACCTCGTTAAAGAACTCGGTAACAGTATCCTGGTCGATGTCGAAGGGCAGGTTGCCAACGAACAGGGTGTCGCTCTCAGTGCTGAGAGTATCACCGTGCTTCTTGGCGCGGTCAGCAGCGCGGTTCTGAGGGTTGGCATCATCAGGGCGGGCGTTGGCGTAGTCGAGGTTGATAGCACGGCCACCAACATCCTGGCCCTGCATAGCCTCGTAAGCCTTGGAAGCAGACTCAGCATCCTTGAAGTCGACATATCCAAAGCCACGGCTGCGGCCAGTAGCCTTCTCAGTGACAACACGAGCACCAACAAGACCATCGAAAGACTCGAAGGCTTGGTAAAGGGCGTTGTCGTCAACGCTCCAGGCCAGGCTGCCGGCGAAGAGGGTGGGGGCAGCGTTGCTGTCCACCTTGGACTTCTTAGCGGAGGTATCAATCTCATCGTCAGCCTTGCGCTTCTTGGAAGCGGGGGCAGCCTTCTTCTCCTCTTCCTCATCCTCGGAAGAGTCGTCCGAGTCCTCCTCAGAGTCATCGCTGGAGTCAGACTTATCGTCAGACTTGGTCTCCTAAGAAGGGAAAAAGTCAGTCAAAGGTCTCGTGAGATGAATTCTTGTAAGGATGACTAACCTTGGCAGCGGGCTTCTTCTCATCCTCGCTCTCTTCATCGGAGTCAGAGTCAGAATCAGACTCGGAGTCAGAGGACTCGGCCTTAGCCTTTCCGTTCACGGCAGGCTTCTTGGTCTCCTCCTCCTCATCGGAGTCGGAGTCATCAGAGCCAGACTCAGACTCGGAAGATTCTTCCTTGGCAGCAGGCTTCTTGGCCTCCTTCTTGACAGGCTTCTTGGCGGTCTCCTCCTCAGACTCAGAGTCGCTCTCGCTGGCGGAAGAATCAGATTCCTCCTCCTCCTCGGAAGACTCGTCAGAGGATTCAGGCTCAGCCTTCTTCTTGTTCTTCTTAGAAGGCTCCTCCTTCACAACCTTCTTGGCAGAGGCCTTGGCGGCGCTCTTGACGGCGACGGGCTCAGCGGCCACAGCCTTCTTGGAGTCCTTGACCTTGGTAGACTTGCCCATTGTGAGATGTGATTAGAGTAATTGGGATGATAAAAGAAGAAGTAAAGGATGAACTAGCGACAGAAAATTTTTTGTGCTAGGTGTAGATGTAGGGAAAAAAGAAATGCAAGCAGCTGGCAGCCTCGCAGGTTTTTAAAGCTGGGGTGGTTGGGGACTCCCGCCTACTGCACCCAACTTTTCAGATTTTTTTTTCTCTTCAGTCCGGCAGAATAGTGGGGTATCGGAAAGCGGTCAGTTGGACTGGCATAGCTCGCCATGGGCTTCCCCACACGCGCGCCTGCAGCCTTGTGTGGCCAGAATTTGTTGCCTGAGGTTGCAGCGAAAGTCTGAAAGTTGCTAGGTCAATCGCATAGTGGACTGGCCCAGGTAGGTAGGCATTCAAAGGCGCTCAAGCATCAGGAGATATTCGAGCTTCCGTTGTCTCAACCCTCGACCACCTGGTTTAACCGGCCCTGCACCCTTTCGAACCTGCCGAAGCCCAGCCAATCCTTCATCATGCCGACGCCCGAGTCCGAGCTCTTCAAGAGCCAGAAGCCCACGGTGGCCCCCACATTCAACGGCGTGGACTTTGACGACACCAAGGCTTTCAAGGCCGCTGAGGATGCCATTATTCGAGAGCAATGGGTTGGCGCCATGATGACCCGTCTTGTTGGCGAGGAATTGGGCAAGTGCTACGTCCGCGAAGGAGTCAACCACCTGGAGAATTGCGGCCATTTGAGAGGTGAGCTGAGGAACCACCCCAGGTGTATGCCTGGTTATTGAAAGAACAAAGAGACTCATTGACCAAACAGAAAAATACCTGACGTTGTTGTCGGCGAACAAAATCAAGGGGACCAAGTTTATTCAGCAGAACTATCTGGAGAAGAAGGACCAGGAGTTTGATTTGGAGCGCAAGGTGCACACAAGCGACAAGATTGCCAAGCTGAACCAGGGCCGATTCTCATGAATCGGATGGAGCCATGTTTAAACACAAGTCACGGAATTTTTCGAGTTTTTGGGCGGCCGAATCAACCGGGCAGGGTCTGTCTGGGATATGGAGTAGAGGCATGGTTTAGAGGGCCACAGCCATGACATTGAGCGCAGCGGTGGAACGCTCTGCCAGTGTATATATCAGGAAGCAACGGAATTAAATTTGAATACAAAAGAAATTATAGAAACCCTGCAGTAACGTGTCAATACAAAATAGCTATAAAGCTAAGCTACACTGTTGACATGATGGAAGGCTGAGTGCAGCAGAGGTTCTGCGGTCAATCCCATTGGTCACCCCACCACTAACGAACGCATACCCAAAATTTCTCCAAAGCCAAAGCACCAATAGAGCCTCGCCATCCCACCCAGCGACAACCTCGCATATATACATCCTCCCCATCCTCGCCATGTTCTGCACTCGGTGCCTGCGCGCCACGGTCGCGCGACGCCAATTACCCTTTTCACGACAATTCTCATCCTCCCTGCGCTTCTACTCCGCCGAACCGCAGCTCTCAACCCCCACCAGCGACGCCGGCGAAGCTCCAAAGCAGGCTGCCTCATCGAGATCGATCTGCCCGGAGGGAACCGTTCTCAATGGCCTCAACTACATCAAGGGCGGGCAGGATCCCGTCGCCTTGAAGGACGAGGACTACCCGGAGTGGCTCTGGTCCTGCCTGGACGTCATGAAGAAGGCCGACGCAGAGGATGACAATCTAGGCGACGAATTCTGTATGTCGACTCACCTACGCAATTCCCCCCCTTTGAGTATAAAGAAATTACAGCGAAGCTAATGCAAACTCCTTCTCTTTTTAGCAAAATCCAAGAAACAACGAAAACTAGCAGCCAAGCGCCAAAAGGCCCTCGAAGCAAAACTCCTCGCTGAAGGTAACCTCGAGGCCCTGGCGCCCAAGGTGCCGCTGCAGCAGCAGTCCGTCAACTTGCCCGGCGAGCAGAACGGCAGCGTGCTGGACAATATCGCCGCGGCAGAGAAGCGGGAGGAGCTGCGGAAGGCCATGCGCAAGGAGAGGAGGGCTAAGATCAAGGAGTCGAATTACCTGAAGTCCATGTAAAAATAACAAAAGGGAGAGTACGGGTTTGGTTAATAGACACATTTTGTACAATATACAATGAAGAATTTTCAGAGACACGGTTCAGGGTCGTCGATGTGACACATGTTCTATTATCTTTAATGCTTTGGCCAAAGTCTTATTTATAAAAAGTACGGTATATGTATGCTATTCAACAGTCTATAATCGAGAATAGCCGTAGCCCAGACAAATGGGAGATTGGCTCTCTTACAGCAAACTAAGAGAGCTCTTTCCCACTCGCAAAGGCCATCGATACTCCATACAGAAAGAAATCCTTCACCAGCACATACGGTATAATCTCCTAAATTAAATCAAACTGATATCATCTATTGCCCTAACTCAACACGCTCAAATCAAGAGGAACACTGCTCCCTCTACCTGCTCTATATCTCCTTACACCCCCTACAAAATCCCTTGGTTTTGGCAACATGCTCTCATCCTTGAAGTGCCACCTCGCGTCATTGATGAAGATCCGTCCGCCACCTTGACTCGGCGATGGTGAGTGGTTAGAGGTTTTGGATGGCAGGCTCATTGTTGAGCCGCCGCCATTCGCGGTCAAGGTAAATGAGCTCGGATCGAGCATGGTATGGCGGAGAGATGACCCTCTGGCTCGTGTCACGGGAGGGCCATTGGAAGGAGATGGGGCTGAAACTGGAGGTGCTGGTGGTGCCGGAGGGGGGGAAGGAACTGCTCCAGGAGGAGCTGGAGGAGGTGGTGGTGGTTGAGCCCGAGGTGCAAACGACGGCGAGGGTAACGGGGGTGCTACCGAGGGTGGTGGAGGCGGTGGTGCTCCGGGCAGCACGGGGGCGGAAGTTGCTGGAGGAGGAGGCGGCGGTGGAGGTGGCGCAAAGGGAACCGGTGCTGAGGATGTCGGCGGCGGTGGTGGAGGAGGAGCCGGTGCAGGGGCCGCAGGAACTGGGGCAGCCGAAGCTGGAGCTGGCGGAGGAGGAGCCGGAGGCGGCGTGGCCCTGGCCGAGGGCTTGCGAGAGGTTGGAAGCGGCGGCGGTTTCTTTCCGATCGGCGGAGGTGGCCCCTTTGTCTTCTTCAAGCCCGCTGCTGCGCCTGGAGGAGGGATGGGAGGTCCTCGCCCAGGAATGGCCGGCGCAGAATCGGCTGGCGGTTTCGGCGCGGCGAAAGTTGGAACATGGGGCGCAGAATGGGATGGCGCTTTCTCCGTATCCGAGGAGAAAGATGCCTCTGCGCTGGCTCCCGTATCGATATTTCCTCCTCGCTTCTTCAGCTTTGGCATTCCACCGACAAACAAGCCTCCCAACTGCGGCGCAGAGTCCATGGGGCGTATGTCTTGCTGCGCAGAGTTGTGATCACTGTTGCTTCGGGCTCGATTTCCTGGAACAGGAGGCGCAAGTCCAAGGCCAGGAATCGGAGGCGCACTCCCAAGGCCAGGAACCGGAGGCGCACTCCCAAAACTGGGGACTGGAGGGGCGCCGCCGATGGCAGGGCCGCCTGATGAGGATGATGTCTTGCCGACAACCGGGGCAGAGCGATCGTTGGTAACGGCCTTTTTAAGGGCTCTGCCCTTGTGAATATCGGAAAGGAGAGCATTCTGGAAACAAAGTCAGCCAAACGGTTCGCTCAAATTCCTTGTGATGAGGGCACGCACTCGGTTTCCTGCACCTGGCGGTGGACGACCGGGCAAGCCTCCTGGGGCTCCTCCTGGAGGGGGGGGAGGAGGAGGAGGACCTCCTCCAGCCCCGGGCAATGGAGGAGGCGGAGGAGGAGGCGGCGGCGGCATGGCAGAGAGCGAGCGAGAGTCTTGATATCGGTGGTTGTGGATTTGAGCCTCGGATTCTCGCTGCGCTAAGAGGGATGGGAGGAGGTGCGGATAAAGTGTCTAGTGCAAGATCCAGGAGTCTGCGGCCTGTCGTCGAGAGTCGAGCAGCTGCGTCGGCACCCCGAAATCCGGCAACCCAAGGTGTCTCGCGGGCGAATTGCAGAGTTTGGAGGATGACGAGGATGTCGACGTTGGCATGGCAGAGGCAAAAGCTCGTCTCTGGCGGCCTGCTCGACGTTTCGTCATCAGGCTTACGAGCGGCGCCAGGGTGCAGCGAACGGAGGGTCGAGGAGAACCAATCAGGGCCCCACTTTTTGGCAAAGCCTCACAGCTTCACCGTTTGCTGGAGCCTTGGGAACGAAATGAAGGGCTGTTTAGAGGGGTATGTGATAAAAAAAATGAGGCAAAATTGATGGGGGACTGAAAGAAGGAGAAGAAGAAAGTCACATCTGGAATCTTAGTATTTTACAGTTGTTTTATGTGATTTTCCTATGCTAACCTTGCTTTAGTACCTGTTGCCGTTGCACAAACTGTCAGTGAGCATTCCCTCGTACCGCAATATGTCACTTTCCCGCGCAGCCAACTGTGGAGCCAATCACAGCCTTGCAGGCGACGATTTTGTGCCAAACCTCAAACTTCGACTTTTTGGCCTTGCCGCCTTGCCCTCGCTTTCCGTACAGCGACCTGGGTTTGGTCAACAAGCCGCAAAGCTTTGCTTACAGAACAGAAACACAGACGCATTTACACTGTTCTGAATTGGTCATTGGCCCGTTCTCAGCCGGCCTCCATCTCCTCTAGAAGCTTTTTCACCCATCATATCACATTTCTATCCTCACTATGCGACGAGCAAACCCTCGGCAGGTTGGCTTTATATGCCACTCCTGTGCTTCACTGCCGGCACAAGCACTACGGGCGCCAATCTCTAGTCGCTTACTATCCTCAGCTCCCCGTCAGATTGCTCAGGGCTCGGTCTGGAGGTCAGCACCTGCGAGATGGACCGCATCCGTCTCGGCATCAAGGGCAGAAACAGAAGCAGACGCGGAAGCGAATGAGAGGGCCGTATCAGCATCCACAGCACGGCCGCTGACAGATGCATCGCAACTGGCGGCTGTAGCGGAAGACAGCTGCAACAAGTTCCTCTCGGTCGACGGCATCCCGGCAAAGCAGTTGACTACGGCTGCGTTGCAGTCATGTCTACGAGCCGCAGTGGCGCTCCATCCCCAATTGAAGCGGGCAGAGGCGCAATTCAAAGCTTCGGCCTCCAAACTGGTTTCCCTAGGGGCCGAGCGGACGGGTGCGAGGATACCCATAGATGCCAAGTTGGTAGATGCGACGAGTCGAATTTCCCACGCGGCGTATACCATCATCGCGAACCCAAACGTTGAGATGACGCCGGAGTTCCTGGAACTCTATGTTGCCATTCAAACGCAGCTCGGTCAGCCAGAATCTTTGCCCGCCGTCTTTGAGCTCTACGCAAACAAGCCAAAGCCTGTCGTCAAGAATGGTCAGATTGAGTATGTGAAGCAAAATCCCAACGCAGCTGCTCGAGCTATAGAGCCCGCGGTCGCAGATATGGCTCTGCAGACTGCAATTGATGCCAAGAGCCTGGATTCGGCCCTTGGAATCATTGAGTCTTCGTATTGCCTTCCTGCCTTTAAGCGCCAAAAGCTGATAAAGCACGGTACGGCGCCGGCGATTGGTCTCGCCACCCTTCCGTTTGGTATCTTTGGTCTGTCCACAGGGTACGCCGCCTATTGGCAAAACACCATGGACATCAGCACTGCTACCGGCATTGGTGTGGCTGGCATTTCGGGCTACTTTCTCGTTATTGGCTCTCTAGGCATGATTGCCAAGCTGAGCAACAAGGACCAGATGAAGCGTGTGACTTGGACGCCAGGAACACCGCTACGATATCGGTGGTTGAGAGAGGAAGAGAGAGCCGCCCTGGATAAGGTGGCTTGCGCATGGGGCTTCAAGGAGCCTTGGAGACACGGCGAAGAGATGGGCCCAGAGTGGGAAGGCCTCAAGGAGTACATGGGATACAGGCAAATGCTGCTGGACCGAGTCGAGTTTATGGAGGGCATGAGTTGATCGCTTCTCACACTACATATAATGTGTAGTTCATGTATTTCAGGCTTAAAAGGCTAAGAAACTGTAAAAATAAACGCTACATACTACAATGTACAAATCACTGTGAATATTGGCATGGCATCATCCTTCTTTAACTTTGACATACGCGTATTACTTCGTATACGGAGCACAAATACTAGAACTAGAACAAACAGAACAAATCTTCTTCTCCCAACATGGCTCCCCGGGGAATATTCCCTGAGCAAAGACCATCATCATAATCAAAGATGACCCTCAAGGTTTCTGCACCGCTAATCCATGATGGGGCCCATTCATCAAGAAGCCCCTCCGTACGCACACCTTTCCAGATGCATCATTCAGGCCCCTAGACAAGTCACAGATTGGTAGACACGTTCTCGAACATCGAGACGCCCGAATCTGGAGGTCTACCCGCCGCAAATGGCCCGTGATGCCCTTGAATGAATGGCCAGGCCTGCGGTCGTCCGGCAGGAGAGGACAAGACAAGCTTTTCGGGCCAAGACGTTCCCTTTTACTCGCAAGTGCATTGACAATGCCCCGTATTGTTTACCCAGGCGCTGGCACTACTAATCCCGAACCGCCACCGTTCTGGCACGGAGTGTACGGAGTTTGTTCTGCAAGGCACTAATATCATTTGACATGAGCGACTATGCAATCTAGGAACGGCAGTCATTACGCGGCTGCAGTCCCCCCTTGTCCTTTGCGCAGCAGCGCTACCCAAGAGATTCCAGACCAGAGAACCCGTTTCCATCACGCCACCGCCTTCTTTCATGCTCCCCCCGAAAGGGCGAGACGCTACTCAGGAGCACGCATGGGAGCAAGAAGAAGAGAAATGTACTTGTATGCACGGAGTGCCGCATGAGAAACCCCGGCTGTTTCGTCCACGCTATCTTTAGTAGTCCTCGTACCAATTCCTTTTCTTCTCTCGGCCTCTGTTGGAAGCGAAGTCGCAGGGACTAACTTACTATACTCCCCGTCTCGGGATACGCCCACTCCGCAAACCCTAGCGTCCCTCGTCTTTACTTGACGTAAATTTGGGGGCCGTTGGCCATCCTCTAGCGACGAAAATCTCGCGGCCACATGCCGAGGGAGCAAGAGGGCCAACGCACAGAGGAGCTCTATCTCTCGAGATCCAGCCTCCAGCATCTCGGTTACGGATGGGGGATGGAGGGGGGGCTGGCGATGCTACGTTGGATCTACTAGTTGTCCGTAGTGCTGGGAGCCAGCAGCAATCCTTCTGTTTGCGAGTAAGCAAGCGCAGACTTGTTAACCCCTTTTTGGTTCTTTTTTTCTTTTCAAGTGTGTTTAGTAGAAACGCGACTTGTGTTTTGTGGCGCTTTGTGATATTCTTACATACTCGTGCATTTCAGCCGACATCTGATCCTTCAGGTACGTCTGATTACAGGCACATTAGCGTTTATGATGCATCTTTTCGCGCCTCCCAAGTAGTAGTATCAGCACTTGCTCAGCCTCTTCTTTTCTTGGGGGGGGGGGGGAGTTGGTTACGGAGCAACCTCATCGCAAGCAAACAACCGTGTCCCAATCCATGGGCAAGTCAACTCATTTGCTCTGTAAATGCTACGAGCCTAGCTCCTCGCTTATTAGTAGGCTTCGCCCAAAAGAAGAAAGAAAAAAAAAACTCCACAAAAAGCAAAAGCCCATCTCCTTCTCGGCCGAACCGCGCGCGACGACCCAGATCCTCTGCTGCACACCATCACGTCGAGCCAAGGTGCCGCCGATACAGCATTGCACCGAACACACCCCAGCCCATGAATGTTACAGGTAATAAAAACATAACAAGAAGAAGCGATAAAAAAGGGGACAACGCTCCACGAGAGCACAGGGCAGCAACAAGAAGGGAAAACATGGGTCGGCGCACGCCGGATCAGCGGTTTGTTACCCATCTTTCTAGGGGTTGCGGCGAAGCGAAAACGTGGGCTTGAATCGTCCGTAGGTACGAAGTACCCTTTGCTTGTTCGTCCGTGGGTACATTGAGGTACATGCATGATCCAGGGTAGTGACTTTGTTGATGTCTTCTCCCCCTTCACCCCGGTCTCTGTGAGCAGTCATTAGTTTGCCACCAAATAGCTACTAGGTAGTAAAGGATAAAAACAAGCATGTGCAGATAAGTAATCTGTCGTCGTATGAGGGGAAAAAATTTTGCACCACATGGCTAAATTGAATAGGAAGCCAGGCTTCCCTCTCCCAGCAGGGGTCTGACAGGCATGCCTGTAGGTACGGAGTACATACATCAGGTACACTACAGGGCCCTAGACGACCCCTGTCAATCAAGGTACTTGTATGCATGCCGCCAGATCTGGACAATGAGCAGAGTTCTGGACTGCCAGAGGTCCCTATATGACACGCGTGCGGAGGATTAGTGATTTGCTTGTAATGAAATACTGGTAAAGGGTAAAAGGTCATTCATGTAATTGGTATCTCTTATAGACAAAAAAAAAAAATTGTATGTACAGTGTGCAAAGTAAAGAAAGCCTTGTCCCCAAATTGCGTGTCGTCGTAAATCGCCCTCGACGTCCAAGACGAGGCAGTTAGGTACTATTGTTGTATACAAAGCAAAGAAAATAAGAATCTTTAGAAGCCAGAATCAAAGAATCCAGGGGTAAAAAAAATGAAAAGTAAAACGAAAAGAGAGTTCAGCCCCCAACATGTCATATAGAAAAGCTGTCTCTCAAGGGGCCAAGTATAGTAAAGCCCCGGGCATCCAATCCCCAATTTTGCAAGTACTCCGCAGTCGCCAAGACATCATGGCAGATTGCCTAATTTTTGTATGATTCGCTTTCGTATGAGATTTCGTACTTCGTAGTCTTCCTAATGGCGCCGTCTTGGTCGTCTGTGGAGCCGTGTCTCTGTACTGATGTGAGGATGAACTCTTCGCTCGTGTCATCGCTCTGGTGAGCAGCCGTGCTGCGGCTGATACCATCGCCACCCGGTCCGCTGTAAGGCTTCCAGCTTTGGCGGCGCGATGGTGAAGTGGAACGCGCATATCCGTACTTGTTCTGGCTCTCAGATCCCATACCACCAGACAGACCAGAGGCTCCGGTAGATCCCTTGGTAGTGTTGCCGCCGAAAATCTTGGGAAATATGAAGGCCAGGACAATGCGGCACATGGGCAAGCAGGCACAGATAATAGCCACATTTTCTTCGATAATGGTCCACAGGGTAGATGTGATGTCGACTTTGTGTGATTGTGTCAGTATAAGATGCCTCGAATCCAGAAGAAAGGGGGGAAGGAGCCATCTCACAGGTGGTATCAGGGCTGGTTGTCGAGAAATTGAGAGTGGTGGCACGCAGGATGGAGGTCACGGTGACGCTGGAGCTGTTAGCTACGTGTTTTGTACTTCAGGCTCAAGATAGACTCACAAACTACCAAGAGCAAAGACAAACATCAGTGCTCTCTTTTGGTTGATGGGCAGCTTGCTCGCCCAAATGGGCTGCATTGGCAGCGCCAGAATCAATACATCCGTAGCGATCGAGTAGCCGGCGTTGGCGTACCAGTTCTTGGTCAGGCTGATACACGTGGGGTTGACGGACTTGTCCCAAGCTCCCCTGATGGGGTTACATTGCCAGATGGACATCGATGTGCTGGCAATGGCGTAGGCCGTGACGATGCCCAAGAGGATGTAGCAGGAGATGCGGAACCACTTCTGGACAAAGATTCGCAGATACAAGAGAACAATCGACATTTTGGTGAGGTTAATGGTAAGCTTGTAAAAGATTTGTGCAACGTAAAACCACTATTCAACACAACAGATATGTGAGCACCATTCATCAGATGAGTCAGGACCAGGACCAGGATGAGAGTCGTACCTTGAGAGCATCCAGCTTCTCTTGAAGAGTCAAGGACGCAATATGCCTACCAAATCCGTGGTTACACGAAATCATCATGAATATCTGCACCAAGAGGGTACAAAACTAATAAGCTCTGTGCGTTAGTTTCCATTCCCCAAGTCAGCCAAGACTGTCAGAAAGCGTACAAAAGACACCAAGATGGTGCCATCATCCCAGCCCAGCCCTGATCTCCTCGAAATACGATTCCAGAATCTGATGACGACGAAGATGGGCGTCACGGCGAAGAAGATGATGGACGGCACCCGGACCAGGTCGGCATGGCTCGCCGCGGCCTCATCTGGCGTGAGGAGACTCATTGCTCAAATCGTTCGAGCGTATACGAAACCTCGGCAGTTGAAGGAACGGCGCAAAAGCCGGGCAAAGATGGAAGAAATGGATCTCGGAAGAAGGGCTGGAGGGGAAATGACCTTCCCTATATCTTTCCCCCGAACTAGTACTCGAAAGCAAAGAGAGAGAGAGACAGGAATGCAACAGATCTATGCCACTCCAGCTAAACGGACCGGACGAGGGCTATAAGGTACGGCAGGACAGTTTAGCCTTATAAAGAAGCTACCGCTAACAGAGTTTGGCTCGTACGTCTAAGTGCTAAAAGCTGGGCCGCCGTGGTGCATGTCCGAGAAAGAGATTGCACCGGAACAATGCTGCAGACGTGGATGCTAGCAGCTAGGCAGTTTCATCAGCGGCGCCGAGGGAAAAGAGTGGTTCCCGCGCTCGATCACACCAACAGGACAGCCGAGCAACGGGCCTTGTCAAGCCACGATGGTCCCCCCCGCGAACGCCATGCCAGGAGCATGCATGCCTAGGCGAGAGAGACAAGCAGAGAGGGGAAAACCACATGTCTTCGCTTGCCCATGTGCAAGGGCGAGAGACGGCTGAGCATGGTTTCGGCGTGGTCTGGACAAAAGTGGGATGGGACGAGAGCGAGAAGCTGCGTTTGTCGGCGGGAGCATGGCGGACTCCGCACACAAGTCTGTATAATTTGTCGTGCTCCGTATATACAGGTGATGGCGTGTCTAGCAAGAATGTGGCGGCGGCTGGCGCTGAATCCATCCGGGTTTCAGTCTGCTGCTGATTATTCGTTAGATGTTGCTCATCCGTAACCAGAAAGTCGTACATACTCCATACTCTACTAGCCTTTAGCTCGGCGATGAATCATCCTCTGCCACGGCGATCGTCTCTCCAGCCCACGAAAGAATACGAGAGGGGCCATCGTTAGGGGCAAGCGCAGGCTCCTCTTCCCGGCGCGGCTCGCGCATCTCCAGAGAGATTGTCTGATGTCTCTTTCATGGGAGGGGAGGGCTGGCCCGAGAGGACCGAAGAGGAAATGGAGACGCCAGGCCAGGCGAGGACTAGCGCAGCGCCGTCAACGGGCCTAGATGGAGAATCGGGAAAGCGCTCCAGTGGCTGCGGTGGGGACCGCGTCATGGGCGAGAAAAAGGTACCTGGGCCTCAGCACGCACTTGAGACGGCGATGTCTTGGAACCTGCATTGCATGACACTGTGGCCGGCTTCATCTTGTCTGCAGGGTGGATGGCAGGATTCGGCAGTGGGGAACTGGTGTCTTGGGAAGAACGGCTAGAGTCCCGGTGCATAATGTACAAGTACTAGGTAGTATGCACGGCGCAGGCACGCACCTATTTCGCACCATGTGTCCAGTTCCGTCTGAACAAACCCGATACGGCGTATCAGACACCAGCTGACAAAGAGACCTCGTGGGATAAGAAGCAAACAACTGAAACCTTGATAGGAGTCGGTGCCACGGCATGGGGGAGGCTGAGCCTGCTGATTATCCCGACAGGGACCTTTCGGCGAGACTGGGGGAACTTTGAGGGCAAGCTAATCTCTGGGATCGTCATCAGTTGGACGCTTACGGCAGCTGTCAACAGCAATGGTACTGCAATCAGGCTGGCTGCTCTTCGATTGGCCGAAGTGCTGTGTTATCCAGATCCTCCAAGATGCCGATGCTACGTTGACGAGCGCTGCGAATAATCGGGTCGTTGATCATTCTCGCGAGAGTTTACAGGTTGTATCATGTGTTTGCTACCACTTGCAAGGAACCTACTGTAGGTATGGGGGGGTTTCTATAGTCCATCTGCCGGTGATTGTCATTGTGTTTTACCAGAACAGACCATAGAGTTGTAACAGATAGTCGAGAGTGATCAACGTTGGCGGGAGAACTGGTCGCTATCTTGGCACGTCAAATGTCTCTGCGAATCGGTACCTGGCTCGTGCCGATCAACGCTTGCAAATGGCGAAGATCTGCGGGATGGACATTATATATAGTAGTGGGGTAACATTTCCTCGACATGAAAAAAAAAAGTCTCGGTGAAATAGAATGCATGCGAAAAGAAAACAAACGGTATTGAAAGCAGGGTAGGCGTTGTTTCTGCTCTGTGTCCTGTCAAACTTTTTTTGTGGCCGGCGGAGTGGCCCTTTGGCTTTGTGTGGCTGCGAGTTATTGATTGTTTTGGCTTCAAGCTATCGCACCTTAGCCCACGGCCGGTAGTCCCTCAATGACCGATAAAAGCTGGCTTGCGGGAGAGCCGCCACGATCTCCCGTAGATCATCAGATCTCTGTGTCTCGAGTCAGTTTATTAGCAGCGCTTTAAAAAAGAAGCATACACGGCAGATGCAGCAAGAAATCTCAAATCGTCGCAATCAACCAACATACTGTTGGAGATGCGAAGAGAGCGCAACAAACACCGCGCTGGCACTATGTTCGTATTTTTTAGTTGCCATTCCTCTCAGCAGCAGCAAGCCGGTACGTCGTAAAAAGTACAGATAAGCACCAGTCAGCGCCGAGGCGTCAAGGTACCCAAGTACCTCGAGGTACTTCCGTCAACTGGCAGCCAACTTGGAAGTTTTTGCGCCCCGTAATCCGGTAGCGCTACGTAAAGTGGTCCTGACTAAGGCATCCGGTGTCCAGGGTACCCCGGGCTCACCAAACAGGCGAACGACATGTCGTCAATCTCAACCCTGGCCTTTTTGCTTCAACGACCCCCGCCCAGCTGTTTTGCCGGTGACTGAATTGGGCAAGCTGGCCGTAAGCACCAGAACAACAGGCGATCCGGCTGCTTTTGCTCATTCTTGCCAATTTGGTGCTACTACGATTACGGAGTACTCGTGCTGCTTCTGGAGGGCGAGAGCGGAGGGGGGAACCCGGCAGATGGCCGAAAGAAGAGGATGCCCTTTTCAATCGGCCTTCTCGGCTTGAGGCTGGCGATACGTATTTAATTTGCTGGTGCAGAATTTTTGCAGATGCGTGTCATGCATGGATCCGACGCTGATCCTTCTGGGGAATACGGCAGACCAGCAAGTATAAGAATCGATCGGCACACGCAAAGCATGGTGATGGCTGACTACTGCTGTGCGAAGTACAAGCAGAACGAGGGATATAAGTTCAGACGGTGTCCTCGCGTCCGTCAGGCCGTTTGGCGCCGCTGTGCTGCCGCTCATGCGCCTTTTTATTTACCTGTACGACTACAGCAGCCATGCTCCATCGACAACACCAGCCACTTTTTCAGCTCAAAGGCGAGACTCTCCATCCTGGGCTCCTGCGTCCTTATCGACTCACCCCGTCGGCTACCCAAGGGTTAGCTGGAGTAGAGAAAAGGAGTCAGCGCCACGGAGCTTAAAGGACTCGTCAAGGCCTTCAGCCGATTGAATTCCCCCCGTGGTATGAGTCTCAGTGTGCCGTGGGTGCCGTGCTGTTCCATGTGCTTGCCTGGCCCTGAGGAGTTTGCCGGGTCTGCCGCGGGGAATGGCCATGGCACTACAGCCCTTATGAGCCTGTGGATATTGGGTCGGTTAAATCCACGTCCGTCGCATGTTCGTCCTTTGTAAAGCCTGGGCAAGCGCGGTAGCGTAGCCAAGCGGACGCGCATAAACGGGCAGAAAAGGAGCCTTGAAAGAATTCTCGTAGAACAAAGGGGAAAACGCCCAAAGCAGCATACGAGAACCTCCACATACGTCATGCCGTCGTTTGTCGTTTGAAGGCCCCCCCTGGCAGCTGTCATCGTGAGGGAGCAGAATATCGAGCCTGTTAGCATGGTCGTCGTCTCGTTGGCCGATAAAGAAGAGAGCAAATGTTGACTTCTCCTTCTTCACCGCGAGATTTTGGTCATGTTCCCCGCCCCTGCGTCACTGGCTAGCCGGGAGAGTGTTTAATGAGAGACTAGAAGTAAATAGTTTGCCTTTTTCGTCTTATTCTCTACCAGCTTCGTCCGCTCTCCATGTCAGTGGCGGATAGTAGTCTGCTTCCTTGGTCCACGGCCGCAGGTTGAAGCTTTCCACATGAGGGCTGACGGACCCGGTGAGCTGGGACGGCCAGAGAGCGAAGCCCCAATAAAAGACCCCATCAGCTCTTTATCCATTCGATAGCATGGCCTACCGGATGACGGAAGAAGGTCACTCAACTGATGCCAAGCCGCTAGAAGACACAGAAAAGCAGTCTGCTGAACGAGCAACAAGGTGCTAGGCATCTCAGCTCCTGCGGTGAGGACGGTAAACTCGGCCGGAAAGAGGGAGCAGGAGCAAATAATTGGACGGGGCCTGCATGATTAATCAGTGGGAAAGACGTTATTATGGAGTCCCCAAGGCAGCACAGAGTGTGTATAATGTAATAAATTAGCCGAAAAACGTGGCATATGGGAATGGGGATTCACTCGTCTGCCAATTGGCGATGCTGGCCTGGATATTTTCGTCGACGAGCGAGCAGGGCAGTTGGGTCTAACGTGGATCTATTGCCTCGCTGAGCGAACCACAAAGGGCAAGGTGCACCAGTAGCACAGAGTAGTGGTTGGCAAAAAACGTGGTCGTGGTAATATGGTATTTCCGGAATTTGAGGTGGGTAACAATGCCATGAACGGACATGTCCTGGGCTGCAATATCATGTTGTGGAAGGTGGACGGCATCCATGGCAACAGTTGGCGATGTTCCGTGAGGATGCTGCAGGGCTTGCAGGGTATGCGGCTCTGCCAAGCTGTACGGAGCACCCCTTCAACCGACAAAACACGAGTAAAACGACGCTGTATCAGGTTCTTGTATGGGCTTTTGCGCGCTGTTGGTTGGTTCGGGCCTCCGATTCTTCAGCAGCTGCGCCTCGTGCCGCACCCGGCGCCGACGGAGAGGCACGCAATAGGAAAATTAACCGCACCCACTGCTACCACGCAGCATCATGGTCGACTGCAGGTACCGCGCCAGGTACCCCGATGGTACCGCGCACTAAGATTGCGGTGGCTGCAAGCTCGGCTGGCGCTGCCGCGGAGAAGGGGGGCTAGGCATGTCGAGGTAATTAAATGCAGACAACCAAGTGCGCTGCGCTAATGGGGTAATATTACGGCTGCTTGGGGCGACTCCATCGCCTCGCCGCTGTTGGTAATGACAACCAAGAGCTAGCCAGACGGCTTGGACTGCTTGCATTGCTTGGCCTGCGGTTTGCGGCCTCGTCTGAATAATGAAAAATGGGCATCCGGCGCATGTGTACCTGCCGAGTACTTGCGGGTGTCTGCGCCCGCTACCGACAAGGTACTTGAAAGCCCGTTGAATGTGCAGTCGAGCCTCGTCAAGCCTCGTCAAGCCCTGTCCGATTCCACGAACCCTTCTCCGCTTGCCACGCGCAATCGCCAAACCGTCCCCTGGCTTAGAGCAGCTGCTACTCTGAGCATCAATCTCTTTTTAAAAGGCTGTCCCCCCTCCCCTCCCGCTCTTGTTTTCCTCCCAATTGAGCTTGTCTCGAGATAGCTTCTCTTGGACAAATCAAGACTCAAAGTCCCTCCTCTTCCCCCTACTCCTCCTCCTCCCTTTTCATCATCATGAAGTTCTCTACTCTGGCCTCGGGCTTCATCTCGGCCGCCGGCCTTGCCTTTGCCCAGGAGGCGGCCACCGGCACCGTCTCGCGCGGCCCATTCCCCTTCGACCTCAACGGCTCCAACTTTACCTATCCCTACCCCGTCAACGTCTTCACCTTCAAGAGCCAGCAGCAGCAGCTGCAGATGGCCTACATGGACGTCAAGCCGACGTGCGCGCCCAACGGCGAGACGGCCGTGGTGCTTCACGGCAAGAACTTCTGCGGCCCGACCTGGAACTCGACCATTGTGGCCCTGGCCGCCGCCGGATACCGCGTCATTGCGCCGGACCAGGTCGGCTTCTGCAAGAGCTCCAAGCCCGACAGCTACCAGTTCAGCCTCAACCAGCTGGCCTGGAACACGCGCGGCCTGCTCAACACGCTGGGCATCGGCAACATCACCCTCATCGGCCACTCGCTCGGCGGCATGCTGAGCACGCGCTTCGCCCTGCAGTATCCCAACACCATCGACAAGCTGGTGCTGGTGGACCCCGTCGGCCTGGAGGACTACGTCGAGAAGGGCGTGCCCTACGTCTCCATCGACACCGACATCGCCGCCGAGGCCGCCCAGAACTTTGCCGCCATCAAGGCCTACGAGCAGCAGATCTACTACGTCGGCCAGTGGCAAGACTCATACACCGTCTGGGTCACCATGCTCAACAACATCTACTTCGGCTCCAAGCGCAACCAGTTCATCAAGAACCAGGGCCAGATCGTCGACCTGGTGCTGACCTCGCCCGTCGCCCACTACTTTGGCGACATTGTCTCCAAGACGCTGCTCATCGTCGGTGATCAGGACAAGGTCGCCATCGGCGCCAACTGGTCGCCCCCCGAGGTCGCCGCCAAGCTCGGCCACTTCGACGTCCTGGGCCCTCAGGTCTGCGGCGAGATCCCCGACTGCACGCTGTACCAGTTCCCCACCTTGGGCCACGCTCCTCAGATCTCTGCTCCCTCCAACTTTACAAAGGTTGTGCTTGACTGGCTGGCCGAGTATTAAGACGGTTGTGTGCGATGGACTACGGAGGGAGAAGCGGAAACGGGGGCTACCATGGAATGAAGCATTTTCTGGCATGTACATATCATTGAGTCTGGTTTATTGGTTTAATTGTTTTTTGTTGCATACTATATACACTTTTCTTTTTAGTATCTAGCTGTATATCCTCTTGGCGATTGATCATGAGAGAAAGAGGCCTGGCCCTCGAGGGCGAAACGAATGCATATTTACTTTGACAAGCTCTTTCTATACGAATATGAATAGGGACATGTGAACATGCCGGGTGTATTTATTCCATGGGAGTGGAGAATTCTCTTCAGCGGGTTGAATATCGTTAGAACGGACTTGGGCATGTAATACACGAAATGAACGTAATCTATATCTCAGTTTGATGAATGGTTGAACAGCCAGCTCAATTACAACCTACCCTGTAGCCAAACTCAACACCTGTTCACCCATCTCCATGTTCACAACTCTCGTCAAGCTGTATCTATATATTAATGCTATAGCTCGACACAAATCCATTCCACAACATCTTACACCCCACAACTATAACCATCCACAACACCAAAATGCAATTCCCAACCCCCCTCAGCTTCATCCCCCTCTCCCTCCTCCTCCTCCTCTACCGCCTCAGCCCGCACCACTTCCCCCTCTCCACAACAACCACAAAGCTCTTCATCCTGTACACCCTCGCATCCCAGCTCATCATCCGCCGCATCTCCCCCCTCTCCCTCCTGCGCAGCCTCATCCTCCCCGTCCTCGCACACGTCCTCATCGCAGCGATATACATCCTGCACTACCTCGCCAACGCAGCCCGCTCCGCACAAAAGGCCCTTTTCAGAATCTACGTCCAGGTAAGCCAGTACATCGAGCTCAGCATCGAGGGTCTCGCCGCGCAACTCTCCCACCCCGAACCCCCCTGTCTTGAAGATGACTTCTCCGAAACGTCGTCGTCGTGCTGCTCATGCTCGAGCAACGTCTCCGGTGACAAGATTGCCGGTAGCCCCCCTTGGGATGAGATAGTCCAGGTATTAGAGGACATGGCGTCTCCCGCCATTGCAATCCTTTGCAAAACCTTCTCTCGTCTACAACGGTTTGAGCGGCTCATTATGCTTTATATGTATAGCCTGACTCTGTCGCGCCTCTACACATTCACATCGCTTTACAATCAAGCAGCCTGGTCATTGTACATCACTCGTGTCCGCTTTGCCCTGCTCGTTCGCCGCTTTCTCGAACCATTCTTCCGAGCATCATCCTACCTCGTAGGCCTCGGCAATCTATACTCACCCATTATTGCAGTCTTCGCTCTGCACTTCATCTTGTTGGCAGTTTTGCTGTCTATAGGCCAAGTGTATGCTCTCCTGGCCTGTTTACTATCCATATTTTGGGTGCTCTCATGGCTAAACCAGGTGCCTTGTAAATAGTAAATTGATAAAAGCAACTTCATAATTTGACCGTATACCCTCATGCTACGCCACACGATGCCCTTTCCCACCTTTACCTACTCATACATGTCCCAATTTCCTGACCAAAATTCCCTGTGCGCCAATCCCCGTCGACCGCGCCATGTTAACTTGTAATTCTTCTCACCCATAACGTCGTTGGCTCGTACACTGCATCCTTATCCCGACGCTTGTAAGCTCTATGCAATTTCAGGCCCAAGTCGTACTCTTCATGCTGAATCTCAGCCAGCTCCTGCTTCAGCCCTTCTACCTTCTGCTTCTCAATCTCTCTCTTTCGGAGCACCTCTGCGCTGGCCATTAGGTTATCCCGAGGCATCAGCTCTGTCATCTGTTGGATGCTTTTGTTGATATTGACTCTGCGGTGTGCCAGGCCCGAGAGAATGGCATTCAACTGCGAAATCCTATCGTCAGATGAGGCCAGCTCTGGCGGTGCGGGAGGGAGTGGCTTGGTGGTGGACATGATGGAGCTGCGACGGGTGGATTCCTTGTTGCTGTCGGCTCGACCGTGGGCAGGTCCACTGAGAGATACCTCACTCGATACGGCTGCCTGATTGTCGGCTCCATACGGGCTGGACATGTAGGCTCTTTGCTTGGGGATCGTTATCGTGTGGCTGGCAGCGGGAGCATTGGGAATATCCCGCTTTGCAAACGGGCCTGGGCGGCTCACAATGGGCGCGACGGGCTCCGTGGTTGTGAGCATCTGCTCTTCAGGAGTCTGCTGAGGAGTTCCTGCGGTTGGAGTCGTATAAGTGGTGACACTGAAGCGCGATGGAGGCTGTGTCCACGTTTGGTCGGTATTGGTACGTTTAGGCGGCTCCTGGCGGAACCCGGTGACCGCCGCGGCCGAAGCTCTACGTGGTGGAGGATTCACGTAGGCCGGGCTTGAACTTGACAGGTTAGAGGGTGCCGAAGGGTTTACTTGATGAGTCTGTGGTGGTTTCCTCTTGATAATCCTGGGACCGGTGGGAGTCAACTCCGAGCCGGCAGGCGACTGTGCTCGAACTGGTTGCATCGATGGTGGGGGTGGGTACTCGGACGGGTGCTCGTGACTGGGTGGCGTGGGAAGAGCATTCGCATTGTTGGCATTGTGCAACGTAGTCTTGGGTGCCGGTGTAGTTGCTTGCAGAGGCCTTAGCGGTAGTGTCGAGGGGAGAAGGTCACGATCTGCCATTGCTTGCGGCGGACGCGGAGGTGTTTCTAGCTCGGAGGACTGCTGGATAGGCGGTAAGGGGGCCGATATGTTTCGTAGCCCGTTGGGTGCGCGGCTTATACGCTTGCTGCTCCTTCGTGGAATGTTGAGAGGCGCCACAGTCGGGCCAGCCTGCATAGGTCGATCAGACAGAGTCTCTGTAGGCTCTGCCTTGCTCTTGGTGAGAAAACGGAATCGTTGTCCGGCGGCGGGATCGCCTCTCAAGTTTATGCGCATTTTACTGCTCCGCGGCATGGCGTTATGAGGCACCGGTACGTCTTCGAGGCTCCTTGGATTTTCAAAAGGCGGATTCTGTATCTCCGCCGGCGGTTCGTAGGCCCTATATTGATGCACGGGAACGGGAACATTGCTCATCTGGCGCTGTGCTGTGAAGGGCTGGGCTTGTTGGCCTCCTCTGAAAGGATAATCTCGGTGGTAGTCGACGTCATCATCGTCGATGGGAGAAACCGGTGCGCTGCATGGGCCATGCTTTGTTAGAACGTGTGCTTGTGTTCCTTAAAAGAAGAAAAAAGAACAAAGAAGACAAAAAAAAAAAAAACAAGCAAACATTGATAGCCAAATTTTCAAGCTCAAAGAAAGGAAATTTCCGCATCATTCGTAAATCAACAAAAGAATAAGCAGTACAAAAGCACTTACTCATATTTGAAAGCGCCAGTTTCTGGTGAGCTCGGAGGCGAGATCTGGTCGAGCGCCGGGGGGCGCCGCCTCGAGTATGTTGACGCCAGCTTGAAGTCTGAGGCCGGGGACGAAGTGTATCCGTCTCCGTCGCTGGTGTAGCTTGATTCTGAATCGGTGATGATTTGAGGTTCGGGATATGATGCTGCAGCGGAAGGCCAGCCGGAATCCTTCGAGTATTGTCGCAGCAGTCGCCTGGGGTTCCGCGGTGGCGGCTCAAAAGGAACGCGTGATGATGGCTCTGCGTGATCCGCAGGATCGCCTGTCGGGAATCTAGAATTGGGGAAGGGACAACAACGTCAGCCGCATGTCGTTTGCTGGCTATTTCAAGCAATGGGTAAAGCACAGAGCACAATGCGCAGAGAAACGGGCAGCGGGCAGTGCAGGTAGCGCGCATCGGCCGGTTATACTAGTAATAGTATCATGCGACCAGCCAGCTGCGATGGGGAAAATACCCGATGCAAAGATGGCCTTGTTGTTTTTTCCTCTCTCTTCTCTTGTCCTTGTTTGGACGCGCATCTGCTGGAGGCTGTGCCCTCAACAAATGAACCGGCATGTGCTCGGAGGGAGGGCGGCGGATATACTAGCAGCAGTAGCAGCGAATGACGCAGCATGCTAGATGGAGGCACGGTAGGAACACACGTGCATGACGCACCATCGCCAGGCAATTCCAGTCGCAATTGGGGGAGCATCAGGCATTAGCAACTTACATTCCAGGGCAGCGCGCAGCTGGCGATGCAACCCCGACGACGGTGACAACGGGCGGGATCTGGATCTGGTCGAGTCTCTGCGGCCTGGGCGGTGACCTCGGTGGCCGGGGCGGTCTGGTGATGTTGGTGATGGCTTCAAAGGTTTCGATCCCCAGCGCATTCGCAGGGCCGCCGGCGTCGTTTTGGTAAAAGGTCGACAACTTGTGCTTGTCAGCGCCATCTTTAAGGTGCCGGTGCAGCCTGTCCAGACCCGCTGTGGCAGAGGTTCGGGCGCGGTCCCACATGGTTCTGGCGGGTTGCTGTTGATATTTTTGGGATTTGGGGCTTCCAGGGGGGCCTGGCGGGCTTTTTAGCGGCAGACGGAGGTGCTTTAGTGCCCGTCAGAGCTGCGACAGGCGCACTGGCTGCAAGCAGCTCGAGTCAAATCGCCAGTGCAGCTGATGCTGTTTTGCTTGTTTTGCTGCTGCAACAGCTCGTTCGAAGGCCCTGTGTCAAACAAGTCTCAGTTGTCCTTGGGCCGTCGGTCCGTTCTCAGCAAAGATGCAGCCGAGGGGGGATTCGGGAGGAATGAAGGGATCCAGCTCTTTCAAGCAGCCCCGGAAAGGCGCCAAGGCAGAAAAACAAAGAACGAAAAAAGGCTGTGCCGACGGAAAGGAAATTAAAGTTGCTGATGGTAGTGCGCAGGTGCATGTCAGACGCAGGTAAAATGAGGCGCGCTTTTACTTGATACAGGAAGGCACCAGCACCGAGCTGAAGATGCCTCGACCTTCCTCTTCTCCCAAGAGATCTTCGCAGGGCAAATTTGCGCAGACCACTGGCCGGGCCTCTTTTTCTTTTAACAGAACCCGACTCTCCATCTGCCGAACTAATTGCTGCCGCCATCCCCGCTTCAAGAGGCCGGATTCACCTCGCTGATCCGAGTCGTGTCGACATTTCGACGCAGGAGGTGACGGCTCGCTGCCTCTGCGCATTAGCGGCAGCCCTCGCCCACCAACCAATTGACGCTCTGGTGGCTGCAGCACAAGGAAGCCCCATGTCGCCAATGCCAGGCACTGTCACAGATGCGTTTCGGCGCCAATTGAGTGGCTGCTAAAAAAGCTGATGAATCATGAACATGCACACTATATTGCAGAGTCCTAGGTCGTCGTAGTATAGCCGGGCAATGTATTGCGGGATGCGCCACTTGTTTGGGATCGCGCATGCTAATCCTATTGTGATTGAAACGACAAACTCTGTATTGGTCTTCCTTGTTTTTTTTTTTTTTTCAGCTCCTGCAGGTTGCATCCATCTCCAACCGGTTATCGCCAGCTGGGCTGTACAAGAAACCCGACAAAGCTCCCAGACCGTGCCGAGCCGCCGGATGAAAGACGCTCTGGAGACCAACGGAATAGCCCATTGGTGTCTTTGTCTTACGATGTCTTGCCTTGCATCGACTGATTGATTGTCCGGGATCTACATATACAAGGAGCAAGCACCATACGGAGCACAGCACTGAAAGCGTGCAGATATTGCACTTGCAGCAATGTTCCTCGTGCCGCTCCACCATCTAATCAAAACACCGATTCGGAAAACATCACAGCCTCATCTCCCCACTGTACGGAGCCCGGAGCACAGATCGATGCCCCCGGATGAATCTTACTCGTGGGCTATCTCTCAGACTCTCCTTCTATTCCTTAGCGCCATTTCCAATCATTGCCTAGAAAGTGACGGCGCCTGTTTCATGTCCTAGTGCCTGACCTCAGATGCAAGGGGGTCCCCCGTCGACTCGCGCTTCAATTCTGCGGATTTGGCCGCTGAGCAGCTTCCAGAAGGAGACGATGGAGCCGATTGAACATGTTTCAATTTTCAAATGTTTCCCATGACCGATAAGGGACGATAACGCGTGGAGTCAATCACATCTGTAGCTGTATTTTTGTCTGTATCATGAGGGCGATTTGTTTGGTGACAATGACGATGTATCAAGTCACTCGCTCACTGCTATGGACTACTAGTAGTACAAATATTGGCAACAGAGTTGGGCTCGCGATTAGTCTTCTCTGCCGAATACCTCTGTATATAGATGATTAGTACCTGCTATACAGAAAAGTTTCTCTTGACTTTTCCTTTTCTCCCAGCATCACAACAGCTCACAGTAGATCTTCCACAAAGAGGGCACATGATGACAGAATTCGCTAAACGCCTCTTAAGCTAAATCTCCAACATTATTCGACGCCCGCCTGTAAGCTGGCGCTTGCCCCGTTTAATCTCGTCCTCTTACTTCCAATCCACCAAAACGGTATCCCTTTCTTCAATTTTGGCCGCCTTCAAGCCATACTCCCACAGCTCCTTTCTCTTTACCTCATCTCTCGCGTCTTTGGCAATTTGCATCGCGGCCGAGCCGTCCAAGTGCAAAGCCTCGCCCCTGTGAGCCTCAATCTCGAAGCAAGCCCTGATGATGTCTGCAGCGCTCTTCCGCGAAGGCCGGACCATGCCGTTGGGGTTGAGGCGCACAATGACTTCCGAGAGGACAGGCAGCACGAGCTTCATAGTAACGTAGCCGATGAGGAAGCTCCCTCTGCGAGCAATGTCGGTGGGCATGCCGCCGGGATCTAGGCCTATGACGGAGATGTTGCTCAATTTGGGATCCTTGGCTATGCGATTTGCTAACTCTTCGCTGTAGAAAAATGTCAACGCCGAGCCCCTGAGAGGTTCAATAACGGCAACAATGCCCCTGTTTCATTTTGGCATGCTTTGACGGAGAAAAGGGACATTCTCTTACCACAGCATGATGGCACAGAGCTTGCTGGCTCCGTACCGACGGAAGCCCGAGCCGGAGGATGGATCCTCTTCTGGTGTACTCCATGTTCCCTTGGCAAGAGCTTCTACGCCTGGGAACAGAGTCGGGTATCTGGCATCTTTGTATGCCGACACCGCGTTGTTGCGGCTGTCTTCGATGCTGCAGAAACTTGAGCTTTATTCCTGCTCTCTTGTGTTTCACCATGGTCTACTTACTCGTGGGACCAGCTGCCTACGATGAGAATGCGCCCGTCTTGCGCGTCCATGCTTTGGAGGAGGAGCAGTGATAGAAGCAGATTGGACAGGAAGTTGACCTGCCATGTCATCTCGAAGCCATCTCCGCTCATGGCCTGACATGTACCGCGTCAGCAATCAAGCCCGGACAAGTCAAGCACACAACTGAGGTGCAGCAATATGACTTACAAAGCCGCTGTGGTCTTGATACCCAGCATTCAAAATCAGAGCCCGTATTCTGGGCAGCTCCCCCTTGGCGACTCTGGCGTTGATATCCGCGCCCACCTTCCTCACGCTCGCCAAAGAGCCCAGGTCGACGTCTGCCGTCTCATGCTTGTGATTCGACGGCACACGAGCAAGCGTGGCCTGGAGTGTCTTCGCGGTCGCTGCCTTTCGCACGGCGTAGATGCCGGTGTAGTTTGAGGCCAAGTCGGGAGTGCTGATGATGTTGCGCACTATGGCGGAACCCAGTCCGCCGTTGGTCCCCGTCACCAAGATGGTTCCCTTTGAAGTCATTCTTGCTATATCTTTACTTGGCTTTACTTGACAAAATTTTCTTGATTATCTGCTGTATCCACCCCGATGATTGAGACGTTTCGAGGATAAAAGCTAAAGAAGAAGGAGAGGAATTCCTGTTTATAAGACAAATGAGGAGCCAACTCGCGACCACCAGGGTAATGATCCGTGCGTCCGTTTCAATCCGCGCAACAGCTCCCGCCGCGGGTCCAGGTCCGTGATCCGAAGAGAGAGAAAGTCCGTCAGCCAGGGCCACGCTGGCCCACTGCATCGGCCGGCAGAGCTGAGAAAGGGTTGGTGTGGGCTATCCGTGGTGGATTGCAAATTCGATAGTCACGGATTACGGAGTTGGTTTGCGGAGTTACCTACGGAGTAGTGCTTTTCGCTCTTCGCGTGGGATAGTATTAATAAGAATACGCGTACTCCCTGATCTGTCACAAGCTGGTTGTTGCTTTTATACCTGGTAGTTTGGTAATTCTCCTTGATTTCTATCAAATATCACAAGACACTAGTTGTTGTTTTGCCGTTGAATGCTCTCAGCCAACACATTCTGAGACTCGACTCAGTTGCGGGTGAAAGTCCGCCTCTGCCCGCTTGCGCACTCATTCCCTCCCCTCGTCTTAGGGCCAGCTGATCCCATTACATTCCAGCTGAATTTCAAGAAGACGCTCCAAAAAAATGAATCCTTTAGACTTGTAGGTGGAAACGGTGAGTGCGATTGCATTGCATCAGTAGCGGAGTTGTGTGTTCGTGCTTTGCCCATGTTCAGCAGGGGTGAGTTTGTTACTTCCAATAACGGCATCTCGAAAAGCGCAATGTAACCTTCTGCCAATACAAGTAAGAACACAATCAACCCATGTTAGATACGGTTACCCTAAGAGACCTCGCGTCATGCCGGGTGTGCATGGTAAGGCAGAACCTGTAGTCATCCGTGAAATAAAATGAAGGGCGTGTGGTGGAACACATCACATCTAACGCCACAATTTCGTATAACCTCCATTGATTTGGTTTATACAGGGTATCTCATGCAGTATATCAAGTCTTGTTCAAACAAGAAAGCCCCAAGAAATCCCAGTTACAGCCGCCGTAAAGAGTAACGCCAAACTAGGCGACTTTTTGAGACCAAAGCCTTTCTTTTCATTCTTCTCACGGTCGTTGCCAGCGCCAATGTCATCCGCTTGGCCATTATCCGCATGGCCATTATCCGCATGGCCATTATCCGCGTGGTCATTATTCACATGGTCATCCGCAGTCAGCTCATGCTCGATGGTGATGTAGTCCGTCAAGCCAGAAGGTTGGCAAATCGTTCCCACGGCGCACGGGATAACAGCGCTCCACGTCCCGCTCGCACATCGCTGCCACGAAGTCGTCATGCAGTTCCACTGGCCCTCTGGGGAGCACATCTCGCCGGTTGTTTGCCCCAGCTGTGGAGCAGGGCCGTCGTGCGAGTCGGTGCGGGAGAGGCGGGATATCAGCTCCAGAGGAGGCTCGTTGAACGTCAGGATAGGTGGAGCTGCTGCTGCCGGGGCCAGGGGCGCCCAGCGAGGCACCGGAAGACCACTGTCCTTCATGCTGATGAGAAGCGTTGCTTTGAAGTAGAAATTTGCGATTCTAGGGAGTTTTCTCGTTGAGAGTGATGATGCTAGTGTGGGTGACCAGATGCCCAATAAGTCGATGCCTCTAGCCAGATAGCGCTCTCCCACTAGTCGAATATTCCGTTGAATGACGCTGATACAAAGCCCGCTATCGCCTTGGATAGAGAAGCCCGCTGAAATTGCATGCTTCTGTGCTGACGTCTGAGATGAGGGATCTGCCGCGAGTTGATACCTACCCTGTGGGGTCCAGTTAGACGTGGATGTATGCTATTGGATCATAATCAAGGCGTTTGAAGTAGCTTAGCTTTCTGTCTCTAGTTGGGCTAAACAGCAGTGAGGTCAATCACAAAGGCAAAAAAAAAGTCAGTGATACACATGTGGTCGTTTGATTGAATCACTGTATATATGAGTAAGTTGGTGGGTTGCAGCGTGCAAAATGGAGTCTCACGAATGGCGGAGCTAGCGAGCTTGTGCCCATTGAGCCTCCTTTCAACCACATGTACCTAAGGACATAAAAAAAGAAGAGTAGAAAACATCGACTTATAACATTGTTTGGTCTGTTCATCACAATTTCTTCGCAGATGGCGAAAGTGGTCACGAATACCAAGATGAACCTCTCACTATATCCGTTTAATGCAGAAGCTAACGATGCAACTCCAATTACCTGGCTCGCTTTGCCTGCCATCATATTAATCTGCCCTTGACAGATACCCCGACCCTCAAACACCTCTCGCCCAAGCCTCCAAGGCCACCATCTTTACCTCCCTCTCTTGAAGCTTCCGCCGCCGCGCCCTCTTCTTCAGCAATATCATCGTGACGATGAGTCCTGTCACGAGAAGCATGCCTCCGCCGAGACAAGAAGCCACCAGTATAGTCTCCTTGTTTGCGTCGGTAGTTGTCGGGGAGAGAGAAGTCATGTTTGTTGAGTGAAGAGGCGCTGCTGGGGTGTAGTTGATGGAGAGATCCATGCCGTAGGTGTAAGTGTCTGACAACTACGAGCGGTTTGTCGTGATGTCTCTAAGAACGAAAAGGGATTTCTGATTTTACATGTTAGATGAGAATGCTTTGAGGAGCGGCAGCCCGTTTGCATGTCCAACGTACGTACATGTTTGCATATATGCTCCAAGCGCTCAACGTATAAGACCACAAGAGTGCAAAAAGAATCTATCCAACAGCTAAGAGAAAGAGAATGAAGGGAGAGAGATTTGCTGTCCTACTTAAACAGCCTTGAGAATTTCTGTGTAGGTTAAAAAGATCGGACGTCCCGTTGGGATTGCTATTGTTGGCCACGAGGCATCGGATTGTTGCCTTGTACCAGCTGAGGCGCCTTAGTATTGTCTCGGGCGGATGCACACCAGCAAATACGCAACTACCCGCGAAGAAAAAAATTGAGCAAACTTGAAGAACAGCGAAGTTCAGAGGGAATGCATTATATATGGGAATCGTAATCAGTCTCCAGATTGTTTGTCCAATCTTTTTTTCTCATCATAAGTAGCTACAAGCAATCTTGATACGAGAATCATCAACGGACTCATCTTCAGTCATCACGGAGCACAGGCAGATAGATTCATCATCATCCTTCATTGTGTATTCAACTATCTCATGAGCTACACACCCAGCGGCAACACGTCCCAGCCCTTGGTCTGCGTTGCAGCAGCCTTGTCCCCAGTTCAAAAAGTTTGCTTTCTGGTGACGGCGAAGCTCTCCTGGCAAACATCCAAATTCATTTCTCCTTGGCAACATTATCATTATCCAAAGTAAAGAAGAAAAATGCAAATAACAAAAAAAAAAAAGCAAAAATATCCAGAGGCTATGATGACTGCAATTTATACTCCTCGATATTCTTGTTGTAACTTCTGAAGCTCTTGTTGGAGCTTGATATGTCTTTTGAAGTTCAAATATGTACGGTTGAAAGACACGAGTTCTTGTCTTGCTGTATGATCACGTCTGACAGGCTTCATTCAAGATCGCTGGCGGTAACGATGTATGGTGGTCCCGTTCCAAGCAGGGTATGTAGTGTGCCACTGGCCATTGTCATATGTGCTGGAGGAAGAAGAGGTATATATGGTCGTAAAGGTAGAGAGAGTGCTCGACAGGGTTGTCGTGGTCGCCCAGGAGGAAGGCAATGTCGTAGAGCTAGATTGCGAAGAGGCAACTGTGGTTGAATATGGCGTTGAGGTGCTGGGCGGACTAGATGTGCTCGTTGTTTGGGGAGCCGATGACGTGGTTGTATGGGAGCTACTCAGCGGAACTGAAGTCGATGATGATGTCCTCGAGGTGCCCTGTGACGATGTAGTGGTAGTCGCATTTGTGGGAATAACCACCTTTGATGTAGTAGCTTTTGACGTAGTAGCTATTGAAGTAGTCGCTTTTGACGTAGTAGCTATTAAAGTAGTAGACCTTGACGTAGTAGCTATTGAACTAGTAGTCTTTGACGTAGTAGCTATTGATGTAGTGGTCTTTGAAGTAGTCATCTTTGAGGTGGTAGCCTTTGAAGTAGTAGCCTTTGATGTGGTAGTCTTCTTCGAAGTTGTGGTAGCCTTCGATGTAATCGTCGTCTTTGCAGTTTTGCTTGTCGCCGGCGGTCGAGTCGTGATGGTCGTCGAGGCAGTGGTTTTGCTATGCTTGGTGGAAGTGGGCGTGACGATGACCGTCCTAGTCACCTCTGCCGTAATGTCAACAATCGACACCGTCTTCGGGATCGTACGAGTGACGGTCGAGGCCTTGCCAGTCTCGGTGACCGTCTCAATCACCGTGATCGTGCCATCACCGCCTCCGCCTCCACCTCCGCCCCCGTTGCCTCCTCCATTGTTTCCTCCTCCCCCGTTTCCACCACCTGGCTGTTCCGGGCCTGGTTCGAGAGGCACAACGGAATACTTGGGCTTCTTGTGATCGTCTACGCCCGCGGCGCGGACTAGAGCTGGCTGAGGGACTGCACCCGCAACGGAAAGGTATGTAGAGAGAGCAAGGATCAAAGAGACACCGCCACGCATCTTGATGAAGGCCTCTCGTCCAGAGGTTATAACACAGACATGCAGGGAAGCTGGATGTGGTTAACAGAGAAAGGAATGCCGAGCAGGATGATGTGCTCGATCGCTTAGCAGTTTGGCTGGATGCAGGAATGTGATAGGAGGAGAGGGGGGAAAGAGTGGCATCGTGGAGGCTGCCGCCTTGGCCGAATTGCTTAAAAGGCGGTTGAAAATGCGATGGCTGGTGGCTGGGGAAATGGTGAGGTTGGCTATCGGGATCGGGCCGCCAAATCGGCAGCGCAGGGGGGGTAAGCCAGTGGGGCATGGAGTGCTGTCTTTGGGGGTCAGGGCACTATGATCGCTATCTATGGCGGCTGTTGCAGGGGATCGCAGCCTGTCCGCCACCAGCCACCCTTTGTTGCAGGCCCTTTGTGCAGGACAGGGACCCCCAAGACTCCCCATAATAGCGCCATGGACTTGCTGGATCCGTGCTAGCCGGGCATTTTGACGGCCTGCACGTCTGCACGTCTGCATATGCTGCAGAAAAAAAGAAGCGGTGCATTGTGCATGATGTGAACACCTCGCTACTCGTAGCAATGCCCGATGGTACGTACAAGTCCCTCCCTGCCTTGCGGCTCCCAAATTGCTAAAGCACTCCCTTACCCTTAATAATCGGTGCTATTTTTGTGCTGGGTAGACACAATAAGCGTTAGCCCATAACCACAAGCGCCTTTGTCCTGTCTGTCGGCCCACAGGAACAATCCCCAGGCCACGGCTGTGGCGTCAATTACATGGCATTGCGCAATATTTGTGGCGCTGTCTAACAAAGCCGCCACAGCGCGTCACAGAAGCAGGTACTACCTAACTTAGAAGTACAGTACTTCGTATCTCGTACTGAATGGAGCTCTTTTGGATGCACAGCAAGCGACCCACCAAGCCGGAAGAAGCTTAAGTGGAATAGAAGAGAGAAGAAGAAAACTCCATATGGCTATCCAAACGATGGAAACAAGGTAATGATCAAGCACCGGACAGTAAGCTGATGGATGGTCCACTTGAGAATGGGACAAATTACTGCTACTACCGCTGGGTCCTACGGCGGTGCTGATTGTGGAATCATTTTTTTTGCATACAGAGTGCAGGCTACGGAGTTTATAGATGCCACCTACCTCATGTCATCACAGCCGCCCTGATGAGCGCGCATACTTGTACTCCGTAAGTAGGTCCATATCTTAGAATTCCGCAGTACAAGTGATTTCCCTGCTTTAATCATCCTTGATTTGAAACGCTCGGCTTCTGGCGCAGCGCCATTACATCTTCATCTGTGGCGGCGAGCAGGTGATTCGCAAGGCTCACCAAGGCCATGACGTCCCACGAACCCCAGCACAGCCACGACCCTCTCTTTTGTCGCCAGACCACCAATAAGCGCGAATTCCCTCCACCAGGGATGCAACTGTGGGCTCTACCTTATTTGCTTATTCTCACGCAAGGCAGATCGTGCGCGACAGCTCGTGGGCTCCAAGTCCCGGCTAGCTGAAGCGTACATAAGGTAGCGGTAGGTACAAGACCTTAGTTCGAGGGCACATACGTACATAAGCCGTTTTCACCCATTTCTTTCCTCCAGCCTAGCCTCCCACCGACTTGGAAACTTCCATCTTGAATACCGCAAAGCCTTGCTCCATATCCATCGCAAAACTCATCGCGCAGACATCACCCACTGCACTATGTCTTATCAAGGATATGGCCAACCCTACGGCCGTGAGTAACCTCCCCGCTGGATCGAACAAGGAAAAATGCACCTCTATTTGGTCGCCTTTCGTGTGCGATGACGGCGACACACATTCTTCCGCTGACTGCGCGCGCTACCTGGGTCTGATAAGCTGACGCATCGCAGAACCGCCGCCTCCTCAGGGCTACGGTCAATATCCTCCCCCTCAACAAGGCCACTATCCTCCCCCTCAACAAGGCCACTATCCGCCTCCCCAGGGACAGTATCCGCCGTCTCAAGGGCAGTACGGCCAGTATCCTCCCCCTCAACAGGGAGGATATTACCAGTCACCCCCGCCCGCGCCAGGACAGTATCCCCCGCCACAAGCGCCGTACGGACAGCCGCCGCCTCAGCAATACGGGGCTCCCCCTCCTCATCACCAACAACCCTATGGAGCACCACCTCCAGGCCAATACGGAGCGCCTCCTCCACAGCAAGGCGGGCATTACGGTGCTCCTCCTCCAGCAGCGTATGGAGCTCCTCCAGTGCAGCCAACGCCGCCATCTATTGGCTACGGAGCGCCGCAGATCATCCAGTGGGACGGCACTGCAGACGCCCAGGCTTTGCGCGCTGCCATGAAAGGCTTTGGAACTGATGAGAAGGCGCTGGTGAATATTCTATCGAGAAAAGACCCCTTGCAGATCGAGGTGCTCCGATCAACCTACGAGCGCAACTTCAAGCGCCGACTGATAGAAGATCTGAAAAAAGAGACGAGGAGCTGGTTCGAGTATGGTCTCGTGCAGCTTGCGCGCGGCCCATTGATGGCTGATGTTCACAATCTGTACGATGCCATGTCTGGCCCGGGAACCAAGGAGATCGTCATGAATGATATCTTGCTCTCAAGGTCCAACGCCGATCTACGGGCCATCAAGAGCGCCTATCAGCAGACTTTCCGGCGAAGCCTGGAGAACGACGTCAAAGGCGAGTTGAGCATGAAGACGGAGAGGCATTTCTTGATAGTCTTGGCTGCCAACAGGGCTGAAGACTCTGCTCCGGTAATTCCACAGCAAGTTGAGGAGGACGTCATGAATATTTATAGGGCGACAGAGGGTAAGGTTGGAACCGACGAGATTTTAGTCTGCAGCATTTTCAGCAACAGAAACGACAACCAGATCAGAGCCATTTCCCATACATACAAGCAGAAGTTCAACCGCGACCTGGAAACTGTGCTCAAGGGGGTAAGTGCTGCCTGTCTTTCTGTTCTGCTAACCCTGTGGTTGCCGTGACTATGTGCTAATATTTTATAGGAATTCTCTGGCCATATGAGGGAGGCTCTCTTATTCCAACTGCGCCACGCAGTCGACAAGTACATGCACGCCGCCCAGCTCCTGGAAGATTCGATGGCCGGGCTGGGCACCAAAGATCATCTCCTCATTTCCCGAGTCGTCCGTTTCCACTGGGACCGGAATGAGCTTGCCAACGTCAAGGGAGCCTATCAACACCGGTTCAGGAAGAGTCTGGCTGGCCGCATCAGAGGAGAGACGTCTGGTGATTACCAGATGCTAATGGTTGCTTGTGTTGGAGAGTAAAAAATTGGCTTGGCTCACTGGCGCCTCAATGGAATATGGCAATACGACTATGCCCTAATGAAGTTCCACTTAGATCTTTAATGATGGTTGGAGAGCACGAGGCGTTTTGGCATTGGTTTTTTTTTTTTTTAATTGTACCAACAAAATTATAACTAACTAGGTACTAGGTAGTTCAGTAGCAGGGAGGTAGCAAAGGATAGTATGCTCATGTAATTCGAACCAAGTTATTAAAGAGTCATCTTGAATTTAGGATGGAGAAGCACTTCGAACACAGGCCAACCGTGAATAGAGGTAGGTCTTCGATGTTGTGTCGACTGATAACCGCTTGGCAGTGAATCAGAGCTCGTCTGCCAAGAGGATTCGCTTAGTATTTGCTCTTTCTCTAGCTCGCTATTCCAATAGCAAGAGGCAAGAGGCGATCAAGGCGTCCGCCCTCTTTTCGACCTCGACTCGACATGTGTCGTCTTGGTCACACAGTCTACAGGGCAGCTAAAACCTACTCGAAATCCAGGTTGGTGAATGGGACCTGCCTGATCGTCAGATGCTCATCCCCTTCCCTCCTCCTCCTTCCATGGAGAAAGTTTATATAAAATCATCCTCATGTATTTTGCAACCGTTCGCTCGATACTACTATCCGATGTATGTCGATGCATATATTCCGGCCAACGACATCATTTCCCGTCTGAATCTTTACAGTGTTATATCTACGCCCCTATTTTAATCTGCTTTCATCGTGATACTGCGGCAAGATGAAGGTGGAAGAGGCCGAAGGCATGGTAATGCCTCTGGCACGAATTCCATCCGCGGAGAACATCGCCACCAAAATCCTCCCTCCTGTCAATCCCAAATGGAGCCCGCAGGATGCCATCTGCGCCAAGTTGTTTGGTCCATGGGATAATCTGCCTTGCTACGATCACATCAACGAGGTGGCCCTGCTCCGCGAGCTCGACAATGCCATAATTGCCTTCGAGGCACACATTCATCACAGTGACATCGGCTTCCGTGCTTGGCGAGAGCGACACAAGCGGGCTATGGAGAATGGGCTGGCTGAGCTCCCTGGGTTTCCGTGCCTTCAGACAGTTCGAGAGGGCGAGCGCATATGGCACGACGATGTGTGGGAGCAGCGATACTACTATCTCGTCCATCAACGCCAGAAGATTATCATGGGGCGCCTTTCCAGGCTCTTGGCGTTGCCTCGCTTTGCACGGGAGGACTTCTTTGGAGGACGACCTGCACCTGCCCGGATGATCCTCAACAGGCGCGGCAAGGGGCGGTACACTCGACCTCTCGCGCTACGATGCGACTGGTGGAGGTCTGTAGATTATCTCTTGGAGAGAGCAGCCGAGAGGTGGAAAATGAAGGACTCAACGTTGAAGGCCCGATTCTGGATGGATGAACGTGCAACCGGGGTCAAGACACAAGCACCAGAATGGGACGCCACTGTAAAAGACGAACACCAAGTTGAGCTGAGCATTCGGAAAGAGAACATTGAACCGCTTGAGGAGACTGTCGGGCCTGCAGCAAATCTAGTTGCTGGAGCATTGTGTTTGGCTCATGGTTGATAGCACCATAGGAAGGGTTTCTGGCGTATTACGCACATTTCTAGCAGGGGAGCTCAAAGTCAAGCTCATGAGTATTCGTAGTCAACTTAGCACCTAGGCAATATGACAGGTTCGAACATGAGAGCCATGGAAACTGACTAATGGAAGTGCATGCTACTGCATATTGCACTTCGTATTGCCGCGTTGTAAATGCTATCATGTACTTCGTAAATGGAGATGTATCATTCTTAGATAAGAACTGCAAGGATAATGTAAAAGCACTAGTGCTAGGGTCAAAGAGTCTTAGTACTAGTATAAGCAGGTCCCAATACGAAGCTATGGCGAGTTATGATTCGAAGGAAAATTATTAGTAATGTTATACTCCGTGCTAGTTCTCTATATAATGTAGGCACATCACAGCATAATATCATGTAGGCATGTGGAGTATAAAAGTATTATTCAACCAGCAATCACGCAATTATGATGCTAGTCAGAATAATCCTTTTAAAATAAAAACGTTCTTTTATAGTTTCCTTTACTTTTCTCACGACTTTTTCATAGATAAAGCAACTTTGTAGTATTCTTTACGAAATCCCTGTTGAAATTAGCAATCTGATTGTTTCATAAAGGCTTCAGAGTTTCTCAAAGATACTGACCACAATAGGGGGCTGCGTTAGTGCACAGCTCTAAGTGGGGCCAGCTTTATTACAACAAAATGATACAATAACCATAGAGCTGCCTAATTTATGAGGCCCTAATAGTTTAAAGCCCCACCCTTCTAGCTTTTTTACCCTCCCTCGCTCTCAGGTTTTCTGCAAGCAGCAGCGAATCCCCGATCTTTCTTTCCTTGGCAAGGCCGCTTGGAGCCATCCCTGCTCCAGTTAATTTATGTGAGTTTGACAACGTTAGCTCCATTGAGCCACATGCATAGTCGTGAGTTATCTTTAGGTTCGGCGGCAAGAGAATTTCGTTGTTATGTTGACTATAAGGGACCAGGCAACTAATTCTGTGCGTTGGACGATTTCTTTCTCAAAAGGGCCTGCATGAGACAAAAGGGCTCCTCCTCTTTCTTCCCTTCTTTTTCTTTCATTTCTTTATATCATTGTCCCGGGGGCTCTTTGTTCGCACCCCATGCGCGTAAAGATAAAAGATGACGGCCACTCCTCCACTCGTGACATCCGATCTGCTGGGTCCATCTGAAAGTTCGGCCGCGCCACACATGAATGAGACGCGTGAAGGCATCGCGTCGGTGATTTCGACGATTAGAGCTCAGATAGCAGAACCAGCAACGGGGCCTGTGAGCCATCAGCCGGGCATCACCCCACAGGTTCATGCGCCTGGAGCACCTGCAGGATTGTCACCAAACGAGATGTCAGCTCCATCCCCCCTCGAAAGGAGTACGAGCGCATCTAGTGTCAGCAACGGGTTAGCGGCTAATGTAACGGAGCAAGGCGATTCAGTATCTCACTCGAATCACAGCAAGGAGCAGCATGAAGTTTCAGCACAGCCATCTGAGATGGTTCCCAAGGTAGTTGACCGGCAAGGGCTCGGGAGCCGAAATAGCACTCCTGGTTCATCAGCCCCTCCAAAAACTATTCAAAGCGAGGAAAAGTCCAAAGCGTATATGGCGTTCACGGAAATGGTGCAGAAGACAGATGCATCAGTAATTCGACAAGTGGTACGGGAGAACTGGCACAAATGCTTGGTCGGGTCGGACTACCACACTGCTTTTATCGTAAGTTATTGCAGTGCCTTGTTCTAGAACCGTCAACTGTGTCTTGGCCATTTGGCCACTTTTCTTTTCATCTTGTCAAGCATTTGTTGACCCATATTCTCCTCCTTTCTAACCGTTACTCATACTCCGTTTTGATCTTGAATGTAAATTACATTTGACTCCCGAGCCCCTTTATTAATTCTTTTCCCCTTGACCTCGTGATGAACAACGCTCTAATATTGGTACCAGGCAAATGCTGCCATTACTTGTTGCAATCCTGAGGTCCTCCGCCGCACTGTTCAGGAAATTGGCGATAGGGTGATCAAGACATCAAAGCGCGAAATCGCCAAGCATTTTGGTAGTCAAGACCTCGACGAGGTAGCAGACCTGATTGGCCCTAAACTTGGCGCGCAGTTCCAGGACCGGGTCATGGCCACTCGTTTAGAGACTATCGGAGCGCAGGAGCTCATTAATGCATTGGCTAGGGCTGAGCGACTTGGTTACCACGTTAACGACATCGTCGAAAAGAAGAAATCCGGTCTAGGAGGCGAGGTTGTTATCCCATCTATGTCCGCAGTTCCTCACCCTCATCCACCAATGCCACCACACCACATACAGGGCGATGGTCCCCCGCCTCCGATGCCACCACACCAAGGCCAAGGTTGCCCACAGCAATCTCAGCCATACGGAGCGCCGCCGAGCCAAATCCCCGTCGCTGGTCTGCCAACTAAGGTATTTGTTCCTCAGACGCCATCAGTTGCCATCCCTAGTGGAGGACAGGATCAATACGCTTCAGGTGTATTGCCCGGGATAGAGTATTGTCAAAAGTGTCATCGCCCTTGCAGCAGTCTGGATGCTCTTACTTATGTAAGTTTGTCATTTTCTCCCTCTATCCTCAGAGAACTCGTTGTTCATAATCAATTAGCACCTGAAAAGGGCCAAGTGCCAGAGTCCCAAAACTCAAGAAAATACTCTCGTGGACACATGTGTCCATTGCGGCTGCCAGTTCGAGAGCACAGGCGGTCTCTCGTACCACACGAAAAGCAACGTTTGTGGACACCACGATGACAAGAGAAGAATGCAAATGGTTGGACTACTGCAAAAGATAGCCTTGAATCCTACACCCAGTACACAGGGCCCTCCTATTCAGCAAATGACACCAGGCCAGCCAGTAACGGTGGCACCTACTCCGAAATCCAACGCAACTCCGAGACAGAAGGTGGCCAGCTCTGTGGCGACTCCAGGCTCTTCTGGTAATGACCCTTACGCAAAGCTCACACCAGAGGAAAGAGCAAATTTTGAGGCGGAAATGAAGTCGGTGGATCAATACTACGTCGGTTTGATGAATCGAGCTGCCGTAGAGCTGCCGCCAGGGCAACGTGAAGAGGAAATTGCAAAGCTTAAGAATCGGTACAATACGAAGCAGAGCAATACCCGGAAGAAATATGGAATCCGCCTGCGTGAGAGGCGTACCAATGCTGAGATGGGTGCGTCTCGGAATACCAGCCCAGCAGACTATGCGCGGGCCTCAAAGAAGGTTCGCGTGGATGGTAGACAAGCGAGAGCAGCGCAAGGCACTGATCAAGTTTTGGAATCGCCGCGTAGGAGAGTTCCTCTCTCTGAAATGGGAGGATTGTCAGCGTCCTCGGCTACTGCGGAACTGGTCGATCCCACGGTGTCCTCCATGGCTTCTCAGCCACCCCTTCCAGCACATAATGTTTCTGCAGTACCAACTGTAGCTGCTCAGGGGGTTCCGCAGGGAGCACACCAGGGAACATCCAATGACCCCATGCAAATCGACGATGATTCTAGCACCGATGCTGATTCGGATAACGTGGATATTCCGGCGAGGATCAAGACGACGTGAAACAGGAGGAACAGCGCCGATAGCGGGCGTTGATCTGACGGGTGATCATTCATATACTTACAACGCTTTGGTTTACTGCGGCCAAACATTAGCATATGTGCATTGCCTCATCCGAAGGGGGAGGTGGCTGAGGCAGAGCGTCGGTAGTGAGTTGTTTTTTTTTTAGGGTGGCATTTCAACCTTTTTTGCCGTTTTCTTTTTCTATCTTCAACCGGATTAGACCAGGGATCTAGGTTCTGATTGAGCATTTCCAACGGCGCATAAGATTCTTTATTTTGCTTTGCTCTACTTTTATTGAAGCACATGGTTGAGGGAAGTCGTTTCAATAACCACGGAGAGGCATGGCGTTTTAGAAGGTCAGGCGACAAGATTTATGGCGAAATTCCTAGCTAGGAGCGGGATATATATGCATAGGATGATTTGATGGTTTGATGGGCAACCATGGGAGCGGCATCCCTGGAGGTTAATGGAGAGGCGGACTAGCTTATTGAATACAGTATCAGGGCTACAGATGATAATGTCAAATGGAGTGGAATTTCAAACCATAGAACACTTGTGCGTTATATGACCCAGTCGAGAATTAAGAGCCATGTGCTTGTTTCGTAGAGCGTGAGGAATTCCGTGGTTTTAGTGACAGGTAACCCAACGACTTGTGACGAATAGGTCCAACCTAGACGCCTCTGTTATTCACGCATCCTAGTACAGAGCATGAGTTTGTGAATATGAATTGTGAATGCTGTGCCTTGCCCGGCATAAGCCTCGGTGAAGTCATCATTGCACTATGAAGTAACGAGCGCCTGGACAAAGTCATGGAACACCAAGACGGAGTTGCCGCGCTGGTGGGGTTGCACGGTTGCGGCCTGCGGGGGTTTCAGTTGCAGCTAGGGGAGCACTTTAGAGGGGCTCTAGAAGCTCTTGGGGGGGCGTTTTGGGGGCGGCCGATTAATGGATCCGCGGATCCTGTTTGGGGCGGGCGCCAAATCGAGGCTCTTCAGCGGGTGGCTGCCCGCTTTGCAGTGGGCTCGGTCCCTATAAGGTGCCGCTAAGGCAAGGCACCTGCGAGGCAGTAGGCACTAAGGCAGTTGCGTGCATCGGAGACAGCTGGGCCTGCGTGAGCTACCAGGTTGCATACCATGAGGTATTGTGACCGCCTGCTCTTTTCTGCTCTGCAGAGCTCTTTTTCCTTTTTTTTCTCTCTCTTTCTTTTCCCCCCTCTTAGTTCAAGCCCATGCTGTACAATTGCAATCTTGCTGGAAATGTTCTGGAATTCCCAAAATCTTCGGCCGCCTTTCCAATAACCGACCCCTCCATGTCCCCGATCACAAGCGAAAATGAAATGAGACGGTGGCGGGTGAGAAAATGGATTCCGAGGGGGAGGGATGGGAGCTACGGCAAGGCTGGGCCCCCATCAAACGGTCTCTCCATGTTGCTGAACCAATTTCTGTGAGGAATAAGATTGCATTGTTGCACGAGCCTGATCGTGCCTTATTCAAGCCTATCTATTATTAGCCTTCAGATGGATCCGAAACAGGCTGATCTGATGCAAAACAGGGCCAGGGGCAATACGAAGGAACAGAAATCGAACGAACAAACAGATACAGTGCGGCGCCAAGATAGGCTTCCAAAATGCCCGCGTCGAGGCTAACAGACGAGCTGCAGCGTGGGAGGAACGATTCAAACATAGGGCGACATGGATGCGACGGAGCACATGCCAGATGCTGCCTCTGACTCCTCTAGCGGCAACGGCACTTTGCGTTTGAAGTCGGACGCCCGTTGAAACATATGGGAGTGCTTGTACTTGCGCACGCTGCTCCCCGTCTCCTGCAATGCCGCGTTTTTCTCGTCCTGGGACAAACGGGCGATCACGCGGATCTCACCAGGCTCTTGACAAGAGCCTAACCTTGTTGCCAAGGTCAAGGTCGGTGACGCGGCAGCATGCTCGGCTTGCGCGACCAATACTGCAACGACTGAGATCGAGTGGTAATTAACAGCATTGTTGGGCCCGGTCAACAAACAGCCACGGGCAAAATGGACAGCTGATACCACCCAAAGCTGGAGGCTCCCCAAACGGGACAAGGCCAGGCTGTGTCGACTCACACACACACGCTCCCGCTACCACCCCTGGAGGGGGCCATCATCTTCTCAGCATTGTCACCGTTACACGATGGCCCTGCCGTTTAGCATAGTTGAGAAGTAGTGCAGAGCATTAACGGCCATCACCGAAGCTATGGTTTCTTTTTTTCGAAGCTGGGCATATATAGTGTTTCATATAGCCTTCACGTCATTCGACTGACGTTTTCATGAGGCATGTGTCATGTTTCGCGTTGGAGACTCGTTTTGTCCTTGATTATTCCTCATCGCCCTCATTCAGTCACAGCAGTGCCTCGTTCCCTCTCGCTTCGACACAACATCTTTACCTAAAAAGGTTCCCACCCGCACCAGTGAGCAGCCGGCAAAAGCTTACTACTGCTTATGAACACACCCCCTTCTGCTGCCGTGATCTTATTCTTTTCTTTACTTTCTTTCCGTCTGATAATTTGTGCCGCCATCTATACAACATCTATCTTCTACTATCTGACTCGTCCCGGTCAATAAAAGCAAGACACCAGGGCGATCCGACACAGCGCGCTATGAGCGGTCTCTTAAAGCCGGATACGGCCAACCGGCGTCTCTCAACTATAAGTCGGCTCACTCTCGATAAGGCGTTACCACCAACGCCTGCGCCAGATCCTTCCGAGTTGACCACTATCCTCGTTGGTCCTAAGAAGCGTCGGTTCAAGGTCAACTGCCAGTTACTCTGCGATGTCTCTCCCTTCTTTCAGGAGCGCCTCGAAGACCCCTTTCACTCACAAACAGTCTCATTATGGCTTCCCAGCGAATCGCCCGCCATGTTTGCCCTATTCGTCGAGTGGGTACACTCCCCAGGCAGCTTCCGCGACTATCTCGACGACGTCATCAGTTCAGCGCATAAGAAAAGCGAGCAGGCATCTCTCGACATCCACTGGGCCATCATTCATCTCCACCTCTTCGCCTCCCAGCTCTCTCTAGGTGGTCTTCAGGACGCTTCCATAGATGCCATCCAAGACTTGTACCTCAAATACGACTGGGATGTGCCCCCGAAACTCGTCGTCTATCTCTACACCGAATGCGAAGCAGAGCCGTCAATACGCCTCCGCCGCTGGGCTGTCGCCATGGTAGCCTTCTGCCTGGCTGTCGGCGGGCAGCTCAAGTTTTCAAGCCAGGACTCGGGAACAACGGATTCCAGTCAGTTTTACACGCTTTTCCAATCGCTCTCCGAATTTGCCGCCGACTATGCTCAACATATGGAAAACATGAAGGAGTCTGGCCATGATGTTCGGCTCAAGAATCCGCAACTACGCATCTCAGCCAATGAGTTGTGCAATGATGGACGATTGTTTGGGTTTCGAGAGTGTTCGTTCCATTCCCACAGATCTGCTGTCGGTGAGGGCCTGTGTCCTCATGCCGTTGTTCGGACACCCAGCAGAGCCATGAGCGCACCGGACCTGCCGAGGCCTAGGTGGACAAAGCACAAGCGTCGAGAGAGCAACCATATGCCGCCGAGATCTCTATTCTCGCGGAATAGTAATAGAGAAGACGAAGACAAACCGGCAAGCTTCCCGCACTCGCTTGCAAGCTCGATTAAGTCGAAATTTTCATGATACGAATAAAGCGCGCGCTGTGAGGCAATAGTAAGCATTGATCTCACATCAGGCTTTTCTTTTCTTTTTCTTTTTTTGTTATTCTCGCTTGTGCGACGTTCGTGCAACGTATCATTGTCACAAAGGCGTCATGTTGCGCCTGTCATCACGGGCCTCTTTTCTCTTTTAGTCGAGGGTTTTCGGCTCAGCGGAGAGTTAAATCTGAAACAAACTCGGCACTTCGCGTTTCAGGTGATTGGACGAGATGGCAGCTATCGTGCCATTGAACAGGTCATATAGGGCAAAGGCTCAGCTGAGATATTATTTTCCTTTATGCGCCTAGCGAATCGGAGAATCTTGGGCGCGGGATAGCTGAGGCTACGGTAACGGGAAAGCGGTGCATTTCATTTGTGTTTTTTTCGGTTCCTGGAATTATGGGCTGTGCCTGTACCGCGGATGGGAGGGGGGGTATTAATGTTCGCTTATAAAATGACGGTTTGGTTTTTACGCCTTGATGTTGATAATATCCCATAGAACGATTTAGAGAAGCTTAATGACCCAAGCAAACTAGCGCTATTTACTTTGTACCTGAAGCGGCATTACCTAATCTCATGGTTAATAACGAAGCTACTTCCACGAGCATTCACGGCGATCTAGACACGGATCCTTTGAAAGCAATGTTTTCTTCTCTTTTTTTGGTTGTGTGAACATGCTAATCATATATCATAAAGCTTATAAGCTAGAGGAAAGAAACAAAACGACACGCAGCGCAAGGGGCTGCAAAAACCTCCCTCTCAAAGAAGAAGAAACAAGTTGGGGCGAAATAAAAAAACAAAGGTAAAAAAAGAATAAACACCAGCTAGCGCTCTCCCCTTGTAGGGATTAAACCTGCCATGTACATCATATCCTCGTCAAAACAAGAAAAACCATGTCCGTATTTTTTATTTCTCCATCGAAAAAAGCAAAAATAAATAAATTGAACAATGACGTCGACACCAGGAATGAGAATGTAAAATAAAGTTAAAATAAAAAAAGAGAAAAAAGAACGAAGTTTGAACGCGTACAGCGTCCCGAATTCGCTTTGGAACCAACAACATCAACAACAATAACAAGAAATCCAACACTTTTCTTGTGGAAAAAATGGTGGGAGGAGACTGCTCCGTACTGTTTCGCTCGGGTTTCAGTATCCCGTCATTCAATCATAACATCATTCATGGAGTAAAATAAAGTCTCGGGGCAAATGCTCTGATTCGAGTAGAAACTTTTTCCTCCAATATTTGCATTTGCCGAGAGAGAGAAGGAAAAAGGGCGTTTTGTTTCGTCAAAGAGCGAATAATCGTAAGTGAGTGTTTTGTTTTGCTTTTTTGAGTAGATGGCACCCCCTTTGGAAAGGAAAGGGGCAAGACAAAAAAAGATGGATTGTTCAAGTAGATCGGTACTCTGATATATGGCTGTGATATATCGGGTATAATAAAGAAAAAGAAAACGCGAGTATTCCAAAAAAAAGAGAGAGGCAGAGGCACATAATCGTCCAGAGAAAAAAAACAGAGCTCGTTGCCGTCTAAATAGGCATGCAATGTGTTCTTGTATGGGGAAGCCCCAAAGATGCAGTCATTTATTGCGTGGGGAAAAGTTCGTGAACGTAGCGTCGATAGCGTCATGAAATAAAAGGTTCTTCCTTCGATAAATAGGGTGTCAAATCCATGCATAAGAAATCGGAAACGAAATGGCAAGGTTAGACTGGTGACTGGGACCGCCGGCGGGTCCCATCTCGGCGGCGAAAGTCTTTGAGTCGTTCATCAATATATGCGAGACGACTTCGCAAAGACGACTTGGTCGGTGTGGTCTCGGATTCCACGGGCTGTTGAACAGTAGCAAACGGCCTACGAATAATGCTAAAGTCGATCGCGGAGATGCTGGCCGATCGCCGCCCGGGGAAGGAGAAGCTCGCCTTGGCAGCAGAGAACGGAGAGCCGAGTCTGGCGGGCGCTTCGGCGAGAGGAGGAGCCAAGCTCGGAGCCAGGCTTGGAGCTCCTTGGGTTGTGGCGGTGATCTTGTCGCTTCCGCCAAGGGGGGAGGAGGAGGAGGGCGGAGAGGCAACAGGTGGATGAGAAGCCTCAAAGAGCTCCTGTAAGTTGGTTCGGGGAATGAAGAGCGAATCCCGTTGGGTCGCGGTGGTGGAGCTAAAGTCGGCGGATGGCGTGGCTTGAGTTGAAGCCCCATTGTTGGATGGATCAACCCAAAAGTCCGAGCCGAGACTAGGACGCTTCCTCCTGGGTTCGACAGCAGCAGCAGTCTGCTGGGATCTGCGCTTCTGCGTGCTGCCCCGGCTGTTGCTGCTGAGCCGAGCCGGCGAGCCCAGGCTACGCCTTCGAGTCCCCACAGAATTGCTTAGCCTCTGTGGCTCCAGGCTCATGCCGAAGCTGTCTGCAAGCGGGTTGGAAGTGCTGGGACCGTAGCTTCTAGCCACGAAAGGGGAGCCCAGCCGGGTAATGTCCGCACCGGCAGCTCCCGTACTTGGCGCAGGGGCAGCCGCGTCTATCAATGTTGGAGGTGCAAGAAGGTCAATGACTGGCAGATCTTGAGATCCCGTCAGCTGAGCCAACGGTCCGTGAGGCTGCATTGATTCACACGTGCTGACTGCCAGAGACAGGGCCATGTCGTTCCCGGAGAAGGCTGATTGGGAGCGGGTTGGTGCCATTCGGCGGTTCCAAAAGCGATTGGCGGTCTTGCCAAATGGCGTAGGGTTACGACCCATGTAATGATGATTGCGTGCAGCGCTGGTCGCACTAGCTTTGCAGAGCTCTCTTAGATGGGCGCGAGTGGCCGCGCAGCTGTGCGACCACTGCACGTAAGACGTCGGCGCTGCCTCAACGGTGGGTGTCGCGCTCCCGCTGTGGTCGGCGGCAGTCTTTGCCTGCTGGGACTTGGGACCTTTCCAGCTTCGCTTGGCCTCCCTGGCGACGCGCATACACACTCCGTGGGGAGGAATGCCGCTCTTGCCAATGCGAAACGGGGTGACATGAGGATCTTGTAGGTAGGTCATGTAGACGGACCAGAGGTGTTGGCTCATCGGTCTAGTCCACGGCGCCTTGCGCGCGCGTCTGCTTGAGGAGGCGGCAGCGGGAGCGCGGATGGGCTTGATGGTCTTGGTCCCGTCTTCAATTGACGAGGAGCCGTCGTATTGGTCAACGTCGTCGGCATCAATGCTGTACTGACTCAAGTTGTCCGAATTCAACGAGTAGCGGCTAAAGAGCGAACTGCTTGTCTGCGTCGACTGCGCCGTCGACGGCCGGCTGTCGCATTCCGGGCTCGACTCAAGGCTGCTGTAGGCCTGGTCGAGCGACCAGTCAGGGAAGCGCTTTGGCGATAGGGAGGGAATAGCATGGGGAGCGGGAGTCTTTGGAGGTGAAGAGGTCCTTCCGTGAGGCAAGTCGCCATCGTCGGAGAATTCAAAGTGGTAAGGGCTGAATCGAGGGAAATTGGTGCTGAGCGTATCCACCATGTCTTCGTCGAGCAGACGAGGCTCTTCAATGCTTGGAATGGGTACGTCTGCCGTCGCGACGGACGCGAGGAATTGCTGGGTTGGGGCCTTGAGATTAGATGACGGAGCCCGCCGTCGAAGTCGAAATCGCGGTCGCGGAGGAGAAGGGGGTCGGATGTCAGTCGTCGCGAAGGGCTCTGGGGTTTTAGGTCCTCGAGCAGCCTTGCGAGACCCCCGTGGCCGAGGCGCCATGAGCGATTGCAAGGGAGGCATTGTGGAAGTTGGCGACGAGGTATGCGGATGGGCTCAGAGGTTCAGTCTATTTTTTGTTTTCCTTTCCCTCCCTTCTTCTCAAACAATGCGCGCGCGCATGTACAACAACAGCAGGAGAGGCGTTGCAAGGGAGGAAGCCCAGCGCTAAATGAACGGCGCGACTGCCACCAGCTGAGTCAAAAGCTTTGAAGCGTGATTGCGATGTCTTGGAAGGTCGGAATGGTGCGATTCCAAGTTTCGCTATGTTTTGTTTGATGATGATGATAATAACTTCTTGTCTTGTTCTTTTGCTTTAATTTTCCTGCGCAACAGGCGAGGCCAAGGAGCGCGCGACCAGACACAGGCAGGGTCGAAGCGGTTGGGCGACAATAGAAAACGAAGCCGTCACTCTGTCTGAGGCGTCCACCAGCTGATGCGCCCTGATTTGCGAATGCGCCCGAGAAAGCGGCGCGGAGCCCAGCGACAAGTGCTCGTCGGCCAGTATTAAGCACTCATGCAACAATAGGGAAAAGGGCGTGTCGTCGCGACGGGGGAGCTGCGCGCGAGGACAGGCTTTGGGACCTGGGGTTCGTTTTTTTGCCGCTGCGGTGTGGGTTTGGGTTTGGGTTGTGCGGTGAAGCGAAGCAAGGGGGGTCCTTTTACGAGACGGGGGAAACAACTTGTCGAAGCTCGGTCTGAGGCGCGATGCTGGCGGTCGTCGGCGACGGTTCAGCTGTTCGCAATCCAAGACACAGCGTCTCCCCACGGGCGGGATCGCTCGCACAGAGGCAACGGCGCAAAGCAAGTGACTGGAATGGAGAAGAATGGGGGAGGGAGAGGCGGGCGACTGGGTTTGTATGTAGGGCAGTGGGGAGAGCGCAGGTGCAGGCGGCGCAAGGTGCAGAGCGCCGCAGCCAGCGCAGGGCCAGCGCAGGACCACCGCAGAGCCACTAGACGGGCCACTAGACGGGCCAAACGCAGCCACTGCGAGCGCTCCGTCCAGCGGAGGCGGGCCCTGCTGGAACCAAGCAGCGGGTGGCGCGGGGCTCTCGGCCTGGGCTGCGGTACCGGTACCTGCCGGCCAGCAGCTGCCGGGGCACGGTCGATGACGGTGCCAGCACTGTAGGCGCTGCAGGACCGCTGAAGCAAAGTACTGGGTACCTGGACAGGTAGCAGTATACCGCACACACAGGTACCGGTACTACCAGGCACTGGCTCAACTGAGCTAAAAACCCTCCTCCACCAGGGATTTCGAAGCCGATGAAGACGCACGCCCCCGAAAGTCGTACCGGCGATTTCTGGGCCCAACGGATGCGATACCACCGTCGTCGGCTCCAGTCTCTTGTACTTGGTAAGTGCAAGGCAAGGATCCTGTCAGGATGGACGATTAGGAGGGAACGGCCTGTTGCTGCTAGTGCGGAATCAAGACCCTGACTGACCCTGAGATTGATAGCAGTACTGCCTGGGTGTAAGTGAGAGGCGCTTACTACGAACCACTACAACTGACCTAGTACTATCATCTGCAATTCTCTGTAAACACAACCCAGCTACTGCCATAAAGGTGAGCGGCAAGGCCGACTCAAACTCAATGCCGGGTTTACGGAGTAGAGAGCATGGAGAAAACAACTGGTGCTACAAGAAGAAATAGGGGACCAAGAGCCCAAATCGGCTCCGTACAAGGGCATGGCCAGTTGGCCGACCAGAACAACATGAGTCCCAAATAGCTCACCTAGCCCCCGCTTGGAGATGGCAAGACGTCTCCTTAGTTCTGTCGTGCTGTATGTACGTATCAGAAGCACCAAGTACTCCGTATATACGGATGGATATCCAGAGCGCTGCTACATGCCATACTTGTACAAGTCGACGACGGCTCCTCAAGAGGTGCCAGCGCGCCAGACGCCCATGTGGCCTCTTCCCTCTGGCTCTCCTCCGTGGCGTGAGCGGCGACAGGAGAGGCCTAGCGCAGAGGGAACAAGCAACGGTTGAAGCGTCTCGATGCCGGTCACGGTGCCTCCTTTGCTGCGGCCTCCTCTTTCGCGTGATGTGTTTCCGCCAGGGGTGGGACAGTGACGGCGGCTGCTGCTCCTAGGGCTCGTCCGCCTGTCACCACTATCACCGTCTTGACACACACACGCCCGCATGGAGCTGATCTTGGTTGGTCACCCATCCAGACAGTGCGGCGAGGGAGCGCAGGCGGGCGGTGGAGCTTGGAGCTTGGAGCAAGAAAAGTTGGATGCCACCAAAAGGCTTGACCTGCTGCAACAGGACGGTCCTAGTTCCCAGGGTTTGCCCTTTCCGTGCCGCGATGCGAAGCCTCTTTCGTCGCGCTCTGCAGCCCCTCCCTTCCCTTCCCTCGACTATTCTAGCCAGCCGGTAGACTCTAGGGCCGCAAAAGTCTAGCAATGGCACGGCTCGGAAGCCTTCCCGGCAGAATAAGGGGAGAAGGAGAGGGAAAAGGCGCGGAGCACTCCGTACGGGGCTAGAACTTTTCGTCTTGCTTGCCGTGCTCCATTTTCGACTCTGGATGGATGTGGGTAAAAGACAAAGTAGGCCGTCCACAAGCGAGCAAACGCACTGTGAACTCTATATCTGGCTGACCGGCGACCCATCCAGGTATTACTGCAGAGCACATCATACTTGTACTAATGTATGGCAATTCATGTACTAATCCCACACGTGCCCACCTTGGCAGATCGACTTTGTGTGCCTCGTGGTCTGGAAGAGGAGGATTCAACAATTTGCAAGGCGACGCAGGTGTTGAGAGAAAAGAAGCGCTTGTGAGACGAGACCAAACAAAAACAGGCGTCTAACGGCTGAGAACCAGCCCCAGCATTGTTCCCAATTGCCCAGCGCTGCTGCTCTGCAGGTTGTTGTGTTGTGTTACAAGCACTGCTCCGTGCGTATCCTTGGGTGCTGCTTGTATGAGCGAGGGGAGGGAAATATGATTGAATTTTTCCTCACCCATGACATGGCAGCCACGACAGCTTTGCGATTGATCACTTCTCTCCCAGAATATCCACGGGCTGTGCTCTCGATGGAGCACCGAGTACTTCGTGCGAGGACCAAGAAAAGCTTGAAAAATGCTGGGCTGAGCGCGCTAAAGTGAAATTTCGCGAAAAACACGCGTCTTAACGCGTCTGCGGGGCAAACGTGTGCATCATAAAAGCGGGGCCCTGCTATCAGCTAAGCGAGCAAGCGAGGGATCGCACTTCTCGGCCGATAGCCAGTAGAAACAGCAGGTCGCTGCGCTGATTGGGCCCCAAGAGAGCACTGAGCTCTCAATTGCTGCGGCGAATGCGGTGTAAATGCCGGCCATTGGTATGAAAAAGAAGAAAAATCCCAACAGCAACAACAAGCTGTGATCCTCGCTCGCCAGGATCGGCCGCATTAGAGTCGCAGCTGCGATGCAAGAGCTTCGGCGTGTATGTACGATGGATGATGGGCGATGGACAGAGTCAGCAAGGCAGCGGGTACGGCCGGCCTACCTGTGATTGGAGCATATCGCCGCCAGTGAGAAGCATGCACGTTTGGACCCAAATTCTCCAATGAAACCGTGCCAGGCATGCAGCGAGCGATTGGGCAGTGACGAGAGGCCAGAAGGGCTCGACCCCTGATACGTTGAAACGGATGGGCTAATGGGGAGTCTTTCTGCAGTGTACGAGTAGAGTAGCATCAGAGCCTTGACTGGTGATGGTGATGATGGCAGCAGTAGCAGGTACTAGGGCAGTACGGAGTAACAGTACCTGTAGCAAAAAGTTACTGTTAGGTACGGAAAACTTTACTGCGGTACGGGATACGGGATTTAGAGTCCAGAGCACAGAGCACAGGGCAAAGAGATGCGTCACTTTTACAGCCCAGAGCTGCTTATGACGAAGTCTACTCCACAGGTACGGAGTACTCTGTACGAAGTACCTACACTGGATATACGAAGTACAACCAGACATTGTCTGTCCTTCGGGCAGCAGCCAACGGCGTCTTCCAGAAAATGGTTGGGCAAAAACATTAGAAGAAGAAGATAGCACACCATATTGCCCATTGTCCCCCTCTCAAAGAGGAAAGTGGACAACAATGGACAGCCCTCCTGTCGTACAACATTTCCTCCTCCTTCTCCTCGACCGGAGACAATCCTCACTTATAGAAATCATCCTCGAGTCATACAACCCACCACAACAATCTACCCTACTCTCGTCGCATATTCTGCTCTCCTTCACCGGTTTGGTTGCAGCGCGCTGTCGCTGCCGCTGAGGGGCATCAGCGCGCATATATGTACATGTAGGTGCGAACAACACATGCACTCGCACCACCTTTGAGAGACGGCTTTGCGTTCCGGCAGTGTGTGGGGGAAGACGCTCCGTGTCATTGGCAGGCCTCGAGACAACACGCTTTTTGTGTTTCCTGTGGCTGAAGGCGCAGTTGAATCGAACCAGGCCCAGCCTCACAGCCGGAGATGTGCTCAATCCCACGTTCAAGCACGGCTCCTGAGTGCCTATTGTCTCATGTAACCTCAGTGCAGGCGGCATCTAGGGCCACAGGGCCGAGCGAATAACGGCCGTGGAGCATTGGAAGAGAATTGGCCATAGCGAGACTCCATACATAGCCGGCATGGATGCGTGGTAAGTGGTCCTCGTATGTCCCAGCCTTTTTTGTTAGTCAGTACTATTGCAGCCGCTGACGCCTCCATACAGCATACGACACACAGCATACGACACACAGCATACGACATGATACAGCACACAACATACAGCATACACGTACGGCCAGCCGCCCACCGGAGATGCATTGTTACGAGTCGAACTGGAATTTCCCGGCCCTCTCTCTCCCTCTTTCTCAGACACAATGCAGTGCGATTATGCACCCTGCTGGGGAGGATTGAGCGCACTAATCCTAGATGATGCCATCGACCGACATGTGCATCCAACTCAACTCCCAACTTGGCGCGTCGCCCATTGTTCGTCTGTCAACTCAAACAGGCTGCTTGTTCTCTCATACCACAACTCGGGCCCTTTCCCCCCTACGGGTGTGGTAGCCTTCTACCAATCAGTCTCGTCGGAACAAGGTCAGCCGCGTCCGCCTGATGACAACCTCGCAGGTGCCGCTCCACAATGATGAGTCCTGTTGCGGCAGACAGACGTGCAGAAAGCCACAGCCAAAGGCAGGCTTCATATTGGCAAGGAGGGGGGAGGAGATGGAGCAAAAGGCACGAGTGCGAGATATGTAGGGCGAGGAGGGCATGGACAGGACGGCGCTGTTCCACGTATGCTTCTCTGTGCAAGGTGAATGGCGGCGTCCATTGGTCGAGGCCGGGAGGGCTGTGGGCTATTCGACAGATGTCAGATGAAGTGCATGAGCATTGCTTTGAATACATATATGGTGGGGTGCTTGTTGGGCATTCATGCCTTTCCCCCAATTTCGAAAAAATAGCTTGCGAGAAACTCTTCTCATCCTCCCTCATCACGTTGTAAACCCAGATTCTAGCCCTTGAGTTAGCGTTTCGAGGTGCGAGATTCGAGATCTCACTAGCCCGTCTCGCGTGCCCTTCCGCTAGGTACCCGTACCAGGCATCGGAGATTCGGATCCGTCCGCTATCCACCAGAGACCCCACGCCCAGCATGGATTTTTTTTGCCCACCAAACTTCCCCAACCCAAATCCCGTCGCATTCGGCCTCAGACCACCGATCGACCCGGATCCTGCATCAGATTCCGAGCGAGTTTGTGACAGGTATTCCGAAGCTAGCGCTCTGTTGATTGCTATTGTTAGTCTTGCTTCCTATGCTTTCTTTTTTATTTAACTGTTGACCGACTAAACGATTGACCGGTCAGCGCCATCAGAATTAGATTGGAGCAGCGAGCGCAAAGTAAGGCGGACGCTATTACATCATGCCGGCCGCCAACACCGTGACGCTGGAGAATCTGCCCCAGAAGCTCCCCCAATGGCGTCCCGATGACCAGAACCACCTGTATGCCGTCGCTGATATGGGCAGGTTAGTTGCCCTCAGTTCTCTTTTTTGCATCAACATCACCCACTTGTCATTCACCCCTGGCCCTGATGCTGATACCGATACTGACCCTGGAATCTGAGCTGTCAGCAATGGCATTCGCTTTAGCATCTCCTCCCTGGCACCGCCCCGGGCCCGCCTCCTCACCCCAGTCTACTCTGCAAGAGAGGCCATCTCGTTGTTTGATGCCCTAACGCCGTCCTCCTCTGGGCCTGTCTTCCCTCCCGCAATCATAGAGTCGGTGTCGTCTGCCATATCACGCTTTCATCACCTTGCTGTCTCTCATGATGTTCCGCCCCAACATATCATGGTGCTGGCCACTGAGGCCATGCGTAGGGCTGCTAATGCCCCTGAGATGCTTGAAGCCATCGGCAAGGCCACTGGCGGGCTGAGTGTTTCCATTCTCGATCCTCCCGTTGAGACGCTCCTCGGCGCCGTCATGGGATCGAGGAGTGGCCTCGGGGGCGTTCCTGGTGGCGCCCTATTCCTAGACCTTGGAGGTGGAAGCGTTCAGATGACTTGGGTGGACACTAGCACCGACAACTATGAGATAGAGGCGGCGCTTGCAGGTGGGAGTTTGCCTTATGGCGCTGCGAAGCTAATGCGTGTGCTGCAAGAACACCCCGAGGATGTGCAAGTCACGGAGACGGCGAAGCTGAGAGATGGCTTGAGCAAACTATACGCTGATCTATGCTCCAAATTCCCTGCTCTCCAAGCTATCAAGGCCGCCAACGAGAGAGGAGAAGAGACCCTCGTCGACGTATACATGTGTGGTGGCGGATTCCGTGGCTACGGCAGCATGTTGATGCACGACGACCCAATAAGCCCCTATCCCATCTCGTCATCCAACACATATTCTGTTCGCGGCTCGCGGTTCAAAGAGACGACCCGAATGCTACAGATGAACCACAACTACGATGGCAAGATCTTTGGTTTGTCCAAGCGACGCCGACAGCAGTTCCCCGCCATCGTCACTGTCGTCGAGGCATTCATCGAGGCAGTCCCATATCTCGGCTGGGTCACATTCTGTGGAGGGTCCAATAGGCAGGGTGCTTTGATGATGAAACTCCCTCGGGAGGTCAGGGAAAGCAATCCACTTGATGTCCTAGCCAATGTGCAAGACAGTGAAAAGGAGGTCTTTGATGTCATCCTAGACAAACTACTACAATCTCTCCCAGCAAATCTCGCCCACACACATATCCCTACCATCTTCAATATTGGTTCGGGTCTGTTGTTTGTCAGAGAAATCTGGAACCGCCACGGTCATGATGCAGACTCCAACACGTCCTTTGCCGTCCACGACGCCATCTCTCGTGACACTGACTGCCCCGGCCTAACTCATCTCGTCCGCGCGCTCCTTGGCCTCGGCATCGCCGCAAGATGGGGAGGCAGCCTTGGGCCTCTTGATGCCCAACTGCATAGAGGCCTGCAAGGTATAGTCGATGACAGGGGCGCCGATTCGTCTTTCTGGGCACAGTACCTCGGTGCCGTCGCAAGTGTCCTCGCCACAGTGTTCCCGATCATGCCTAAGCAGGCGGGCCAAGTAATCAGCGCTATCAGGTAGAGTTTCAACCCAAACATGCATTGACTTTCCATGAACATAAAGTCTAACAGTACACAGTTTCGAATCATGCATTCAGCAGAGAGAGGGCAAGAAGGACAAAGTTTTGTTGAAAATCGGCTTAGCTAGCGAAACTGCCAGACGTATCAACAAGGAGGATCTCATCGACCATGTCAATTCCGCGGCTAAGAATAATGCCAAGGCCACCAAGACGATCTCAGCGCAAATAGTCATTCAATCATGATTCATTCATACTATCTAGCATTTTGAATTGTTTTGCAGGTGAGCAAGAAAAAGGAAACAGAAACGTGAATACGTAAACCCAAACCACCGAAACAGTGAGCGCCTTTTTTTTTTGGTTCTCGTCAAGTCATACGTTCCATTTGCATTCTTGTTTGTCATCAGGTCATAACTCATGAAGTGTGCCCTTTCCCAAAGGGTAACAACTACTCGGCATCATCATCACAATCATCCTCAACTGCGTGCTTTGATGATTTGGCCTTTGATGGACGCTTTCTAGCATTCATCTTCTTCAGCTCATGGTTCACCACAAAGACACATAGCAGCTGGTCAATCTCGCTATTTGAGGACTGCAGTTTCTGATCTGGTATAGGCGTTAGCACTGCAACAGACACATCAATGAGTTTTATTTCGACAAACTTACAGTGCTCCTTGCGAGAGTCGAGAAGTTGCTGAGTGGTCTCGTGGATCGCTCTGCTATGGCATGCCATGGCGGGGTATGATGAAGTCTTGAGCCAGTCCAGCGACAGCTCCAAGCTCTTCTTTGTCCGGAACTGGTAGTGGTAAAACACGACCAAGAGCGGGAAGAAGCTATCCGCGAGACGTTTATAAATCTGTCCCTTGATGGCAACTGGCAATCTTGTCAGTGTCGTTTCTTTTTTTCGTCAGCTTTTCTTTTACTTACTGCTCTGAGCTGGTTCGCTCTTGCTGCCCGCAAGGCGGCCGATATGGCCTTTGAAGCCCTGCAAGAGCTCTCGGTACATGAGAATGAGCAGCCACATGCTCGCCCAGATGGCGATTCTCTCTTGGGTCTTTGGTGGGCCCTGTTGCGCGATGACCTCGTCCATCTCTTTGAGGATGTCATGCTCAAGCGAGTAAATGGCCCGCCGGGCGATGTTCCTCAATTGAGCCTGGACGGAGAGAGGGAGAGTGGTGAGCTTGTTGGTTGGGTCCAAGCACCAGAACGACCTTGCTTTCCAGATGCGGAAGAAGCAGTTCATTCTGTGGACTTTGCTGACAAAATCATGCTGCGGCGCCTTGTTAGCTCAATGTACCGGAGAGCAAGGGAGTTCGTTTTCTGTCATACCTTGGGAAGTCCCCAGCCCTCTTCCGAATACGCAAGCACGAAGTTCTGGACTGCATGCTGAAAGTCCGGCTTCTGCTCCATTCGGATCTGGTTCTCGGCCCATCTCTGCAGCAGCTGGTGGCTTGGGACGCAGTCTCGAGGAAAGTCAGCCTTTGTCAGGCTGCCGGTCTCCTCAGAGCCCCCCTGCGACCGGTAAGCCTGGACCGTGGCGCGCAGAGACGGCAGGTTGGTTTCCGGGGTGAAAAAAACCGAGATCTCTCGGGGCTTTCCGGTGTAAAACCGCGGGCCGGAGCAAAGTTGCTCCTCCTCCTTGGGATTGGTGGACCAAACATCTGCAAAACAATGCATTGTTAATACACTGAGCTATGCGGGATCACGGTTGTTCAGGTTTGCACAAAATGATTTTGTGCTATGCGCCACATACCGGGGATCTTGCCCATTACGGGCCAAAACGTGGATGGTGTGGCGCGAGTGCAGGCCAGGTGAGAATGGTCTGGGAACGCCTTCCTGCACGTTGGGCAGACTCCACTGTCATGGCACTGAAAAAGGAAAAAAATAAATCTCAGCTTTGCTATTCAATTGGGCCTGGGAGGTACAGTGACTTCTTACTCGGGTCTTAGACACACGGCATGGCAGGCAGGCTCCACTCTTGCGGACGTCTGCCGTCTGGCCGGGGTCTACCAGTTGCCTTTGCCTCTTTTCTAGATCATTGCCGGATCGTCGACGCTTCAACTTTGAGGACGGGTCGACGGGCCTTCTAAGCCGATCATCTAGGCCTTGCAGATGATGGGGGTAGCCCGGGACCATGCCCTTGGAAGGGTCGGTCTGCGGGTAGGTCCACTCATCGTCTTGGGCCTGAACCTCTCTGAGGGAAGCCTCTGGGTGGTAGTGACCATCGTCTAGTGGCTCCAGGAAGGGTGGCGATCCCGAGTGGTCTGAAGGCGACGTGCTGCCGCCCTGGACCAGGTCCGGAGGGGTCTGGCCGGACGAGTAGTCGGACGTGAGTCCATCGTCAGACGAGTACGAAGGCATGTCGAAGTAGGGACTGTCGGACTCTAGAGTGAGGTCTCTAATGAAGGATGGGATGTCGGTGATGATCCTGCTTAGGGATTGCTTGCGTTGATGGTGATGGTGATGGGAAGAGGGATTAGCGTCCCCGGAGTAGGCTTGCCAGTCAAAGACCTGGTGGAAGAGCTCCTCTAGCTCCGGGGAAGGGGAGAGACGGGGGTTTTCAAGTTCCATCCGGGTCATGTCCCGACTGAAATCCATGTTGATATCCGTGTAAGTCACGGGGTGCAGTGGGACCTTGGCTAGCTACCAGGACGAATTGAAGCAGGTGGCTTCCTGTCAGATGGACGATAAGGTGAAGATGCCCAATGTCCCAGGTCTTTTGTGTAAGATTTGTCTGCTTCAGGGACTCTGCCTGACACAAGAGAATTATAGATTTGGCATCCAAGGGGACTCTGGGTTCGTCCTCTCACTTACACCATCATCGGATGTGCATTCTCGGTGAAAGCTGGGGTGCTGATTGGTCGATCCGCCTGTGGGCCCCCTCTCTTCTGGCCAATAGAAGCCTTGTCTTTCACCGATTTTGACCACCGACCAGGACTTGGGCCATTAGCGCGGCAGTCAGGTGACTCCCCGCGAGACTCTCCAGACGTCTCCAATGGTATGATTGTGCGAATCCATTGAGAGGGCGATGCCGTATAGACTCATTTTGGAGTGGATGTGGCCTGTTTTATCCAGCAGTTTACTTCAATGGCCCGTGAGAGCGCAGAGGCTGGATAGATGGGCGGATTGGCGTGAAGAGACCGGATGCTCCTCCTGGACCTCGAATCGCGGGGGATATGGCCGTAAGGCGGATCGGATGGTGTTCAAAATCGGTCGAATTTGCGTCCTAGGGAGGTTTCCGGCTACTCAAAGTCCCTGATTCTGTACCTGGGGGCACCCAACTGGCAGATTTGCAAACTCTTTCCTCCCCCGTTCTCCCTTGTAAACTCTCTTCTCGCTGGAGAGCGGGAAACGTCGGGCCACGGGGGGGGGGAAGAGGATATCAGTCCGTGGCCACGCTGAATAGAGTTGCCGTGAAACGTTTCTGTGCCGTGAAAAGTGACATGTCCAGCATGGCGAAGGATGGATAAAGCGAAGGAAGGGAGAGGGAGAAGAGAGAAGAGAGAGAAGGTAAGAATCTGACATGAAAGACACAAGAAAAAAGGCTGAGAGACGGGGGGGCGGCGAACGATCTGCTTAAAAAGAGGGTGTTGTGCAGAGGCCTCTTTGGGCTAAAAAAGGCCGATTACTACGGAATTACATACGAAACTAATACTTGCTACTGCCTATTGCCTGCCTTGCTAGAAATAAAAAAAAGAACTAGGTAAGGTACATAGTTAATGCCATGAGGAGAGTGGTGCTACTACTTTCTCTAGCCCGAGTCTTAGAGAGGGCCGCTATACTGCTTTGGAAACGGCGGCCTAGGGGGGGAGGGTGGTCTTTTTTTTTATCAGGCAGTGCAAGCAAGTGTCCGGGTTCTGGGATTCTTCTTATTCGCGGCCGAGATTTTGTCGATCTACGATCGCCTCCCTGGGCTCTCTTGTCTGATACGGGGTTGCGGAGAGGGAAGGGTAGGATTTTTTTTTTTTAGGTGGCATGCTTAGCTTGTTGTGGATTGGGGGTTTCTGATTTGCCCATTTTTTATTTTATTTATTTTACGGATAATGACGTTGCGGGGCACCAATAGTTTTGCAGTCTGCACATGTTTTTGTTAAAGGGCGTTTCTTAGTTACCAGAAGTTTGCCTTACGGAGAGCTACGTTTTGCTACTAATCAGGTTTTGGGGGCCGGATGCTACCTTGACTACTCTTTGGACGAAGAAGAGAGCGAGCGAGTGGTGGAAAAGAGAGGGAGATAAAAAAGCGTCTTTGTTTTAGCCGAACCTTTTGAGGGGGAACAAAAAAAAAACTCCACTATGACCATGGGCAAGGCAGTTGTAGCGGCGGCGATGCCGGCTTTTATTTTTTTCGAGAGTGGGATAGAACGGTCATACGGAGGGAGCCGAGCGAGAAAGAGGCGAGGGTTGGGGGGAAAGTAAAGGAAACGATGCGAAACAGGCAGGGGCAATTGTCTTTTTTTACACTTTACCCCTGGTTCAAAGCAAAAAGATACTAGCAGTATCTTGGGTTTCAACACTTTCCACGGGGGGACAAGCGCTCAACAAGAGGTGCAGGCTAATGCCCTCTTTTCTACACAATGATTTTTAAAAGCAAAGAGCACTGCCGAGCTTACCCAGTGCCATTCCATGTTGGCGAGGAGAAAGTTGTGATTAATTCCGCGTTTCCTCGTTTATGCGCTGCACCACACCCGCTCCGCAAGATTAGATAAGATCCATTGGATGCTGAAAGGCGGTTCCACCGAATTAGGCAATTTTCGAGATGTGGGTCCGCCTGTGATCCAGTCCCCTGGACCCCGGGTAGGTACAAACTGTAAGTACCGTACAGAGTGGAGGGGAATTGCTCACAGATATGGCGGGAGTTGTTGGTTGGAGAAAGATGCTTGAGATTGGTGTTGTTGCTCTTCGAGGACGGGTTTCTCTGTAGCTTATTTGGTGGAGAGACTGGCTGCCCGGGGATCAGTAGCAAGTACGCGTCCTCGTCAGGGATGCAGATAGACTTTGCCGTCCTCTGATCCTATGGTTTTCAATTTCTGAGGTGAGCATAGTAACGTAGCCGACGCTCTTAGCAGGTTTGACTGCCAAGGTGGTGCGCTCGCCCTAGTTCCGTGTCTTTGAAACATGAAGAATGGCCTTAGTCTGAGGCAATTTGGCCGCCCAACAAATCGGATTATCTGGAGCAGCGCCCACGACATGCACGGTAGTTAGTCCCGGGTAGCTTGCCTGTGTCCAATGTTGCCGCCTCGGAAAGACTCGAGGGAAAAAACAAGAGGTAAAACAATAGTCTGCAACCACGACTCATGACTGGGCGGGCGGTTTTTTGTTTGTGTTTTCGCGGCTCCTGCACAGTATTTGAGCTTCTCCCGCATCGCCTTTCTCTCATCTCACCTCCCCTTGGCTTTGGAACCTCGGGCGGCAGTTGTTGAGACGTGTAAACAGTATAAATAGCAGCAAGCGCTAGGCGGGCTAATAATAAGAATGACGCCTGGCCGTCAGCAGAGCAGAGTTTCGACAGGGCGTAGTTCCTCGAATCGGACTTCCTAGTCGCTCTTAATAATCAGGGCAAGGTTTGGATGGCTCGGGCGCAGTCCCCATCGCTGGCGTTTGTGGCGCAGACTTTGATGTTGCTCGTTGCTGAGGGGAATAATAGCAAAGAGTAGGAGGAACAAGAAAAGGAAAACACACCCCCCTTTATAATATGGAGAAAGCGGAAAAAATCTCACTCGGATGTAAACACTCATGGAAATGCCCCGGTGCTTGGCACGTTATACAGACTTTGTTGTTTATTCTACCTGGCTCCTGGTGGGCGGCCGTAGAGATTGATTGTGTCAGAGCTTGTTGAATATGGAGCAAGTAATGCAACCGCCCGTCCCGCGCGGCGAGCGGAATCGGCACGGTGCAATGCGTAACTCATGTACCAAGCAGTGGCGAGAAAATATGTAAATCAAGTGACTGAGCCACGGGCGACGTAAAAGAGCAGGAGAATACGAATGTGATCGTCACGACATACGAGTACGAACGATACTGTTCTGAATATGGCCAAGCACTACTTGGATTAGGTCTGTCAACCCATTTCTCTGGCGAAGAGACAGGAGAAAGAGGATAATACGGCACAGGCCGCGCACGCTGCGGTGGGAGAGCCTCCGCAGGCGATGGGCTACTGTGATCCGGTTTGCCGTCTTGTCGCTGTCAACACGAAGCATTACGGGGTGCTTGTGCATAGATATAAGTATTGGTAATGGCATTGCCGGGAAGGGGGCAGCCCACGTGTTGAGGCGGTGATGCTGTCGGCTCGGGAGACGGAGGCCGGAAGCCGTAAGTCGTCTGCACACGATGGCGGCAAAGAGCCAAGGTTGTACTCCGTGCATGGCACCTCTTTGTTCTCGAAGGCCACCAAAGTACTGCTACTACTTGTACAGAGAGCTGACCTGTACTTGGCGAGTCGTACCCTCGGCTATTCGAATAAGGGCACGCTTGGATCTCAACTCAATTAGAAAAGGGAAAATGCTGAATAAAATAAACTAAAGCCAGATTGGCGCAGCCGTGGGTATGAATCTCCTTTTTTTCTTATTCCAACTCCATAGCATCAGCCCCCTTTGATCTGGGCATCAGCGCGACGGCGCAAGATGCGGTACATTAGGGCTCGTATGTTCAAGATGCAAATCTGCGCACCATGCTGAGAGTGAGCCGGGGGCTGACGTTGGAGCTGCAGCAGCGGAGACTTGGGAGATCCTGATTTTAAAGCCCTACCAGGGAATCTCCTGACCAGGTGGGGGGAGGCTTTTAGTACCTTGGAGGTAGCCATGCTGCAGCTGTGCCTGTGCTCGTACATGCCTGGGCGTGAATACCTGTGCGTTGCGGCTGAGTAGTACTTGCAGGCGGGTACCGGGACAACTCTTGTACCTTCAGCTGGACCCTGAGGGATCAAGAGGCCACCTGCCAGAAGGAACGTGGCCCAGCGGTAGAAGCAGGTACTGGCTGTTCAAGCCCTGCACGGGGTGCCTGTGGTTACATGCTGAGGTAGCAGTACGGCAGAGGGAGTGCCCTGCTGGCCCCTGCAGCGTGACCCTTTTGGGCGTCTTGCGTTGAAATGCCAGCAATGCGCGCCTCCCGTATAGACGGAGCATAGAGAGCCAAGTATACGTGCTAAATGAATACGGATGGGATGCCCAGTCTCAGTTGGTACGAGGACAGCAGGTGGTATGTGATGAATCGTCTTAATTGAAGTTACGAGTAATAATCCAGTCGGTGACAACGTAGTACCTCGTCCCTAGTACCATTGCCCTCAATGCTCTCATTCATGTGCTGCCATCGCGTCATTTTCCTCAGCCATTATGCAGGCATGCGAGTAAGGCCATGGCTTGATGCAATGTTATTTTTGTGCCGCCGCTACTGCTGCTCCGCGTACTCGCAGCTTCGCCTTGTACCGCTACCTGCTGCTTGTACGGGCTGTCTGCTCTGGTACACCGAAGGCCAGCCACCAAGCCAGCAGCGCTTAGCAGCTTTAGCAGCTCGCAGGAACGTACAAGCCACCGAGGGGGGAACCTGCTCATTTGCTGCTCAGCTGCTTAGCCCGCTTGCCTAGTGCCTAGTGCCACGATTTTTTTTTTCTCTCCGAATCAACTCGCACAACGACGACAATCCGGCGCGGATCCATGGGCCTTGGACGACGTCTGGGCCATTAACACCCCCCTGAGCAGGACCGTGTGTCCCACCTCAGCGGACCCTGTTGACATCAAAAATAGCGACCGGCTGGCACAAGTGGGTGGGCCGCCGCCGAGATGTGCGTGCCGGGGTTCCTGACAATTGGGGGGGCTTTCCAGGCGCTGGGCTGCATCCCGCTGCTGTCTTGAGCCCATCAGCTGCACGTCTGATGACGGCAAACGAACCTCTGGGCGTTGCCAGGATAAGACATATTTTGTCGCAGCATCTCCGCATCGTCAGACAGCGATTTCATAAATAACGGCAGACGCCTTTTTCGCAGACGGACGTCCGTCTGGCTCTTTTACGAGTAGTTCTCCCCAAGCTGCTCGATACGAAGACAAGGGAACAATAAGCGATGCGACACGATTCCACTACTCCCTGACCCTGCTGAGGCACCCAAAAAAAGGACTCCCTTTTGCCGAGAAAGAAAAAAAAAAACGTCATCGAGTCCCCACCGAGCAGCCTCAAGCCCCGTCGCTCACCTCGATCCAGAGACCACGAGGAGCAAGTAGTAATACGTCAACGACAAAAGCCCGTTCCGCACACCTCTCCGGACTTTGTTTGCTCTGCGCCCCCCGGTGCAATCAGTCTCGTTCCGCCGTCCTTACCGAGAGCCTGCGCCAGCGACAATCCCATTAGGCTCCTCCTGCTTCCTGCCGTTGCCCCGGGCTATTCTCACAGGGGGTGTGAGGTTTGAGATGCTCCCTCTGGATCGCACTGCCGCAGCTCCCTCAGTCTGACATATTCTGGATGACTAGGCCGTCGTCGAATACTGCTGTTCGACAAGAGTCGTAATCCACTCGCCGCTCCACTCGACGTCGTTCAATCGATATATACAAGAGCCCGCCCGCTCCCGCTGCTGTACGTGCGTAGCAACTGCTGCTGCGGACGGACTGGTCATATCAGCCCAATATGACTTCCAGTAAGTCCCTTCGAGCAACTCTTCTCCCATCTTCTCTTTCTCTCTCCTCCTTCCGACCCCATTCGCAAAATGGCTCCGATTCGAAACAAAAGTCCGATTCCGACAGCCCTTCCCGGAAGACGCCCCACGACAATGGTCAGCCTCCAGCCTCGCAGCCCGCCGACGGGCCGCACAAGAGCTTGGAGTCGGTCGTAGAGAAGAGCTACGACGCAGAGCCGCCTTCGACCAAATTACGGAGCCATAAATCGAAGCTTTGGAGCAGCCGGATCTCGTCATTGATTCCATCGCTTACAATCCAAACTACAGACCCGCGCCCGATGTCTATTCAGCGAAAACCCATCGCCAATGCAACGCCCCCGGTCTCACCACCGCCTCCGCCGCCTCAAACCTCTTCTTACGACGCTCTCTTTGCGCCTCTTGATCGGCCTCCAGCTCCCCCGGCTCCCCTAGATGCCCCCCCTCCGGCTCCCCTCGGGCCACCGCCACCGCCGCCTCCCCAGGCCCCATTATACACGGTGGCCGAATCAACAAGTCCTTCGAGCGCGGCGGGCGACAGTTCGGTTCTCTTCGAATCAGACCATCAATACTCTGATACTTCGTCCTTTCCATGCCCGCAACATAGCCCTCCGCGGCCGCCAAAGTCCGACGTGTATCCTTCCCCGGAGACCCCGGCCGTGTCTTCTCAAATATCGCTTCTCGTGATGCCACACTCTGATATTATCAGTCCGCTAGAAGAAGATGCCAATCCGAGAATCATGGACCCCACGCCTCCTTCTCCTTCTGTTTATTCCACGCCAAATACTCCAGCTGTCGACCTTCAGATACCAGTACCATCCCGTCTGCCGATCAACGTGGACACTCAGCTCCGCGCCAACCCGGTGATTATGGATCCTATCCCGCCCTCGCCCGAGCCGGAAAGGGCAGCTTTTAACATTGCAGGAGTGCTCGAGGAAAGCGTGGCATCGAACCGTAGTTCCGCCGAGAATCAGCGAGACTCTTTTAGACAGAGCATGCCGCCGAACGGGAGCGTTGAGAACGATGCAAACAGGCCGCGAAGCATATCCTATTCAGAGCGGAAGGACTCTCTCCCCCCCATGCAGGGGTTGAGAACTCGACAAACGGCTCCCCTGCCCGAGCCTCGGGGACGAAGCGTCTCTGCACGGGTCAACTCTACGATTATGGACGGGTCGAGATTGTCCATGTCTACTAACCTGCGACCCGTGTCTGGCGTTAGCCAGAGCCCAACCAGGAGAAAACTCCGTCGAAGCTGGATGCCGGGTAGATCCCGCTCCTCCTCGATAGACGCCAACCACGCCAACAGCCTCCCTGCCTGGGTCATATCTGATGAAAACAGGGCTGAATACAACACCGCTTTCCTCAGGAACGGAGAGAAGGTAAGGAGCACAACTTTATGACGCTGATGACAACAACTAACGTGGTGATCCTCAAAGGTTCCTGAGCTCTGGAACGAGAACGGCGCAGTCCTTGTCTATTTGTACCCAAAATCTACCGGGCGTGGCCCATCCTTCAAAGTGCCAGAGTTCACCGTGAGCTCTTCCTTCATCTTCAACGAACTCATCCGATCAGAGCTGGAGACCCAGGCAGGCCCAAGATCTAGGTCTAGAAGCTCTACGGGTAGAGATAGCCTCAATGCTGATGATGCCTCGCGAGCATCCCCAACATCGTTTCCGTATGATACCTCTGGGGATTACCTTCACCTCTATCTCCCTCCCGCACCATCAAACGCTTCAGGCCAATTGGCTGTGCCTGCCGACAACTCGGGGGCGGAGTTGGAACGCTTGGTTGCAATCCGAAACTTATTCGCCTTCCTCACAGGCCAGCCCCTGGTGGGAACAGCGACGCGACCTACGACGTTTCACGCCTTCCTCCAAATTGCGGATCTCTTGCAAGAGTTTTGCTTCTCAAGCGCTGATGGCTATACTTTTGGCAACGCCGTTGATCTCAGCTTCGGCTTCTACTCGGAGTCGCTGGGCTTTGGAGACTGTCGCCACAGCCGAGAACAAACGCTCGAAGCCCTGATCCTCGGCGAACGCATGCGGTCTGTTGAGCTCTATAATGAGGCGTTTGCACACGCCGCAGGTAAATACTCAGCCATCATGGAGCTGCGTTTGCCCCTGTTCCAACAAGTTTCCCCCGTCACGCGTCAGCGATTGGAAAGAGCCCACTTTGACCTTGTCAACCGCCAACAAAACGTGAATGAGCAACTCGAGCAGTTTGAATTCCCGTCACTGTTTGCAGGCATCGCAAATTCGTCATCTATCCCCGAACTCAAGCAAGTCCGCTTCAAGGTGTGGCGAAATTCGTTCAACAAGATGAGACAGTTTGTCTTGAGCTACTACAAGGCTACGTTTGGCAGCTGGCCTCCCAAGGCCAGCAGCAAGAAGAATCCATTCGCAGAGAGCGGCTTGAACCGAATCGTGTTGAAGACCCTGTATTCAGACCATTGTGCCCTCTACGACCTCCTCGTGGACCGCAACAGCCTGACGTCGAGAGTCATTGACGAGGTTCCAAAGGTTTCAAATGCAACCGACGAGATGATTACATCGGCTCTTCGCAACATCGAGTCTGAATTCGATCGTTCCAGGCCTCCAGTGCTGCCGCCTATTCCATTTGACCTGCCTCTCATTCCGACAATGGCGGCGATTCTGGAAAATTACAACACTCTCTCCCCCAGAGAGCAAGCCAGGTTCGATAAGAAAGTCAAGGAGGCTGAGATGATGCTGGTGCTGAACAACGCCTACAACTATGATACCAGCAGCATTCGACTTCCATTCCTTGACAGCTTCAAAGAGTTTGAGACTCGGGAAGCCAAGGGGAAGACGTCTCAAGATCTTGTCGACCAACGCATTGGCTATTTCCTCTTCCTCTACGTTGTTCTCCAGTCACTTCCCGTTCTGGTTGTGGATGCTCCGGACCTCAAGTTCGCAGAAGGAGTCGAGTATTTCCTGTGCCAGCCTCCCATCGGCAATCCGCCCTGGGTTGACGACAAGCAGGTCCGAAAGATGTGGTATGAGGTTGCGGGCGGTGGTGGCTACGTTGAGCTCTCCGCAGATGCCGTCATGTTTAGCGTGGAGGCCATATATCACCGAAGCCACTGCTGGTTGGCTGCAAAGATTTGGGAGGAAATGGGCAATTCGGCAACTCCACCCCTTGAAGAGCCGGCACTGGAGCCGCTCGAGCCTCCTCGCCCTATTTTCCAAGGAGCCGACAACAACGGACCGGGTGCTCTCTCTGGCCATAGCACCCCATCTCCGCCCCCGGGATCGGGATCACCCCAGTTGCTCCCTCGACCACGGAATCTCTCACCGGCTGGTGGTCGTCGTACTAGCAATGCGTATCGCTCTAGCATCATCATGGGTCTGGAGCCTGTGCCCCTTGAACCGCCTAATATTTTTGGTGCCCACCAACGAAGCAGCTCTCTTGGCCCACGGCCGCCGAGCAGCCGCATTACCAACCGGACCTCATCCGTGGGGAACCTTGTGGGTATGAACACTCAGATTTCAAGACCTAGCTCTCCGGCCCGAGTCGCAGCGACATCCGGGACCACTTTTGATGACATATTGGGAGAGTCGCAAAAGAAGAAGCCCACCAAGAAGAAGGGCTTCTTCTTCTAATCCCTATAATATTTCCATTTTGCCATTTTTTCCTTTTATTTTCTTCCATTTTCTTCCTCTTCCTCTTCCTTCTTCTTTCTTCTTTTCTTCTTTTTCAACTTTACCTCTCTCTCTCTCTCTCCTTTTAGTGCCCAAGGCATCATCTATGGCAGTCTCGCCCGTTTCATCTCATTCATTTTCACCATACTCATTGAACATAAAAGTTATTCATTTGTTGGATTTGCCGAGGTGGGGAATTTTGGCGCTCTGGTTTTTGAAAGAGTCTACATACTACAACGTTAGAAATGGTTTATTTTGATAGGTACATAACCTGTTGGCGAGGAGCCACGAAGATTCAGGACAAAGTGCCAAAAAGGTTGGCTTCGTTCTGGACAGACGATGTTAGAAAGGGGGCAAGTGAGCGGGCGAGCGAGCAAGCGAGCAAGCAAGCAAATCAAGCAAGCAAATCAAGCAAGCAAATCAAGCAAGCAAGCGATAGGCAAACATGAGTTCATGACAACATTTTAGACATAATTGCATATTTATCTACTATTACTGCATAATACATATGAATTCGACTAAATTTTGCTGCGTCTCTTGATTGTAAGGATAGTCAACTTTGGCAAGCACATGGCAATGATGAAATGTTCCAATTTAGGAGCGTAACCTATTAATACTATGTTTTCGTGATGTCGTGACTGTTTCCCTCCCTTTCATTATCCTTGCACTTATGTAGTAGAGCTTGTCCCCTGCCATTAAATCCAAAAGGAAGGGGTTCTTCGTTTCCAAATAGAAGAAAATAAAATAAGATAAAAAATATTACGCCTCAATCCTCTGCCATCTCCCCCTTTCAGTATGCCACCATCTCTCCTTTTCAATCTTGTCCGCCACCTCGCCCTCTTTCTGGTTCCACCGTCCGGTGCATCCTTCTCTGCTCCCGCTGAGCGCCTCTCCCGCGTCGCCCACGAGGTCAATCACGTCGACGAGCCCGCCCTGCTCGTCCGTTGCTCCGTCGTCGGGTAGCAGGTGGTAGGTTATCTTGCTGCCGAGGGTGCCGATGAAGCCCGCAAACGTCTGAGCGACCTGCCCTTCGTCGGTGATGACGGCGAACTTGAACCGCGGGACTTCGTGGGCGGCTTCGAGGCGGGATTGGGCGGCCAGGCGGGCCTTTTGCAGGTCCGTGCCCAGGGACGGGGCGGCGTATATCGTTGAGGGGAGAGACATTGTCGTGGCGGATTTGTGGATGGGGGAGATGGGCGACGAGGGAGCGCTGAAGGAGCCGGATGTGGGGATGCTTCCGATGGCGTTGTGGCGGAAGAAGCGGTCGTTGGGAAGGCAGATGTACGCAACGGGGCGACAGAGGGCTTGGAATCGGCCCTCGGGATCGTTGGGGGCTCGGAGGGTGGTGAGGGCTGGGAAGCCTCCCGCCTCGATGCTTCGAGCGAGGATATCGTCCGCGGCGTTGACGCTGCCGGGGTGGCTGGTGATGTCCCAATGGAGCTTGGTGATGGTGGACGAGGCCAGGTAGGGCATCATCCAGAGCGCAAAGGAGTCGGTTTCCGGCATCACGGGCGGGAACGACTGTGCGAGGCAAAAGTGCTTGAGGGCGGGGAGGTAAGAGAATATGCGGGCGAGGGCCGGGAGAGACGTGAGAGGCGTGTGGCGGAGTTCGAGGCGCTCGAGGTGCGAGGTGTTGCTGCGGGTGGCGAAGGAGGTAAGGCCGTTGGAGGTGATGCCCACGATGCGAGAGAGGATGAGGGACTTGAGCGGTGGTAGTGAGAGCAGGTTGTTGTCGTTGAAGGCGTTGGGAGGGAGATTGCAGAGGTGGAGATGTTGGAGCGAGGGGAGGTAGGTTAGTGTTTTCGATAGGAGTCGATGAGGAGCCAGTGTGGCGCCGGGCTGGCAGAGAATCGAGAGCTTGGTCAAGGAGGACCAGTTGCGATGACTATCGAGCAAGGCAATTCCTTGAGAAGGCTCCAGCATAGAAGGGCCGCTTTGTCCACGTTGTTTCGATGGTGAATCCGTACGCTGCCCCTGTGATGCTGATGCTAGTGCTGGCTCCATGATCCACGTCATATCCTTCAGAGCCGTTCGTGTCGACAGAGCGTGGAATATCTTCTTAAAGGAGTGGTCGTAGTTTGGCGTTGGGCCCGAGAGCCTCTCCAGCTTCGGACACGCCATGATCAACGTGGCCACCCGATCCTCATATTGCTCCAACCATTGCATGCCCTTCGAGGCAGACCAATTCAAAGGCGGTTCTGGATGCGGAACTTTCAACGACTTCACCAAGACGGCAATGTCGGGGTTGGCGCGCAGGGTGCGTCGCAGCATGGCCATGCGGTTGCCTTGGTTTTGCTTGAACTTCTTCTTGTGCGCGGCTGAATCTGAGCCGACTATTTGGATATCGTCATACCTGCATATTCCCCGACTATTAGGCATTTGAAGGTTCTCCCCACGATGGGGGATCGATCTAAAGGGCAAGGGTAGGAAGATGATGACGGGAACACTTACAAGGCTACGCGAGCGTGCTTATACCATCTGCGGCTGCAAAGAGCAGCACTGCATATGTCGCGCATCCAACACGTCGCACAACTGTCACTATTCTTATCCAGGTGTAACCCTTTCAACGACAGGAGGACTAGATCGAGAACCTCGCCAGGCAGGATATTGAAGACCTCGTTAGGCCGTCTGTCGGGTCTGAACGCCGCTCGGATTGGGGATGACTGGTACACGCTTTCGCGCACCCAGCTACTGGTCTCAAGGGTGTTCAAAGTCATCCTGTTGCCTACTGAAGCCGCCCTCCTCCTTGGGCCCTCGATGCCTTCCTGAGCGAGAGGAGATGTTGGGGTATAGTTGCTGCCGCTGCCGCTGCCGTTGCCGTTGGCAGAAGTGCCTGCCAGCTTCTTGGGCCGCTTCAATGTCGTGTGGAAGTTTTCTAGAGATCTATCCTGGAACCTCGATGCGTTTTGCGTGCCTGGATATACTGGATGCGCTGACGATTGACTCGCTGCCCTTGTCGTTCGACCCATGCGTTGCACGTGTTCATTGCTCATTGCATCCGTGCTGTCCTCTGAATGCTCATCAATGGAATAGAGATCCGCCGCGGTGAAGGCCGGCGGCAGAGGAAAGGCTTTGATGGTGGCCGTCGAAGTCATGATGCCGGGTCTCGCTGTAGTTTAGCACACAAGGACTGGGCACATAGTCATCCTGCAGAAGAATGCGTACAGAAGGACGACAACATCAACAAGCAACGCGTGGAGAAAGCAATAAAAGAACCCCCGTAATATTCAGCCTGAATACTTGCTCTGGGGTCCTCTGCCTCTTTCAATCTCTCTCTTCCTCTCTCTGGGCTTTGCTCGCTTGTCGAACTCCAGAAGCTACGACGATCAGTTGGACGATCAGCGTCCCCTTCAAGGGCTTTGCAGGAGCAGGCTAGCAGTAGCGAAGCCTGGGGCAAAAGGGGCGGAGAAGCACATCTTTTTGATTGATTCTCCCGGGGTGGCCCCCATGACGGATGCCCAGACTACTCTCTTTTTTTTTTCCTTTGCTGCCACTAAAAGGCAAGGCTCCTTTTTGCCTGCCACTACCCTGACAATTGGGAAAGCCAGGCGTTCAGCCCCACGAATCAATGCCCTTGTGCCCATGCTTTCCCTGATTAAGAGACCTTTGACGCAGGTACATGTGCTAGCACCGCAGACTGAGGGTCGACTGCCGAACCAGGTACAGGCAGCGATCCAGGGGTAAATTGTGGGAATTAATCAAAGAGCCACCCCATCGAAATGTTCCGTGGGACGAAAAGCTGCTTTATTGTCCCGCTATTCGTATTTATAATTTGCCCTTCTCACCCGAGACATGGGGTGGGGAGACCGATATTTCGTGTTTGCCCGGATCGGGAAATGTCCAATACTGGCACTAGTGGGCAAATCCTTGAATCCCAGGGCAGCGTCTGCATGATTCGGCCGGCCTTCACTTCCAAGACGAGAAAGGCGATGGGGAAGCGACTTCATTTGATGTCGATTCCTGCTGTCGACAATGACGAGGAAATCATCTCATCACAATGCTTCGCAGCCAGCTGTCCGCCTCTTCCTCTCGCAGACATGGTGGAGCCAAACCTCTAGACGCGTTTGGCGTTAGACTCGGGGCTGAAGGCCTAGACTCGCGATCTCAGCCTCCACCGTCTTGGGCTTTGGCTTATGGCCATCAAAGGCCCGTGCCCTAGATCAGGTCCGCGAGAGCAATCCGATGATGCAGATTCAGCCGCAGGGCGTTTCTGTGCGGCTGTCACTGGGTCCTGGTCAAGAGGCGCACTTAACCTGCGCGCCATGGCTGACACGGCGCCTTTCTCAAGCTTCTTATTCGATGCAAGGCAGTTTCGTTGCACATTCCATCTGGGCGGTTGTCTCAGCTAGAGCAGGGCGCATGGTTGATATGATTGACAAGTGTGGTGATACTTTAGCTGCATGGCAGAATTGCTTTCAGCTGGAAGCAAGGCGTTTTCTTCACGAATGCTCATGTCTCACCTGGTTTTTACCTTTTCAACTAGCAAACCAATAGATTTGCTTACCAGGATTTTCGCCATCTGATTGCGCAGTGGAAGAGGAATGTGATTATGGGTAAATGGGGGTTTCCTTCAGTAAGGCCGCCTCGAAAAAGAAACGCAGAAAAAAAAAAAAAAGATCTTCGAGCTGGACACCAAATGACATTGTGTGTGGCGGAGAGGATTTGTCACCGAATCAATCACCATGAGTGCGAGTTTTAGTGTACAGCTGTAACATCGATACCTGTAAGAGTTTCATCATGATAATATAAACAAATATATCCGTATACTTCTGAACACAGTTCATGACAACATTGGAAAATGTGATCGACTGACACTACGATCCTACCTTGGAGCTGACCCGAATTCATCGCTTTGCCACTACTTACCATCTCAGTCAACTGCGAAGCGAACTCGTCGAGCTGGCTGGGACACCACCTCCTCTTGCTTTGGCATCGTGTCACTTTTGTCCATCGTTATTTCTTCGCTTCCTGGACCAAGCTCATATGGCCTCTTCAAAATGTTTCCCACCATCAGAGATTTCTGGTGCCCTGATGGTTTATTGCTCGGCACACGGTTCTCATCTAGAATAATATCGTCGTCTGGGTGCATCGTGCCTCCGAAACCTCTACCAAATACAGCTTGTGCAGTCTGAAGCGTGGCCATTTGCAATGTATAGCTGTCATTGCATGGGCTCATTGGGGTAACCTTGGTATTCTTAATCCAGTTATAGATTGGCCGGACGTCCAGAATGGATTTGACTTGGCGATGCTCTGCTTGGGTCATGTGTTTCTTGCGCTGGAGGATGACTTCATCCAAGCTATTTTTCAGTACGAGTGTTTCGACCGAGACCGGTTTCTTCTGGCTGATTCGTCGGACACGACCTATTGCCTGTGCCTCTACCTGTGGGTTCAGGACCGGGTTGATAAAATATATTCGGGATGCCTCTCGCATATCCAGACCAAAAGCTGCTTGAGAGATATCCATAAGGAGAACTCTGGGCCTGGTGATTAGACGCTGTGCACAGTAAACATACATCAAGTGCTGCTTACCTAAACTTTTCATTATGATTAAATGTATTAACATACTGCGCTCTTCTTTCCGTCTTCAGGGATTTGGCGTAAATTAAATGTTGTATTTGAAGCTGTTGTGCGTCAGTTTAAAGCTTCAAGCTTGCCTCAAAGATACGAACCACATCAAGCATGCTGGCTAGATACCAAGCAACGTTTTCATTCTCGTAGAAAACAATTATCTTCTCCTCTTCTTGATATTTCACCAAGCAGTCGATCAAGTAAGAGAGCTTGGCGGACACAGTCGCCGTAATCTTTGTCTGCTCAAGAGGGCCGGTAAAACTTTCGGCGGCAAGGTTCCTTGGCTCGATTCCATTTACACCATGAGAGCGGACTTTCTTTGGGCTATCATCACCTAGCTTTGTATTCCCCGCGAGTGTCTCGGATGCCTTCTGTTTCGACTTGGAGTCTTTTTCAGGAGCTGCCGCGTTTAGCAGTTTTGAGCGTTCAAGAGCGCCTTCTGAGATTAGTTCGCCGTTTAAGAGAGAATTTAACTTCTCTTCACTCCCAGCCGCATTATATATGAGTTTCTGTAAGGATAATAGCATGCTTGTGGATGTACAGGTGCTAGTTTCTGCAGCTGCGCCGTCAAGGGACCAGGATTCACCGGCGTTGCCCGGGAAGCCTGTGACCGAGAGGGCCATCTCGTGAAATTGATTGGTTAGATTTCTGAGTCTATTACGCATTGCCAAATTGCCAAACTGAATAGCTTGCTGAAGCAGTGATTCATCCTCAGGGCTGATGGGAAATTTCCGTTCTACCAAGAACTTTTCAGCGGTTTCCACTGATTTAGCGATCTCATCGACCGTAAAGAAAGACCCTCCAAAAAAGCTCGCCTGTTTCAAATTTTGTACAATCTGCAGCAGGGCTTTTCTTTGCTTCTGGTGAAAAAAGTAATCCATGTCGGTTCGTTGCGATTGCACAGAATTAAATACTATCATCATGGAGAACAGATTCAACGACAACTGATCCTGATATGAGCCGTCAAGGACAACGACTTTCTCGTTCACAGACGGCAAAAGTGTGTTAATCTCTGATATTTGATGGCGAATGATTAAAGAGTTGAGCGTGGACTCTAGGCAATCCCATCGACCCTGGCTTCTGGGGTTATGTTTTGGAAGCATGAGATAGGTGGTCCAGTCGGCCGGTGTATCTCCGCTTTCGATTACTGTGTTCGCCCAGGGTCGGGCCTTGAGATACAGAGCTGTAATGGCGCCAATCCGCTCAAGATCTCTTTTTTCCATATCAGTCGAGGATTCGTTGGTTTGATTTGTCGTATTTTCTGGAGGTAGATGGTGATGAGTATGGGGAGTATGGGGGAGCGTTGCTGGGGATTTGGGATTTTCAACTCCAAATAAACCATGCGAGGGAGTTCCGGTGATGATCCAGCGGGAGGAGAAATGCATTGAATCCAGACCAATCAAGAGATTGCTCTTGTTGCTGATTTTCGAATTACCAAATTTGTGTCCCTCATCCACAATACATCGTTTGAAATGGATGGATGACAAGGCTGAGCCGTCGATCCCTCCAAAGCTTTTGAGAGTCATCTCAAATCTTGACTGAGAAAATAGCACGATGTCGTAAGTCAAGATATCTTCACGTGATGGGATTTCGTCCTTCTTTCCAAGGACCAACACGTTGAGCCCCTCGGTATGTTTTTGGATCTCTTGTTTCCACTGTGCAACCAAATTGTTGGGAACTATGACGATAGATGCCGAACTCAGATAAATCTTTTTGGACGTCTCGCGGCATGGAATTTTGTATCGCCCAGCGCGGCGAGCTTCTCGGACGGGAAGAAAGTAATATCCTGGATTCCTCGAGAGGATATCATTGCACTGGCTGAACTCGTACCCGTGCCGTACTTTCCACGCCTCAAAATGGGATCTCCAAGGAACGGCATGACGAGTGGCACATGAAGCTGCCATGTCGGCTAGGGACGCAATCTTTCTTCTGACGGGTGGTTCACCCGCTTTAAAAAAGTCGGGCGGGTTTGTAGGCAAATGCCTTGTTGCGAGCATTAGTGCAAGACAGATGACAGTCTTACCAGAACCCATCTCCTCGGCCAAGATACCTCCAGAAACTGCATCGTAATATCGGGGCCCAAGAAGGATCGTGCCAGTGACGGGGTCCATATACCAAGATGAGCCGCGTGTGTCTTTCAAATGCAATAGTCGTGGATCAAGAACCTGTCCGGGCTGCGTTTCCTTTTGCAGCATCAAAGCTGCGGACCGCCTTTGGTAGAGATACAATTCGGTTTTGAGTCCCGGTACCTCACTTTCCATGATATTATACATTGCATCTTGAGTATATGGTTCAATAATAGCGTTCAAATCTGGGCGAGGAGACGGTATGGTGTTGAAGAGTTGCAGAAGTGAGATGTCTTTGTCATTTTCGGCGGAATTTGGATCCTCAAGGATGGGATGGCCCGTCTGAACTGGTGCTTTGACGGCTTTCCAAGCACATGGCGAATAATCAAGGCGACGGAGCACATGCCTCCTGTCCCTCAGCAGGGATGAATCAGAGCGACCCATCGACCCTCGCAGAACGTCATCTGGGAGCAAGAATACTCTGATAATTCCTAGCTGATCGTCCAAGGCACTCACGCAAAATTCAAGCTCACACCAGCGAGCACGAAATAGCCGGCTAATTGGCCAAAGCGTCGCGGATTTGAGAAGGGACACCTGTACGCTAGGATTGAGACATGGTTCATCAGACTTGGCTGCATGGCCGCAATCGTTGAGAGTCTCGCTATGCCGTACAAAACTTCGCCATGTTCGGTTCTCTCTCAACGACCAGTCTTCTTTGCTGACTTTGCTTTCATTTTGTGAAATTCCAATGCATCCGACAGGGATATACGGAACTTCTTGAGAACGCATGGCGCTCACGGTGTCGGTGGTGTGCTTGAGTAATGCTACTCAAACCGAAGCCTTGCGTAGGTCTCATAGGACCAGAATAGCAAAGATTTCCTAAGATATCTATATCATGGTTCTATAAAGGATAATATGATACTTCATGGAAAAAGTTGGAGGGTAGGTAGGGAAGATGGGGAGAAATAGAAGAGGTTCGGGGTTAAGGTTAATACTAGGGTCCGAAGTGCTGCCTATGCACTGTGTCGATAAATACAGAAACTGTATACACTGTGTCACGACACAACTAGACGGCACAGTGCGTGTTCCTCATACTCAATTGACGCTCCTTCACGCTCCTTCACGCTCCTGCACGCTCCTTTAATTTCAGCGAGACAAAAAGTACTGATGAAGTTAATTAAGTTGATGACGATAGAAGTGTTTAGATAGCCTTTGTGAATTAGTAGTCTATCCCCAACGCTCTAGTAAGCCAACATGCCACTGCTGGAATAACCGCTCAGAGATGGGCATTAAGCAGTTGCTCTCCTGAAGAATTTGGCGAGCTGCTTTGATAGCGGCCGCCGGGAAGCTGATTTCCTGAACGCCTGAAGTCATGGAGTCGACAAGCTTATTTCCCTGCTCTACATCAATATCTTGGTATAGAATCTTTATCGCCGCTCTTCTTCCTTCGCGCATGGTTGACGAGTACACGACATTGGCATTGAGGACCCAGAGGTGCAGGGACCGGGGTGGTTCTGACAGTGTTCCCTCTGGACCAACACCGAGGGTATGTGATGCCACAACAGATTTGGATGAGCCCGATCGAGATATTGTCGCTATTAGAGTAGCTGCAAGGCACTCTGAACTGCTTGGGGCTTGGCCGGGTGAAGCTGTTTCACAAGTTACCTGCCACTTGAACAAGGTTACTGATGATGCTAGTGCATTGAATATTCCTATTTCTGCGCTGCAGGACTGGCATGTTATACGTAAAGGCTTCACTGGATCGGTTCCATCCATGGCTTCTTTGCTGGTGTCGAAAGAGGCGTCCGAACTTGGGTGAGAAAACTGCTGCTGGTAAGCTCAACTATCCTACGCGCCGAGAAACTGATGCAATACAATCACGTCTACGTAGGTTATATATTTATCTCCCTTAATCTCCTGAATCCCACGTCTCTGGAAACTGGATGAAAAGTAAGAGACTGCTTCGTCAATCTTGATGCTTAACCCGTTCTCGTCAGAGAAGGGTACAGGCATTAGATCGCCCGCATGAAACAGAGGGAAAGCAATGCATTCATCTTGGGGAATTGTATCGGTGGCCAGGCCACTGAAGAGTGCTTACACGCTCGACTAGGCCACCTTCTCTTTCCCCGCCGCCTCTGAAAGGCAGAGTGCAATATGGGGAACTGGTGAAGACTTACCAATAGGCCGTCACAGTCCGACTCAGAGAACATGAAGGAGGTGAGGTCCACAAAGCCAACTTCAGACTGGGATGTAATTGCACTGTTGGCTCCGTAGCCGCGCTTCGATAGAGCCTCGCCATCGTGATGCTCATGTTGATGCGGCTTGTGGCAATGCCAAAACTCCATCATTTCTGCCCAGTTCTCGCTGGGTAAATCTTTCCATGATTTTATACGACCTGGCTGTATAAAAACGTAATCACAGTGCCGACAGCAGATGCGAGAGCCGATCTTGATGTCAGGAGAACTCCAAGGCACTGACTGACTCTCGGCTGAGAATCTTGTCAACTCCGTCTCAGCGGCCGGCACTGGTAACCTCCAGGCTAGATCTTGCAAGCAGTTTTCTGGAATAGGTATTGCAGCGCGTACTAGGACGCTGGCTGGAAGGTCTAGCGATCTTGATTCGCCTTGGTGGTGAACCTGAATGCGACGGCCGTCATCGAGAATCTCGGCCTTGGTCGTTGCATCCGAAGGCGAAGAGAGCGTGGCTCTAACCGACACTTGTCTGATATTCGAGAGCAGCTCGGCATAAATGGAAAGAATGGCGGTATAAGGATGCGCCATGACTACGCTGGCATTCCCCTGTTGGCTGGGGAGTTCTGTTTGATTAAGATTGCCAAGGCTGAAGCCGAGGCTGAGGTTGCGGCTAAGCATTTTCACTCTTTCTGTGGCTACGCGACGCGTGACTTTGTTGCGTCACTGGCTAGCGGTCGGCTCGGCAGCTGTGCAGAAGCTCCCCCACTATATGATCCCATCCCCACATATCTTGGACGATTTCGATAGGGATCCATGTCGCAGAAGTACTTTGTTGTATCTTTCGCCCCAACACAATAGTTGATGAGCTCATCAATTCGCCAACACCAAAGCAAATTGTTTTCTTCTCCAAACATTCACCCTAAAAATGTCGGGGCTCCTTTCGTATATACCAGGTGCCAGCCTGCTCACCGGCGGCAGAGCCAGGGCCAGAGCAATTGATCTGCCGTCCGTCGAAATTCATCACATCGAAACACATGCTGATAGGCGGGCTCGATGTCTCAAGCACCTGCTAAAGGCAAACCATGTGAATTATGCCATACTGTGGAATGATCTCCGGTTCGATAACCACAATGTCCATATTCTCAGTTCGGCGTACCTACTTGGAGCAAATGAAAACCAGCTACATGACATTTACAATGACGAGATTAAAGACCTAGTTCCTTGGGAGCCGTCGCCCTCCGAGCTGATTGATGAAGACTGGAGAGACTTTCTCGGAGACAAAGAGTATCAAAGGGCTTTTGTGGATTATTTTGAGGATAAGCTCGCCATGGAATTTGCGTACGACTGGAAGCAGGAGCTGCAGCATTTTCTGTTCAGTGGCGAAGAACCGCTGTTTCATGGTTTGATAGGCGGACGTATGAACCCTCTCCTGGCGGCACTTTCATTCCATTAATTACACGCTAATTCATGTTAGTTGGTCATCCGCTTATTCACCTTGGCTATGCATATGAAATGGATAGCAAGGAGGTTGCTATGGAGGCACTTACTCTTACCTCTGTTCAGTATAACTTTTTGCACAAGTACCTCGACAATAGGTCGTATACCAAGCCGTCTCCACTGAGGTCGAAAGCGCCATTGGATTTGTTAATCCAGATGTCTAAGGATGATAGATTCAGCAAAGTGCCAGGGGATTTTCCACTTGGCGACTTGGAAAAGCTTCTTGACGAGCATGAATCGCTATTTTTAGAGTATTGGAATGGGTGGGATGTTGACGAGGACCCAAAGAAGCAGTTTGAGTTGTCACAAGAGGCGGCCGTGGCATTGCTCGTCGCCACGGTTCAACCAGGAACACACGCATACGACTTCTTTATCGTCCACCTCTTGACTACCAGTCATGCTGTTCGGATTCTTCTCCCATTTCTCCCACCCCGGCATCATGTTACTCTGGTAAGAGAATGGTGGCTTCTCGTCTTGGCCGTGTTCCTCATCAAGGGCCGGCCCTTGCCGGATCCTGATAGAGTTGAGAGTGACTTGAAAGGAAAGAACTGGAAATATGTAGAAGATAAGGCACTGAACTCGCCGTGGTCGAAAGACGCACACTTTGTCAAAGGTACGGCTATACCCCCTGATGATACAACGATAAAGAGGGAGAGCAGTGCATGAATGCTGACAATGATGATTATAACAGCGATACGAGCCATAAGAGAGGCTGCCCGGACATGGGGCGACGTTCATGAACGTTATCTTCGATCTGCCGTGACTTTTGTGGACAACTTCCACGGATGGGTTCACTAGCATGGTCATTGGCTTGTTGATGGATTGGGTAGGGGATAAAATTGGACAATGAGGCAAGGAGCAATGAGCGAGCGGCGAGAAATTGTAAATATCATCTGAGTCTAGGAAATTAATTTGAATATTAGTGCCTCTTCTTTTTTCATGACTGATACGAATTGATTGTCACTGGATATTTCAGACAAGCCAGTAGATGTATATCTGTGCCTCTCTTGAGCTCCTGCTTTTGGGTGCCTAGCGACTGCCTAGCGACTGCCTTAGTGGCCAGACAGTGTTAACCAATCAACACTAACATTGTGCACTGTACGCGGACTACTCTTTAGCTGTAGCATCCCAAGATCGCATCTCGTCTCTTGACGGATAACTCCACACTATTTTTTACCGTCTCGACCGCTTCTATCGCCACTGCTGGGTTAACTGTTGGATTGTCTTGCATCTTGCGCTATTGACTTTCCTAGAATCACCACAGCACAGATGCTTCAGTCGCGTTAATGGCACCGCCCGCGAAGCGTCGCCGGCGGAATACCGTTGAGGCGTCTGACGCTGAAGACGAGCAACCCAAGGCGAATACCTTGACTAATTTTCTCCTTTCCTCACCAAGCTCTCCGGCAAAGCTACGAGCGCCGACCGCATCACCAAGTCCTGTGAAAAGAAGAACGGCCAACGGCCAATCCTCGAATAATGGCAGCCCTCTTCGCCCGTCGCGATCGCTAAAGAATGGCACGAGCCTTAGCCCTAAGAAGAGCAGAGACGCGAATAAAGTTGATGACAAGGGGAAGACGGCAGATTTGAAAACCCTTTTTTCCAAGCAGGCGCAGAAAGTAACAAGATTGGATTTGGGAACCGATAGAAAAGCGGAACCGATAGACGATCCGATTAGCGATCTAATATCCGATGATGATGAGATATCAGAGTTCAAAGCTAGCTCCTCCAGCTTAGTTGGGCAGCATGTGAGGAAGCGATTGAAAGGCGCCGCCGGCGGCGCCCAGCCCACTGCGACTGGCTCATTAACCATGAGCCAAAGATTCCTCAAGCCGAGTCGACCAGCGGCTACAGATGCGCTCAACGATGATTTACGCCCGTGGTCAGAACGATTTGGCCCACGAAATCTAGATGAACTCGCCGTACACAAGAAAAAGGTCTCAGATGTTAGGAGATGGCTTGAAGACGTCATGGGAGGACGAATGCGGCAGCGCCTACTGATCTTGAAAGGTGCTGCCGGTACCGGGAAGACCACGACGGTCCGTCTCTTGGCAAACGACATGGGATCTGAGATTTTAGAGTGGAAGAATCCCGCGGGCAATTCGGGGACCGGTTTTGTCTCGGCATCCTCACAGTTTGAAGATTTCCTCGGGCGCGGAGGCAAGTTTGGAGCTTTGGATCTGGAAGAGCCTGAGCCGTCATCTACGCCTGCGAGCTCGAACACTGCCGCACAAAGCAACAATGGGAACGCCAAAAAGATTATCCTTATTGAAGAATTTCCAAACACATTTTCTCGGAGCTCAACTGCTCTATCCTCGTTTCGGCGTACGATCCTCCAGTATCTGGCTACACAAACGCCGTCTTTGCACACGTTTGGGCAGCAGAGACGGACCGAGCCCATTACGCCCGTTGTCATTGTGATATCGGAAACACTACTAACTACTACATCGGCTTCAGCAGATAGTTTGACTGCTCATCGACTGCTTGGACCAGAGATCCTGCGCCATCCGGGAGTCGGCTTGATCGAGTTTAATGCGATAGCTCCTTCACTACTACTAAAGGCTCTGGAGCTTGTTGTGCAAAAGGAGTCGCGGAAGTCGGGGCGAAGACGGACGCCGGGACCTCTGGTTCTGAAGCGACTCGGTGAGATTGGCGATATTCGCAGTGCTATATCATCGCTCGAGTTCCTCTGCTTAAAGGGGGATCAAGATGCCGACTGGGGATCCAAGGTGACGTTTACAAAGCAGAAGAAGGGAGCAAAAGATGCCATTGCCCTTACACGTGGCGAAGAAGAGAGCCTGGAGCAAATATCTCAGCGCGAGGCTAGCCTTGGAATCTTCCATGCCGTCGGCAAAGTGGTCTATAATAAGCGAGACGATATGCCATCGAACGACCCAGCAGAAAAGCTGCCGACTTATCTTTCACAATATTCGCGCCCAAAGCCATCACTAGTGTCTGTCGATTCGCTGATTGATGAGACGGGCACCGATACACATACGTTCATCTCGGCTCTGCATGAGAATTATGTGTTATCTTGTGAAGGTACAGATCCAATGGATCTTTCAACTCCAATAGATTATGTCAACGAATGCATTGAGTATCTTTCACTGGCCGATTTGCTTAGTCCTTCTCGAGATGTCTTCTTTGGTGGACGCGGCGGGTTTGGCGGAAATTTTGGAGATTCTGCAAGCCATGTCCTTCGCCAGGACGAGATAACGTTTCAAGTTGCGGTACGCGGCATGCTGTTCTCTCTACCTAATCCCGTCAAGAGAAAGACGTGGACTATGCAAAAGGGCAGTGACGCATTCAAGATGTTCTATCCCACAAGCCTTAAGCTTTGGCGAAGTAAAGAAGAGATTGAAGGGCTAATTGATGTTTGGTCTGGAAAAATCCTCAGGGGGGAAGCCGAGCTTCCGGCAAGGAACATCATGGATGGTGCCAGCATCTTTCGCAGGAATCAACCCTCCGCCAACTCTAACCAGAGTCAGAAACCAGCCGGCAAAGCAGCTTCATCCAAAGACTCCAATCAAGAGGACGAAGCGCGCGACAGCCCTGCGATGCCTACCCTTGGCAGCACAGCTCGGCGCGAACTGCTTCTCGACCGGCTTCCCTACATGGCACTGGTTGCTCGTTGTCGTAAGACGGGCGTTCGGCTGCGGGACCTCGAAAAGATTGTCTCCTTCTCGGGCGTGAGTGTTGCGCCGGATGATGAGTCGGATGCCGACGAAGAGGTCACAACGGGCGATACGTGGGCGACAGACAAGCCTTCTGAAGAGGCAAGCCCCCGGAAGAAGAGGATGGGCATAAAAACGGGCGCTGTGACAGGCCTGCTGAAGCAGAAGCTGGTGCTGAGCGATGATGACATTGAAGATTAAGGGAAGATGGCGTTTTGACGTTGGTTGGGGCGATATGGGATATATGCACACATGACTTGGACGTATGGATTTGGGACTTTTTTTGATGTTTCGCTTTGAACAACCGGGGCATGTTGTGTACAATAAAGCGACCTTGCATTTGGGAGCTAAGGGATTGACAAGTGCTGAGTAGATAGGGGCGTATGTATTATAAGGGCAAACTACGTCTTGTGCAGCATCTCCAAAGAAGAATTCAAGATTATTTAACAAGAGATATCAATGTCAATCGCCAAGGTGGTGGCATATTTGAAGTCTTTGTTCTTTTACACAGAGTAGTCTATGTGTGGTTCTCAGAGGAAAGGGGAGGGAAACAAGACAGAAGACTTGTAGGAAAAAGGAGAGTAGTTTAAAGCCCCGTGGCTATTGTATCGTTGTGTCGTGCCGCATTAAATATCCCATACGCCCTGTCAATTTATCCCATATAACGCCAGTGGCATTTGCATCATACTTTCCTTTACTCTCTTCACTCACGCTACAAGATTGGCGGCAACAAAGGACTGTATGGGAATAAAATGTCAGTGCCAGTTTATGCAAATAGACTAAAAGAGAAAAAGGGAGACATCTTACGGGAAACTCCTTTTGTAAAGAATTGATGACGTTTTCGACCTCCTCGGCTAGGCTCTCGACATTGGCGTCCCATCTCCGCATCTCCTTGCCTGCGACAATCTCGGCGCGGCCGCTCCCCTTCTCACCCGAAGCCTCTCCGCCTCCGAACCAGACGATGCCCTCGAGCTGGTCCATTCGACCGACCAGCCGTCCCTGCTCAATCATCCGCGCGGTCGTCTCCTCGGCCTTGTCGGCGTCCAGCCCCAGCAGTGAGCCCAGGGCCTCGAAGTGGATGTTGTTGTATAGCCTCGACACGCCGAGCAGGTTGTGCTCCATCACAGCCTTGGCCAGGACGGTAGATCCGTCCGCTGTAGTGGCCAGCTGGTGCGGCTGCAGCCCCTCCGCAAACTTGTCCACCTCGGCCGGCGAGAGCAGTCGGTCCAGGAACATCTTCTCCAGAATGCCAAACTCGGCCAGCTGCGCCGATCGCTCGTCCTTGTACAGCCTTCCCAAGATCCGGCTTCTCAACGGCCCAGCAGGCGCCAGGATGGCACATTTGACCGCCATGCTCAGCGTGTGAAGGCGTTCCTCCTCCGCCACGGCGGGGAAGAAGCTGATCTCGTGGTACCGCTGGGCGGCGAACAAAAAGTCCCGTTTCGCATCCTGGATGCGCGCCTGCGAGAGGCGGAAGTGCAGGTTGAGATCCGGGTCCGAGACGGTGTGCATGATGTTCTTGAGCTTGTTGATGTACATGTCGGCGGCGGTGTCGTCGCCGACCTCGAGGTAGTTCCTCACGATGCGAACCCACACGCGGGCCTTGTCCGCATCCGACACCTTCCTCTGGGAGCTGTCGAGTGGGATCTCCGCCAGGGCCTTTGCCGCGTCGAGGAAGTCCTCGTTGTTCTCGTGGGCCGTGGCCACCAGCTCGTAGATCGTAGCGGCCGCATCGAAGAAGGACGACGGCTGGGCGGCGAGGATGCTCAGCGTTCGGTTCCCAACCTCGATCCACAGGCTCTCATTCTCGATGCTCTTAAGCGTCGCTATAAAGGCGTTCAGAAAGGACCGCGCAGCTACTAGGCCAAGGCTCTGGTTGAAGAAGGAGTCGAAGATGGCGTTGAGGTCGGCTGCCGTGGAAGCGGGTGAGGAAAGGTTCTGGATATCGGCGAGAAGAGCCTCGTAGAGAGGGCCCTTGTCACCAGCAGCCGACTCTACGCTGGAGAGGGACGCGGTGACCTTTGGATTGGGGTCCATGGCGGATGCTTGTCGGCTGTGGAATAGATGGGGGATGGTGTTTGTTGAAGGAGAGCCGCGGGGATGAAGGAACGTGAGGTTTGGGATGTCGAAGCACATTGACAGCTATTTGGCGGGGCAGCGCCGAGCTATAGCGGGGTAGCTCCCGAAAGACCGCTAAAACCAACGGGCCAAAGAGGATGCAGCACCGCCTGGAGCAATGAGTTGGGGTATGGACTTTCGTACTTTGTTCTCTTTCATTGAATGTCACCGAATGACATGCACCACGAAATTCACTCTCATAGCCGGTGATTGGATATAGTTATATGTGCAGGATACGCAAGACCAACACCTATCCAATGCTCTCCTTCGTCCACCCTCATGCCTTGTATTTGTCACCGCTATACATCTTCCAAATCTCCAGACAGCAAACGCCCTTCCACAAAATCAACAATGATGCAGCCAAGCAAATGGCCGTTAGGAGAGCCAAAATGGCAACACATGAACGCCGATAATATATACCATCCAAAACGCGCGCTCTAAAGAAAGTGTCTATTGATTAGACACCCAGATCATTCCAGCCGGACCTTTCCGTCCACACATGTAGCCAGTATTTGGCCCCCTTCTATTTGTTATGCCAGAGCAGAGTCCTTAGTGAGTCCCAGTTGTCGCAGTCCCTGTAGATGTATGTCATACTGCTCCTCAAGCTGGACTGCAGATCCTCGGGGTGGTGCTTGAACAACAGCATGACCATGCCCCACGATAGCGCGGCAAACGCTGGCCAGGCGTAGTGGCTGATTTGCGAATGTAGCGGCTCCGAGGATACGATAGGGAGCCCGTGGCCTGGCTTGACGGCGATGCGCGCCAGGGCGAGGGCAACGCGCGCGAAGATGTAGATGACAATCTGCTGGCTGACAGACGAGATTTTGCCATAGCGCTTGGAGCGCTGACCGAAGACGATGTAACCGCCCAGGAGGCCGGCGAAGAAGGCATCGAAGGGACCTGTCGGAGATGCCATGTTAGCACACGTTTCGCGTCCTTTGGCGCTCACGGAATGGAGAGAGGTGAGAGAGGGGGGCAAAGGCGAAATGCAGATGGAGATACATACCCTCCTTGCCCGGCGTCGACCCATAACGCTTCAGCGCCAGCATGGTGACTTTGTATATGGTCGCAAACTTGGCCAAGTTTGTGGCATGCTTCTTCGTCGCCCTAAATACTAATGCAGACTTTTCTCGGAGCCTATCAATCAATAGCAAGTCAACATCCGCCCTCTCATTATGTACATGTGTATATCGCCATCGCCATCGATACGTCGGACAGGGAAAGAGGAAAACAAGGCCAATACGTACGTCCCGGACCGGAAGAGGAAAATCATCCTATCGCACACATCAAATCAGCACAAGAGTCGTTTTGTCCGAGACCGTTCCATTGCAACTCACACCAGCGCGTGCGGAAACCGCACCTTTGTTCCGTAGACGGCGCCGTTGCGCGCCGTCTTGAGCACCGACAGGATGTCATGATATGTCGGGTCCAGCACGATGCCCTCTAGAAAAGCCTGTTGCAGGACACGAATGAGCACATTGTCGCCATCTCCATGTGTATCCTCTCTTCTCCTCTCTTCTGCTTCTGCGAAAGGGGGGACCGCCTGTGCTGCGCATGCATACCTTCCACTCCTCCAACATCCACGAGGCTGCCATGGTGCCTCGGCTATTGACGCCTTTGGTCAATGTACGGTTGTGCACACGCTGTCCGAAAGGCGAGAGTCTCCGTAAGCAGCGCAAAGGGAATAAGAACGGAGGTGATGTATCGGCCGGTGGTGCAATTAGATCTGGCTTGGGAGGAGAAGAAAACGGTCCAAAGGTGCAAAAAAGAAGAAAGTCAGAAAAAGGGTTTCCGTCCAGTTGCGGCTACAGAGCACAGGTTCCACGGCTGCAGATGACTTGAGCCTCGGCCGGATGTTTGACAAGAATAAATGGGGACGGGTGTACTCCGCCGGCGTAGTTGCTTAGCGGCGGTACCTCTGATGAGTGAACCCCGGAAAATAGATGCCAAATACGTCACTACTTTTTGGGAGAGTGGAGCTGGCCCGTCCCCTGAAGCTGGCTCCTTGTGACCGCTGGAGAAGGAGCATCGCCGCCTGTAGCTCAGCTGGCAGATCCAGCGGCAGATCTGGGTAGATTGAAGCTGATGGACGCCACCTCCAAGTCGCTTCCCCACGGCTTAGCACCGTTTTATGCTTGCATCTGCTCTTTTTGCATGTGACATCTCACCTCATCCTACTAATCCAGCTGCTCACTACTCACTGGTTGGCACCTGCTTTGAGACAGCTGAATCTATGTATAGTTATAATTACTATATGCCATCGATATAGTAGCTGAAGCATCCTCTGTATTATACAGTAGATAGTTGGATGACGAGTGCCATGTTGCTAAGGCGAACGGCAAGATATACAACAGAGCAACGAGTCACGACACAATTTAGAGGAGATGGTTTGGCCTACAAACCACCTTTCATCTGTACAAGATGCATTGCTCGATATTCCATCCAGCACCACCTCGCTATATACTCTGAAAATATAGCCATCCTCCCCTCAACACCACCTCTCCCACGGCTCCCGCCACTTCACCCCCAAAATCTCGAATATCTTCCTCTCGTCTCTCCTCTCCACCAGCTCCCCCTGCGTCACCTTGACCCCCCTCTCCCCCCTCATCACGTCCCTATACAGCCCGCGCTGGTTCAGCCGCATGCCCTTCTTCGAAGCCAAAAGCCTGATGCTGCGGTTGAATATATCGTTTCCGGTAAAGTAAATCAGCGCAGCGCCCAGCTCCGCCTCTGGCACCAGCAGGAAGTCGATTCTTCTCCATATCGGGCGATACCCTTCCCGTTTGTTGTCCTTCTCGCCGTGCTCGCCGTCGTTGAGCCCCTTGATCTTAGGCAGCACGCAGCATCCGTGCCACTTGCTGCCGTCGCTGCCAGCCCGAGACGACGCCAGCCGTGCCACCAAGAACTTGCCCCTTTCAAGCCGTTCTATTAGATTGTTCAAAAACGGCTTGAGATCTGCTACCGACTCTATCCCCGGCTTGGTCACAATGAAGTCGATATCGTTGGAACTCTCGGCACCTCTCCGGTAACTGCCCCCAATAATGAGCTGCACCGCTGGATCGATCCGTGCCGCAGTCTTCTTCACAAAGTCGCCGAGTGCCGTGACCTCCTTGCGCGGTATCCTAGTGTTCAAATCGTCATAGTGTTCCATGCCTACCATCTGGCTCGGCGTCAGCTTCGCGTGCCGCCTCACGTCCTCGAGCGTCCGCCATCCCTGCGCAATCCACTGCTCCGCTACTTTGTTCCCCACGCCATAAATCTTCAAAAACGTCTGTAGCGCATGGTCGGTAGGGTCCTCTTCCGCATATTCAAGCCTCTTCAACTTATCCGTGGTGACAATCTCCTCAATCTTTTGCGCCAGCCGGCGGCCGATGCTGGGGAGTCGATAGGCCTCTTCCTCCGTCGTAATCTTGACACTCTGCTGCTTTAAAACGCTTATGGCTTTCCGATACGCCAGCGTCCGCCAATGGTCATTGACTCTTTCGTAGTAACTATTCATCTTTTGCAATATCTCAATGGTGCGTGCATTCGGATTATCCTCGTTGGTATCCTTCCTCCCAGCTCTATTGCAAGCAAAGCGGTCCTCAAACGGTATGGCTTTGCTGGTCGGTCGAATCCTTCTAGACGACCTCCTCTTTCGCTGGAACTCGTTCTCAGATCCGGACTGTTGGTCGAGCCCCGCCTGAGCTTCCGGCTCGGTAGTCGTAGACTGAACATCGTCGTCGTCATCGATATCCAGCGGCAAGTCTTTGAACTCTTGCATCATCAAGATGTATTCTGACAACTCATCTTGCATCGGTGCCTCTTTAGCTATGCCGTTGTCCCCTGAAATGTTATGATCCTGTATCGCAGCATCGTCTTTTGATTCAGCCCCTATGGGTTCTCCAGCATCTTCCAAATCAAGCCCAACCGGCTCGGATTCTACCGCCACTGCTCCGGTCCCGCGTCTTGTCGTAGGGCTACTCACCGCAGATTCCTCCTCCTGAGAAGGCGTCCCTTTAGGTGGTACATAGTCCCACTTCCCCTTGTCATGGTGTTGCGGTTTTAGTTGTAACGAGTTCACCTTCGACTGCACACGTGTTCGCGAATCAGCGGCCGTAAGAGACGGTTCATCCTCTTTGGCTTCCACTGCGGCTTCAGTCTGTCCGTTGAGAAGATACTTCTTCTGGTTAGGATCCACAATAGCACGGAATTGTATGCAGTCCAGGGGATAATCCTCATTCACCACCTTGGGCGGCACTCGACTCCCAAATCCATCCCTTGGCCAGACCCTCTCAACATCCTTGTAGTCGAGCTTTTTCTCTACAATGATGTGAGTGGCCGTCGCCAAGTCTCTCGCCCAGGTAGCCCCAAATTCCTTCGCTCTGTTAATTCGCAGCCGTCTTGCCGGCGCAATATCATTGTCGGGAATATAAAAGAATGACAGGCCCTTGAATATCTGCTCCACCTCTGGTCGTGCTTTCGGTCCCGAGATACGTCCTCTCTTACTTCTATCGTTTCCCCTTGTCGCCATCCCACCTTTGGTGTTAACAGACGGCGATGATCCCTCAGAGGCGCTCTCCAGCGATCTTTTCAACGACGATGATTTTGAAAGTGGCATAGGAGTATCGGCAACAAACTCCTCTCCGTCTTTCAGCCTGCGCGCCTTCTCTGTACCCCCAAGAGGCGTCTCATGGACTACATCCGCTCCCCCATCCAGCAACGCGCCAAGCCGCCCCTTGGGCCTTGGCTTTCCCGGTCCAGTTCCCTTGATGACATTTCCAGACTCAGGCTGAGGCGCCGCAATGACTCTCCGTGGAGTGAGATCCCGCAGACGATTCGTCTTCCCAGGTAAGGACGATTCCTCCTGTCTCCGTGATTGCTCTTGTTGGTCAGGCAAGCTCGGCGCAGGCCGAAAGAAGTTCCGATGAAGCTCCCGCTGCCTCTTCTCGCGCGCATCAAAATCGTCGTCGTAGCGCTTCCCACTCACTGGCCCATCACTGATATGAGAAAGGCCCTTTAGTTGGTTGAAATACGCAGCCTTTGATTCAACAGATGTCGGTTCGGGAGTGTCCATTTTGGGACCGGTTAACGTGTAGTTGCGTCGTCAAGAATAGGAGAATAAGACCGTGAATACGTCGCCGTGTCTAAATTACAGGCATGGCGTTCTTCATAATCTTGCGAGATGCACTAGCTGTTGCTGATGAATTGGCCCCCAAATATCGCATTTTCAATAACTATGAGTGAATGCTTCTCCAGGACCAGCAACACGGTATGTCGAGCGCGACGCCTTGCGAAATGTGAACGTGGGGACCCTCAACGCCAACTCGATCAACTCGGCTTTTCGTCGAATTCATAAGCCCCCCTGGAATTATCTCAGTCCATTTAGAAAATTGTGCTTAAGGCCTTTTGCCAGCTTTGCGTTGGCCGGTATGATGAGACTCTTCCCCGGCTGTACAAACCGAATACGTCGTGGCAGCCTATTTAGAATATTGCAAGCTCTCCTGTCAGAAGAGTGGGTAGTGATTCCAGATTTGGCCTGGGATTTAGGCTGACTGTTACGAACCAACGCTTTTGATAGTCGTAACCAAGATCTTACAGGGTAGGATGGATCGGGTAAATACCGGATACCGGATCAGTTAGGAGGCGCTCATAAGACTCGATCAACGAGCGCCGCGAGCCGTATATCCAACTAGATCGTTCTTCACTTCATGTCACTCATTAGCTAACTTGGATAGCTAGTTGTTAACTCAGCAATTGCACAGAATCAATACCGATTAACATAATCTCTTATTCGATGCGTGACCTTTGACTGCTACCCGTATCCGACCTGACCCATCCGCCAATATAACCACAGAACAGGTTTGTCCCTTGGAAATTGTACTAAATCTATAGGTAACCGATTCGCCACAATGACACATCGTAGCATTCCAACGCAGAGAGACTCCAACCAATAAAAATGCAAAGAACAGCCGTCATGCAATCTTGGCCTGGATCAAATTCATTAGCCCAGTTTATTCCGTACTAGGTAAGGCAACGCCTATCGACATTGATAAGGAACTAGTGTATATAGTATCTCTAACTAATAGAAACTGGTAATTCTACACCTGCCGACTTCGTCAACCAAACCCGGTCAGGCAGTCTGCAATAAATGAACTGATGGACCGTTCGACCTTCAATAACAAACAGTACACCCATCAAAACAGCAATTCGGTTAATCTATTTCAACAACCACAACAAATAAGTCCACAGCAAACTTGTAGCAGCCCCAACAGTGCCACCAATCTGAGCCCCAAAGCCTTTATTGCCTGTGATTACCACTGTTATAGTTGTCGTGATGGCTGCAAGACAGCATGAAAGTGCCAGGGGCCAGACTAAGTGGCTCTTCGCAAGGGTATATCCAATGCACAGCACTTTTCTTGTCCCACCGGAGTAAACATGGAATGGACAACCCGATTTATGGAAAAACTTATTGTTTTCTCGAAGCGTTTCTGGACGTAGAAAGCCGCCAGTGAGTTCATGAGATGTCTTGAGTTCCACGAATTGCACCTCGCGTGGATACGATTGCGCTTCGAGGTAATAGGACTCAGTCTGGAGTACTTCGTTAGTTTATCCCTAGGACATTATGGCTCTCGTCGAACGAGCTCACCGCACAGAGAATTGCCACAAGGACGATGGGGCTTTGGAAGAGAAGCCACTCCAACATAAAACGGTCAAATCTTGTGAAATTCTGAACGTGATACTCTCGCAGCGCTCGAATCTGCCCCTCGGTGTCGGACTCTAAGTCGAGTTTGTCGAGGTAGCTACGCCCCCATTTGGTGTAACCAACCCATATTTTTCTAACTGGAGTTTCAATTCGACCCTCTGCCATCTGAACTGTTGGAGTCTTTCGCCTGATCGTTGCGGGTGTCATGTTTTGACATAGGGACTACGCGTTATATGTTACGACAAACGTTTCTTTTTATCATTCACAATCGATTTGACAAGCTGTTGACAACTTGAGTTAATTAGTTTATGCTCTTCAACAATTTAAAAAACCGTTTCTGCATCTTTAAATGCTGCTTTACGAATGTGGCAGTTTGATTGTAAGAAACCGCTCAGCATTGCTGGATGCCATCCACCGAAACAACTTGAATACAAGTTGTTATCAAGTCCAAGTCTTGCGAAATAAACGTGGCTTGGCCCAATCGGCCTCGTGACTCTCGCCACGGCTGTCGAGAGGCTGTCACCGAAGAAGGTTGAAGCAATATTCACGTGTAAGTGCAATCCCGACGACTTAGCGTCTAATACTCCGTACAGTGTAACCGAGTTATTGATCGCTCTATATGTTACAGATCCCGTACAGTATTGTTTTTAGGTGGTGCTAACGTCGCACCCTCGACACATAAGCTCTTTCCTGTCATTTCTTCCTTCAGTAGTTTTCATATCCCCTTTTGTCACGGTTCACAAAATCAGAATCAACCTCCCTATATTCGAAAAACTGATATTCAACTTGATAAGTTGGCGAACACATACAGAAGCTTTAAGAGCAAACTTGAACAATAATCCAATAATGCTTCCCGCCCCACCTAGCAGCGCAAACAACTCCCCGGGTCAGCCTTTCAACGTGCGGTCCTCTACTTGTGATTCGTTATCTAAATTAAACTCATATCCTGTCTCGTCTTTTTCGATAGTTGGCCCGATCCTTCATCGGGGCTCTCTTACCCATGGATCACCAAAGGGAACATCTTTCGCTGGTATTATGGCACCCAATATATATCAAATGCGGTATCAGGCCCTAGCAGGGGAAGGGTCAGACTATCCCAGTCGCGTTCTTGAGTCACACAAGGAAAAAGAAAAAGAGAACGCGAATAAAATTTGGCCTGCCATTAGTTTGAACAAACACTCCGAGAATTCACCCTTTTCTGTTGACTTGCCATACAGATGGCAATCAACAAAATCAACAAGTAGGGTTCAGAGGAGGCAAGGGGTTATTAATCTCTGGAAACGTCCAGCAGATTCAAGCGCGCATTGTGAAACACGCATTCCTGTCACCAGAGGGTAGGTCATCCTGTCGTCATGTAGCTTGCAACTTGTGCTAGCCTACTCCGTATGCTCATCTGTGATATAGCAGTCGGCACCTTGCAAAAGCCCATCGTTTTAGACGACTTCAACAACGTCATTTCAGGCCTCTGAGACGACGCCGCCTCCGCCTCTCTTCTCTCCATCCCACTCCCCAACTTCTTCGCCGTCACGAGCGGCATCGGCCTCCAAATGCTAACTTGGTTCATCCTTTGGCCGACATACCCGCCATCCACGGCGAAGGGATAAAGATGGAGAAACATAACAATTTGCAGTTAGCGAATGTGTCCGAGGGTGGGGTTGAGGTTGAATTTGGCGATGATGAAGCCAAGTCTTTTGATCATGACAATCACTGGCATGTGGGGCAACCTAACCTCATACAACGGGCTGAAGTGACAGGAAGCGCAGCTTCCTCACCGTTTAAGCCTCCAATTAGCGAGAGCTTAAGCTCTGGCACTTATAGTCCCCTGGCCATATCTCCTCAAACTTCACCAGCACGAGAAATTACCAGGTCTTCCAATAATGCAATTCTACAGGAACTCTATGAGAACCTAGATGAGCAAGATTCGGAAACCACTGCTGACGAGACTTCACTATCAGATGAAATCAATGTTACCGGCACATACTCTCCGGCGCAGGCTACTGATGGGTCCGGATCAGACCCATCTCAGGAGAATACAACAACCTCTGGAATCCTGGTATCTGAGGATAGTTGCAAGCATGCCTACCCGCCAAACCGAGGATCATCTGAGAGAGATGATGAAGACGCGCATCAGAAAGGGGGCGGCCAAGAGCAAGAACCCCCCGGCCAAAATTCTCTGGCGTCAAACGAAGACCTCCAAATGCCTTGTCCTGTACCAGACTGCCCGGGCACTGACAAGCACATATCGGATCTCTTGGTAAGTCTCCGGAAAAAGCACCACATCGTCATCTGCCCAGACTGCTTAAGGAAAATCCGAATTCCAGCCGGGGAAAATCCAGAGCAAGTTAGGCGAAATCATAAAGGAACACCGTGCGAATGTCGATGTGTTGTGCCTGGCTGTCCTGGAAGGCTCAACGATGAATCTCTTTCACATAGACACACTGATAAATGTCATGCCTCTAGATACAAGGTAAAAGAAGCCAAATGGCTTTACATATGGGCTCTTGTCAACCCCGGGAGGCCTCAGCAAACGCCTAATTTTTCTATGAGTCGTGTTTGCCATCTCACAGGTAGGCAGCGCCAACGCAATAATGTCTGTTCCGCCATTCAACAACGGTTTGACGCGCAAGACCAAAAAATTAGCGATTTAGAACAGAAGCTGGGAGATTTCGAGACATTGCTGGAGCATTTCCGTTCCGAAATTTCGAGCATGCTAGCATCGCTGAAGGCTAGATTAGATTACAAGTGCCTAGATGTCCTTTCTAGCGTTCCGGTATCGAGGGATCCAACGCTAGACTTTCCTGCATCAACATTTACAAGTACAGCATCAACAACCCCACCTGTACAACCAGTTAATCCCATATCACCCGTTGTACCCGAACAAGGAGAGCATGGAATGTCAGGGAATGGGAATGGATTGGATATCAACACAATACTGCCACTTATAGAGCCAGATGTCGATTTCTCATCTTGGGAAAATAGTATACCCATGCCTTTATTGTAGGCTAATAAGTAATCATATATTTAAAGATTATTAAGAGTCTTAACAACTCCACGATATAAGGCCATATGTCTATGCATATTACTTGACTAAGCGTTAATGCCGTATATATCTTATGCTACCAACCTACCTTAATATTGCAATCGCTGATACTACATAGAGTTATAGCTCTTGCAGTATAGATAACTGTGTGTATGCTTATTATTTTATTTATCCTCATGATCTTAAAGGGGCCTTGTGTGATAATTTCCTGTTAAGGCCAAGTGGCGTCGTATTGAAGATTCTCTCAATTTCTCCATTGTGGAAATGATGAAGCGGTGATTCTATCAAATAAGGAGAATACTCGCGCTGTTTGGCTTTAATTGATTGGAAAACAATTGGTTCGTTGCCCACACTATCTCAGGATGGTTTCGCATTATGTCGCATTATGATTTTAAGAGTCACGGCATGATTGCGTTCGATAGATTCCGCTAAATGAAAAGCATGTGAATTTATTTTACTCGCTGTAAAGTTCAATGTAATTGCGGCCGGACAATTGACTTTTTATTCCCACTGTCAATCCGGTGCTACCATCTCAGAGCCTGATTTTAATCACGGCTTATGCACAAGCATCATCAGCACTTGGCTCGGAAGACGTAATGCAGGAGTTTAAATGAGGCAGCCTAAGTAGCGCTTATCGTCTATATCCTTGAAGTTTATCCTCTTTCTTGAAAATTTTGACAGTTGCAAGCGTTGAGAACAAGCTCTTGGTTGTCGCATTCCCAGTCCATTCATGATGTCCACGCTTCAGCGAGATGCTGGCGAGAAGAGGTGCAGTCTCACACTTACTAGGCGGAGATTACACTGCTTACAGTGGGATGCCCAGGCAACAGCACGCTAAGGCAGCCACAGTGTAACGCAAATGGCGAAATAGCGCTCGACTCCCGCTGTAGATGCCTAACAAGGCAGTAATTTATAGCAGTGAGGGTTTTTGTGTCAAGTAACCTGCGCTGCGCTTTATATACCCGTATGCGCTTCACCAACTTATCTTCATCGCCCAACGCCATCTCGCTGGTAATCGTACCTCAACACCAACATGATGTTAAACGCTACAACACATGAACATCCTCCCAATAATACTCCCTCGCCCTCCCTCTCAGCCATTCAAACCACTTTGCTCCGTAAAATATGACTCCCCACCAACATATCATCCTACACCTCTCAACGACCAAGAAACACCGCCGCCGCCCACACACAATCTGCTTCCGCCGTCTATAGTTGCGAGGCTCCTAATTCTTATAGACGCAATAGAAGATCTGCAAGCACGTCAGCTTATCATCACAACTGAAGCATAAAAAGAGAAGTATAAGTAAAATCCAAACGACGCTCACCGTCTCTGCCAGGTCCGTAAATGGCGAGAGAAGCCATAGCATGACAACGACCCGGTGCGGCTTCATCGTCACCGGAAACCACCACTCCAAGACGCTGAGCCTCTCCCCCGTCCAAGCAAATATCGCCACCTCCGCTGTAATTGCTACAGCCAAAATAACTGAAACCGTCGTCGTCAGAGCTTTCAAAACATCCAAGGCCCCGGTCTGTGACGCTGTCCTCGATAAAACCTCCAGTCCAGAGGCTTCGCGATCCGGTTTCTGTTCCACCTCCATCAGCACTCACACATCTTCATCATCTTTCCACAAGGCAATTTGGCCAAAGACGTACCTCTCGCCAGATCGGCTCCACCATCCCAAGAAACATAAACGTCGCAAACACCCTAACAATCTTCCCCTTAACCCCATCCTCGCCCTCTTCCCAAACACCACTCGCCCACAAAGCCCCGTCTCCCACAACCAAACACATCAGCCCCGTCCCAAGCTCAAAAGCCCACGCCCTCCTCTCCACAACCGCACCCACGACAGCGCCAAACGCGCTCTCCCAAATCATCTTGCTAACGGGTCGCTGCATCTGCCAGTTCGGCGGCGCGGGCGGCTTCCGCGTCCGCTGCTCGATGAGATGGAGGCAGAACCAGAGGGCGTAGAGAGCGATGGCATACTCGAAGATGGCCTGTGCGTCGTCTTCGACGGACTGATGCTCTTTTAGGAGCCTGCGGAGCGGCTGCGCCTGGAGGAAGGCGAAGGATAGGACCCAGTAGAGGAGGTGGTACCTTTTCGATAACATATTTGAAGCCTTTCGAAGTGACCAATAATTGAATGTTTGTAACAAACTGGTCGTGAATTGAAAAATAAAAGTTGCCTAATCAAATAGTAAAAAAGTAAGTGAAAGTGAAAGAGAAAGAATGTCAACAAGTATAAAGCCTATAAGCTTTGTGGCTTGGCAGGCAGTCCTGCCAACCTTGAAGCTTCATCACATATAGGTACTCAGGGCAGTATCACCATCGTTCTTACGAGGCATGACCTACAAGTGCGAAACCTTCCTAATGGTTCACTTTAATTTCTCAACAGTCGCAGCACAATGGCTATTGTTGCAAAACTACCTATATACACAATTCAATCTATCGTACCTCGGCCGTTCGGATAGCTCTCTAAAACAGTAGTATAACAAAACATTAAGAAAGACTCTAGATAGTATGCAAAACACAACCCTCCCCACATCCATGCAGCTCCTCCAAGAGCGCGGTTTGTATAGTGCAAGACTGTTTCAAGCGTCCAAGCTGTAGTGCCCGAAATCCAAACTGTACTGTATATAAAACATGTTGTAAAGCTGCTTCTAGCTGTTCCAAGCTGCCTGAAAAGAGAAGACTCCAAACTCCAATACGGCTTCTTGAGACGCCAGCTGTTTTCTACATAGTTTTTATGTTTTGTTCTGAAATCAAATCCACCAACCGGCTCTATTGGGCGTCAGTATAATGCCATCACCGTATAGATGCAAAGCAACCCCCAAAAATTGAGAAGCAAACTCCAATCGCTGAATGCTATGTGGCGTGTCTACACAATTGTAAGACGTATCCCATATGTTCTTCCACCTCTTTAGTATTACTATTATAGTGCCAGCCTGCTCGGCATGGCCTGTGAATTTCCTAGGTCATGCTTTTCAGTTCCGAGCGGAAAAGAATCCGCCAAAGCCCGCCTTGGACTGCTCCTTCTTCAGGAGGTCTTCGAGTCGCCTAGTCTCGCGAACTGCAGCCTCGCGGGCCTCCTGGAGGTTGAGAACCTCGACTTGGGCCATGTTCATCCTAGCCACGACTTCTTGCATTTCGTCCTCAGCTTCGGCAAGGGCCTTTTCAAGCTCCAAGACATGCGCGCGAAGCGTCTTCATATCCGCCTCTTCTTCGAGGCTCTTGGCGGGGATCGGCCGGGTGCTGAGCAGCGGCTTGGGGCCCGACTTATGGGAAGAGCTGTCCGAGGGGTCAGCCTGAAGGCGGCGCAGCTGCTCGTTGTGCGCCTCGCGCAGTCTGCTAATCTCCTCTTCGTGGCGGACAATGCGGTCCTCTGATGCGGTCTGGGCGGTAACGACCTGGTCCTCCAGGACTCGAAGACGCTCTTGGAGCTCCGAGATGCGCTGAGAGTTGGACTTACGATCCGTCTCTCCCCTGGTGACGGCGGCTTCCAGACGCTCTCGCAGTTCGGAATTGGTATCCAGCTGCTGCCGGACCTGGGCTGTGAGCTGCTCAATGAGATCGGCAGACTCTTTGAGCTGTTCGGCCAAGGTGCCATCGGCCGCAATTGACTCGGCCTCGCTGGCCGCGAGTATGTTGATTTGAATCTTTTGTTGATTCACTTCCCTCCTGGCCGCGTCTCGCTCCAAGACGGCGGCGGAGAGCGACCGCTCCAGGCGCTCCATGGCCTCTCTAGTCTCCTCATCCGAGTCAGAGCCTGACTCCAGCTGACGGATACGCTCTAGAGATTCGGCATACGAAGCCTGCAGCTCCGCGTATGCATTACGTAGAGACTCGGACGTAACGGGCTCTCGCGATGTGTCGCTAGAGCTGCTCAGGCGAGCGGCAGAAGGGGGGATCAGGATATCGTTCTCCTTCAAAAGGTTGCGCAGAGACTCAATCTCTTCTTCAGCTCGATCGAGATCAATCTTCAGGCCGCCGAGACCCTTTTCAACCTGCCATTTCTGCTCGAGGGCATCTTCGGCACGTCGTCGCAGGAGATTGATTTCCGTTCGCAGCTTCGACATGTCCTTTTCGAACCCTGCTTTTCTGGGCGAGACGTTGGTGAGCCGCTGGCGCTCGGTTTCCAGCATGCGGATCTTCTTCTGGTACTCCCGATTCTGGAACTCCTGTCGTTCCAAAAGACTCTTTAGAGCGCTGTGAAGGGCGTCGCGCTGTGCTTCGACGTCCTTGAGCCGCTCAAGCAGAGTCTCTCGAGACTCTGTCTGGGCTGCACTTTTGAAGCTATCTGATCGCTTAAGGCCACCGATTCCAGGAGGTCCCCTGGCGCGGAGCGAACCCGTAGCCACAGAGTTGGACCGTGACAGGCCCACCGAGTTGGACCTAGACAAGCCAATGACTGACATTCTCTTGGTGGGCAAGTCTTCTATACCACTAGCCATGGAATTGCGCAGCGAGCTGTTCTCACGCTTCAACGTGTGAAGCTCCTGCTGCATCCTGGAGGATTCGTAAGTCAAATTGGCATACTCGGCGGCCTCCGCCTCCAGGCCTTCGACCCGCGACTTCAGCTCCGGGATGACCTCATCGCGGAGGTTATCTCGCTCGTCACAGGCCTCCTGAAGCTGATTCTTGAGAGCAGCTAGCAAGTCCTCAAAGTTAGTCTTGGACTGACGCTCTTCCGATAGCTTCCGCCTGAGATCTTCGCAGATGTTTTCCAGCTCCTTGATTCGCTCGCTGGCGTCGATGTTGTTTATCTCAACCACATCCACTTCGGAAGCCCTCTCTTGCAGCTGCCTAATCTTCTGGTCAAGCTCTTTTCGCTTCTCTCTCTCTTCTTGTAATTTGGACGTCAGTTCGAGGCGGAGGTTGGCTCTCTCCTGCTCCGACTTCCTCTGAACCCTCTCAATCTCATCGCGGCCCTGGTCAAACTCGCCGAGCTTGGCTGTGCTGTGGCCGGAGTCAGAAAAGTAGTCGCTCGTTCTCTTGCTGCCGGTCACTTGAGGGTTGTTGTTGATTTGCTCCTGTAGCCTGTCGGCCAGATCTTCCAAGTCGATCTCACGGCGGATAGATGCGGCCAGCTCGGAGCTGATTGCTTTCAACTCTTCTTCCATCTCGTCAACCAAGGCTGTATTTTGGGAAAGGTGTGGTGAGTGCGTCGAGAAAAATGATTCGCGTTGTTGGGCGAGAGTTGTTGCTGCATTGGGCTTTGTATAGCCGGATGATAAACTGTTTGTTGATCGTCGATTGTCATTGGCCGAGGCCTTAGCGTTCGGCGACAAAGGAGACGGGGAGGGAATGGACGAGAAATCCGTGACCGAAGGTGAAGGATTACCCCAACCAAAAAACGTGGCCAACGGAGAGGTTGCGCCGGGTGAGCGCGGTAGCGGTTTGTTCAGTTTCGGCGATCCGTCTACTGTTGCTGACTGTGGCGAGTCGTCTATGTACGTCTGCGGCCCTTCCCCTATGTTGATAGAGGGGTCGACCTTTTCTAGCCGTAGATGCGGAGGCGTGTGTTTGGTAGGCGCTAACATGGGCGGAGAGGGAGGAGGGTTAGAGTTATCGTCGTAGATGGACTCGACGTCGGACGTGTCGTCAGTGACCTCGTCTTGAGCTTTGACAGAACCACCGTCGGGAGTGCCGTCGGCTGTCAGATCCGAAAGCAAATCGTCGTACTCTGAAAGGACATCAGAGAGCTCCGTGTCAGCTGTTTCAGCGGAAATAGGCCCACCGTGGGTGGGATTGTTTCTCGAGGCAGTAACTGTTTCGTCGTCGCTTGGCGCCGGCGCTGTTCTCGATTCGGACAATCTAGAAGGGATTCAAAGTTAGTTTTTATTATTATTATTGCAATGCTATTCAACAATGGGCACATCAAAGAGGGCAGGATGCATTGGATTGCCCAACACAAATAAGAGAAGAGAGAGACAGAGGGAATACTCACTGAGAGACTCGCCCTGAAGCTTTGATAGAGGCAGGGTACTCGTAGAAGGTGGGACTGTCGACGGACGGTGACCGCGCGAACCGGTGATCCGGCTTGGGCAGATCGATGGTGGTGGTATGGACAAGAGGAGAGCCCTGGGTGAGATACTGTGAGACAAGCGAGGACGAGGCAGCGGCGTTGGACACGGGCTTCCGCTTGATGGGACCGGAGAAGCGAAAGGGAAGAGAGGTGGCGGCTACCGGAGAGAAGATGGTGGGAGCAGAAGTATCTACGTAGTTGAGCGTCTGGGAACGACTGTGACTGGCGGCGATGCTAGTGCGTATAGGAGCAGGAGCAGGTGTAGCAATGGCTGTCCCGGGGTTGCTTTCGGTCTGAGGGTGGTGGTGGTATTGGTGGTGGTCTTGTTGGTGGTAGTGTTGGGATTCCCCGTCCGATTCCTCTTGTTCGTCTTCTTCGGGGTCGCGGTGGATGCTGCTATGCCGCAATGGCGATGGAGGTGGAGAGACTTCAGATGAAGCAGATTGTGTATCAGAATCTGGCAGGATCGACGCCATGGCTCCGGGCCCGCTGGGAGGTTGCGATGCGACGTCCATGATATTGAACGTCGTGGGGGTACGAAGGCGCGAGTACCAGGCGTAGGCCGACGAGATAATACGAAGATGGGCAGCAAGCGAGGCACGCGCCGTGTACGAAGGTTGCACTACTGCTGGTCGGATCGTGGCCACCAGAAGCAACGCTCACAAAGGTCTTAACGCTCACAAAGGTCTTATCGCCGGTGGCAGGTTAAAATTGCCCATGAATCGGATGGTCGAAAAAGGACATTTGGCGAGCGAGCCAGAGGGAGAGGCGGCGGACGAGGAGGCCGGGAGCTTTCCAGGAAAAGCCAGCGGCGAGCGAGGCGACTAACTGAAGTCGTGGTAGGGCCCCGGAGCAGAAGGGAATTTCGGTGTTAGGCCCGTCTTAGTCGGCGACGGTGAGAGAGAAAGCTGCTGGGAAAGGGAGAAGCGAGGCTCGAAAAGACAAGGCTGTGGGGCAGGCGAGGCGCCGGGGTGTGGAGGCTACAATTTGCGTGCCTGGAAGGCTGCCAAGTATTGGTAGTGGTAAAAAGTACATTGACATTAGCAGCAATTAATCTGCAAGCCCCCCTGGCTCTGATCGCACGTCTGCAACTTCGACAACCGTCTTATTCCGTTGCTGCTGGACCTTTAGCGCCAAGCACGGAGAGCCGTCTACTATTGAACGTGTTGCAACAGTTGCGACTCCATGGCGCTGATTGGATGGCAATGCATGCAACTGGTCTACTTTCAGGGCGCATGGCTGACCAAAGACAGCATGCAGGTGTGTGTACAAGTATGCGCCATCATCCCCCAAAAGAACACCTGACAGGCAGAGCCCGCCATTTCGGTTAAAAGAAGCAGAGGCGCGCAATCACAATCTGATTGCCAAAAATAAACTCCAATTGGCCAAAGCCCAGCGGTCGGCTGCCCGGATACTTGGTATCTTCACTGGGCACAAGCAGCAAATAAGGAGGTCGAGCAAGAAGAAAAGCCCATTGGTGGCTGCGAATGGCGCACGTTGACGAGCTCCTAGCCAGGGGGGAAACTCGCCCCGGTACCTGCGCTAGCGCGCTGTGGCCAAGGGGAAACGGCCGCTAAGCTGGCTCTCTCCAGCGCCTTTGACGCGAAACATGCAGTTGTGCCTGGCAGCCACTTTGGCGGGGCGGAAGACAGCAGGCGAGTCGGGTCAATTTCAGCCACCCCTTGCGTTGAGAGCGCATGCAGGCGAGCAATAAAGGAGCGACATTGGGCTGAGGAGGCGTGCGTTGGCCGCTAGCCATACAAGTGGCCGCCATGATTTCAATGTTGCAATTGGCACTGGAAGGCTCTGTACTCTGCTACTGCTAAAGATACCAAGGCATGGTAGCACCACCTTACTTGGAATTTACCGGGTGTTTTAGCGCCTGGTTCTGCATAAGCCACTAGCGGCAATGCAACTACAGGCTCTCTGCATTCCTTCTCAGGTACCAGTATCCTCACCTCTGGCATGATGTGATGGAAGCCGAGCTCGAGGTTTGAGGCATCAGAGCCTCTAGCTTGGGTAGGTAGGTGGTAGCTCTGCAGATACCATCAGTACTCCTGATGGAGCAGTGCTCAATATACTCCGCACGTCTCTAAGCAGCCGTATGAGGTAGAGCATGGAGAGCCTTATCTCGCCTCGACAGAAGAAGGAAAAGAAGACGCAGAGAAGCTGCCAGTTCCAGCCCTGAGTGGCGCAGGTATCCGGTAGTTTGTACATTATTGATCATCATCGGGCCTGTTGGCGCGCGGGAAGCGGTTCCATTGGTCATCTGCCCTTTTTCGCGCCGAGGAATGCATCGTCGTGTATTCCGTACTCCGTAGAGAATCATCGATTGGCTGCGACAAACTCCCAGCTTTTTTTTTTTTGCCGCCCGTCCAACTCTTACACCAGAGTATCCACACCTGCACGATAGCAATCAAGCCCTCCAACCCTCTTCTCAACTTCGAGGCGTCTCACTGAGCACCCGGTGGCCTCTGCGCGCGATCTCATCCCCCAGTCCCCTTTTTGATTGTGCTGCCTGTGCTCATATCCGCGACTAGCGAGGCATCATAGCCACAGAGAGCATTGATTGTCAGCGAGCACACAAGCTACTTCGTGCCTCTACGAAGGTTTACGAAAGCTTAATTTGCCCTTCAACACAGCCTGCCATGGTGCACGCAGCTCCCCTGACACAAATCTTCCCCTTATTGGAAAAGGGCGATGATATTGAGTTCAAGGGCTGGGCTTTAACCTCATCCTGCAGAAAGGACCGGTTCGCGTTCACTCTCAGCTCTGCGCTATACATGCCGGGGCGCCTATCAATTGCCCAACCGGGGACTCTCTCCATCCCCTCCATCTTGTCAACCTGCAGCGGTGTGATCCGTCCGAGCAACGCAATAGTGCAAGGTCCAGCTGCCGTTGGTCATGAATGACGGAACTAGGTAGGATTGCTGGTAGTGGTGCTAGGAACGGTGGGTTCCAACCATGTGCCAATGCAGGTTAGATGGCTGGAGGCAGGTAGCATTAGCTAGCAAACACTACACCAGAGCAACATCACAAAGTAAAATTGCATCCCGCCACCGGCGAATCAGGAATAAACATCTCCAGTGATTAATACGCAAATCGAACCAAGAAAAGAAACCCTGCGAGATTAAATGAGCGTCAAGCCTTTTCTCCCCCAGACGCCCCCCAGATTCCATCAAGGTACGAATTAATCTCGTCCAGCCAAAAGGGGCAATCTGCGTTGTCGCATCACCACCTCGAACAGGCACATCCAGCGTGGAGCGCCCGCTGCTCCCTTCCGCTTCCAGCCTGCTTCCTCATCTTATCTGTCCTGATGATCATGCTTAGCTCGCCTCTAGCTCGGTCAATCATGGGCTAACAAGAGCTGTCGATGGCGGCAGCTGCTAAGCCTGTTCTTGTGCAGTGTGTACGACGTCGAATGGTTCATGCACGGCAGGTTGCACAGATCGCCTTGAAAATTGGGGTTCGTGAAATGAGCTCTGCGCCACTGCTCGGCAGTTGCGGGACATTTTGGCTGTGCGCAGTCGTACAGAGGCATTTACACCTAGTTGGGCACCCTGAATGCAGCATCCGACGCTGCTCCGTAGTCTGAATGAAGCTTCAAAGCTCCCCATTCTCTTGAATTCCACATACTACCAAGGTAAATGGGTCTGATGGTCGTAAGCAATGAAGCCTGTGATCAGGTCTACCGAGTCCTGTAATGAGAAAAAAAGCAAGGATTTCTGTCAATCGACGGAACTGTCTTCTTTCATCAATATACCTATTTTCGAATTAACCACCGTATTGTATGCGTATTCCTTCTATCACTACTAGTAATAATCTCCCCATCCAACACTTTTGCAACAAACCCCATACAAATACAGAGGATGAAAAGCCACCACAAACTCCAAGACACCCAATGATAGCAGGCTCCCTCGCTCATTCACAAGCCGGAATACAGTCCCACGGCTATTGTAAACAGATCCCATCAAGACACCGGCCCCTTGAATACTTCAAGCATCTCATAAAATCAGCTTTCCCTTCGGTAGCAATACCCACAGGCCGCCACAAGCACATTTCCGCTGCTGTGTCAAGACAAACGTGTACCCAGGACGGTTTCCAAATACGTCTTCCATCACCGCAGCGCAACGCGTGCACCGCCTCCATGGTTGATTTCCGAGCTTCATCTCCGTCCTTTTGAACAGATCGACATACATGTTTCTTGATGCCTTGGGTCCCATGCTGGATTTCTCTTCCTGGACGCCGAGAAGATCGTAGTTTGCAAAGAAGAGCTTGGCAGGGTCGGTGAGAGCCCTAAAGGCGGGGAGGTCCTTGCTGAAGAACTTCTTGATGACGGGTATGAAAGCCACCGGCGGTGAAGCGGCCAAGAGCATACCCAGCTCGAGTTGGACCTGTGCCGCCTTCACTGCCAAATCAATTTGTTTCCCCTGCGGAGCCCCGGTTTGGTTCTTAACCAGAGTCGGGAGAAACGTCGAATAGGCCTGGCGGACGTCCGAGCCCAGAATGTTCAGGAGCTTCTCGAATTCGGTGATCTTGATGAGGCTAGACGACGTGATGTGCTGCATTTTCTGGTATGCTTGCTGAAGCTGAGGGTTTGGTGTCTTGGTAGCGCCCGCCTGATCCATGGCTATTGGTTGCTTTCTGTAGAATTCAATGGCTCGTGTGCTCAGCCCTTGTAAATGGGCAATCCTGCGGCATGCCGCTAGTAGGAAGCTTCGGCTAGACGAGGAGAGCAAGAGGTGCAGCGATATGTCGTTGCGTTTGTGGAGATGTTGCGTCACCTCTGGAAACCGCTTGGGCTCCAGTTTCTCTATGAACTCGCTGTCGTTCATAAGTGAAAACAAGCAGTCAGTAAGCCACGATAGTAGATCCAAAGTCCACTTGGCGCAGCCAGCTAATGCTTCTACAACCTCTGCGACTACATGTTAGCATACTATACCCGGCAGCAATTTGAGGGGCTACGCAAATGTACTCACCAGGTTCGTCCAGGGGACTCATCTTGTCTCGCACCGTCGCCGGCATGTTACTTGCGAGGGTGATGAGTACAATTACGTTGCGTACATTAAGGTCAACCAGAGCAAACTTGCCCTGGAATGATCTGGCTTGCGTTTCCCCCTTGAAGCCCACACTGTTCATGATGCTCAAGCAGCACTGAAGCGGTGCATTCCTCATGAGCGAATCATGATGAAGCTCCTCAGAGTAGTCGACCTGGATCTTGAGAGTCTTGACAATCTCACTAATCCAATCCTGGATAAACCGTCTCTTCGTTGTGTATGGCGCGACAATGGCGATTATATCATCGTAATTGGCTTGATACCACATGGCAGATGCGGCCGCCACCGTCAGGGCCGCTATTGTGGCCGAGTAATGGGCATCTTGATTAGAGTTCCCAATGTCGCCGAGCGGATATTGCAGCTTGCACCATCGAAGTTTCCCGTCATCCGACATCTGGATCATGGAGCATTGGGTTGGTGAAAAGGCGACCTGTTGGCACGGCCCCTCTTCGCCAAATGTCCAGCCAACCTGGCGCAAACTCATTACTTTAGCAAGGTCCTCTGTCGCGTAGATTTCCTCAAAAGTAAACCGTTCTCGGTACTCAACGGTTCCGTCAGCCATGGTCAAGACCAAAACTTTCCCAAACTGAATCGACTGAAAGCTAATCAGCACCTTGTTAATGACTATCGGCTCCAGTTTTCGCAGCCGCGTATGGCTTGTCTGCTCCGGGGTGTCGCTGTTCCTTCGATTCCCCAGTTGCTCAAAGGCCGGGTGAAGGTTCTGACGCGGCTCAACCACTGCTTCCCAGCGGTCAATGATTGTCTGAGCCACCTGGTAGGACCCATTGGCGGGCGCACGCGTCCTGATGGCGACAATCATGGGAGGGATGGTGCTCTTGCCCGAGTTGTCCATGATCGAGGGAAGGACGTGTAAATGAGACAGTTCTGCCATAGAAGTGTCATTGCTGGCATCCCCTGGGCCTGTTTGGAGCCATGTTGTAGCAGCGAGGTGTTTCTCGACTAGGGAGGGACTCAATCGAGCGTTCTGTGGCAGAGGGTTCTTATCCGGCTGCGAGCCAGGACCTCCCCATTGGATTTCTATCTTGAGCAGCCTCAGCTGCTTTGATGAGGTAGCAACAGCCACAAGTAAAAATCCTGTCAAGTTAGTAACGAGTAGTTGGTCAGTACCGGGGATATGGCGCTTACTCTTATCAGAAGCAAGGGCCGCATGAGTAACCAGCTCATCCAACGAATTCACACTCTCGAGCTCCATCGTAGTCTCCTCCATGCGGTTGTTGTTCTGGGACCAAAACATTTTCAGCATGCCACTTATTGTGACACAGAACAAAGCACTCTTTGATGAATGGGGATGGCTTGGCCCGCTGGCGTGAACAAAGGAGCTCTCGTACTGATAGGCGTTGCCATTTTTGGTTGCAGGTCCATACATCACATTATACGGTTTCTTCACAGATAGTCAGCACTTATATTAACTCAACGCCCAAGTTTAAATATGCTCACCTGTTGGTTCGGCGGCGCGACAGCAAGCCAATGGGCCCCTACCACAGCGTTGGCATCGTCGATGGAATCGGTGTCATACTTTCTGGTTATGAAGGGATGGTTGAGAGATAGGGAGAAGCTGACAATCACCACTCTTCCCACCGCATCAAAAATTGCAAGTTCTGGGAGGTTAGTTGATCCCCACTCCAGGTGAACCAGAGGGATGCCGGGGGATCCTTTGACAAGCTCGCATGTCGTCGGCTTACTGAGATCCCAGGAGCCGTTGAGCGGGTTGCACCGCAAGAATCTGTGCTGCAGGTACTGGCCATCCGGCGTGATTGACGCAATTGTTCCCGACTTTGACCAGGCTACGGTCCTGAAGCTCCATGTCAGCCATGGACACAGTCATCAGCGAAGGGGGGAATAGCATATACGCACTGGCAGCAGCCACGACTTCTCAGGTCATCAACCTTGAGTGAGAGCGGCTTGTTATGAGACCTATCAGGAAGTGACAGGCCGACACCATCTCCAAACAGATCGTCCACATCGTTTAGATCCACAGGCACGGTATTATCCAGCATGAGCGGCATTTTTTCTGCAGTCATTGAAATGGTATGTGCAGGCGCAAGTGAACGCCAGATGTCCTATGCGACTCCGAGCGGTCAAAAAGCCTACAAATCCCCCGGAAACGCGACGTTGCGATGTTCCAGGCAATGAATCACGGACGTGGCAGACGGCCTCTATTATACGAGCGTGGCATGGACAGTGTATTAACAGGCAGAAGCCCGGGGTGAGGAATCAACCGATCAACATGAACGTGCATATATAAGCATGACGCTCATATGAAGGTTTAAGTTCAAATGGTTGAAAGGCGCTGTTGGGACGGCTAGCCAGTCAGCAGCAGAGCCCCTAACAAATTCTAATCATCGGGTGAATCTCGGTACAAGTCTTAATCTCATACATGCACCTCGACTAGCTACCCTACAGCACATATAAGGTGTGAACCGGTTTTGGTATTATAGCAGTAGCCAGAGCAATCTTTATGAAAAGCATATACAACTCCTCCTGCATTGGTATTCTTCAGTTCAAACAGTGTCTCGTTATGCTTTAGGTTTTTGTGTTGAAAGGCTAACACTGATCGTCGTGCTGCGCTACAAGTTGCATCTTCCACTTGACGTAATGCCTGTCAGCATAAACCTCCACAAACCGGCGACGGGAGGAGTAAGATTAAGTATAGCGATACTTAAACCTGGGTTATACTCCATTACCTTGATTTTTCTCTGTTTCTAACCTTTGCAGCGTCAAGAGTGATTACTCTTGACTTCCAGTGACGGAAATCACTGCTAGATGCTTATCTGCACCCTATCCCGTACATTTCACTCGCGAACGCAAACTAAACTATGAAGCCGATGCTCAGAGGTATGCCGTTTTTGCGTCGGCTACAGCATCGAGCTCCAAATGGTCGAGCTGTGTCGTCCATTTCGCAGTCGCAAGTATATCAGAGACGGCCTATAGCCTATTTATTAGTGGGACTATTAGTTGGAGGCGCTTCGGTAGCGTCCGCAGTGAAGCTCACATCGGTGTCGACTCCGAACATTCAGACGGCGCCGAGATGGAGCGAAGCAAGCCGGCAGTCCTTTCTACGATCCAAGTATGCTGACAAGAAGACCATGCTGAAAGTAAGTTTGAATGAAGAGAGAGCTCAGTTACTTTGTTCAAGATGTAACAAGCTAGCAGGCTGTTGATGAGATTCGTCGTGAATTGGGGGCAGAGGCTGTGAGCACCGACGAAGGCGACTTGGAGCATCACGGCTATTCTGAATGGTCAACGTCCAACGCGGATGAACGGCCAGTCGCCGTTGTGCGGCCTACGTCGACGGAGCAAGTGTCGACAATCGCAAAGATATGCACAAAGTATAAGGTACCAATGATACCCTACGGGGCAGGGTCCAGCATCGAAGGCAACTTTAGTTGCCCATATTCGGGCATATGCATTGATCTATCCGCAATGAATAAGATTATCCAGTTCCGTCCGCAGGATATGGACGTTGTAGTGCAGCCCGGAGTCAACTGGATGACGTTGAATGAAGAGATCAAAGACAGCGGCCTCTTCTTACCGCTTGATCCAAGTCCAACCGCCTTTATCGGCGGAATGGTGGCTACCAATTGCAGCGGCACCAATGCCATGAGATATGGTACGATGAAAGACTACGTTGTCAACTTGACGGTAGTTTTGGCCGACGGCTCAGTCATCAAAACACGGCATAGGCCTAGAAAGACGTCGGCGGGGTACAATCTCAACTCCTTGTTCACGGGCTCAGAAGGCACGCTTGGCATCATCACTGAAGCCACGGTCAAGTTGGCAATACTGCCAACAAACTTTAGCGTAGCAACGGTAGCCTTCAAGTCGATCCATGCCGCTGCCGCCGCAGCGTCTACGATGGTTCGCTCAGGCCTGCCCTTGGCCGCCTTGGAGCTGATGGACGAGGTACAAATGCAGACGATTAATAAAAACGGGGGGACTGCAGGCAGGATGTGGGAAGAAGCCCCGACTCTGTTTTTGAAGTATGTGCAACATCTACCTTTTCCCTTAGTACCAGTAAAGCGATTGAATTGCTCACATGTAGTATTTAGATTCTCAGGCACCGAGAATGCCATCAAGGATAGCATCAAGGCGGCGCATACCATATGTCGGCAACACGGCGCCAGCGGATTCGAAGGCGTCAACACCAAAAAGGAGATGGATTTGCTATGGTCTGCCAGAAAGGAGGCGCTCTGGGCGGCAATTGCATTGAAGCCCGAGGGCACCGTGATTTGGTCTACGGATGTTGCCGTGCCTATATCTCGCATGGCAGATCTGATCGGTGAGTCGTCACCACTTCTATCAACAGTCGTTCGTCAGTTCTCCCTAATTGTAAATAGAGGAGTCCAAGACCAAAGCGACTGAGCTTGGTCTCTGGAATTCCGTGATAGGGCACGTGGGAGATGGCAACTTTCACCAGGCGTTAATCTATCACCCTGACGTGGCCAGTGAGAGGCAGAAAGTGGCAGATTGCGTTGACACCATGGTGCAAAAAGCTATCGAGATGGAGGGAACCGTATCAGTGAGTCATCTATACCATTTTTATTCATGCTGTTATGGTATTTCTGACAAACAATCGTAGGGCGAGCATGGTATTGGTCTTGGGAAGAAGGTAGCGTGACAATTCTCTCTCCCTTTAAACTTGCAATAATCTAAATGGTTGACTAGCATTGCCTTCTCAAAGAGTTGGGCCCGCCAACGATTGGTGTCATGAAGGCCTTGAAAGATACGCTCGATCCGCAGTAAGTCAAGTTATCTGCATTCGGTTCTATTTGACTAACATTCCTCAGTTGGTTGTTGAATCCAGGAAAGGTGTTTGATGAATGATGAAGAGGGAAGAAGCGTACTGTATTACAGAATCTATTTCAGCCACGATTTTCCGAGCGATTTCACAAGGCGAAAAGGAGGAACAAGGCATCGGGCCAAAGAGTTATCACCATCTCTTAATACAAGGCACAACAGATACATATGCTACGCATATTGTTTATTTTGAAACGTGATTCATCTATTCGTCTCTGGAGAATACTACAAGTGAAATGGAGATGATGCCTGTTTTGTAAAGATTCAGACTACTTGGGTCTGCGGCCAATATGACGTGAACGCCAAAAGCTTGGCGTGTGTTGCTTTAACCTCCATCTTACAGAATTGGGACATGAGAAATCATTTGACATGGAGCAAGCAATCCAAAGTGACGTTTCTCATCCAGACTTTACTCAGCTCCAACTTTTTCTACACATTCCCCTTTTCTTACCTACTTCATATGAAGCTGTCTTACGGAGGCAAATGTAATTGCCAAAATAGGCCTTTAGCAGCAAGAGATGCGGAGCTAGCCTCGCCGTAGCCCGAGACTAGTATTGGCTTTGGGCATAGAGGACATCTTTGGGACGTTTTAAAGACACACGGCTTTATTTAAGGGGTCCCGTGGAGTGATGAGAGCAGCACACCATGACGCACGTGTTCACGATAAAGAGAGACAATCGTACTAGCGGTCTATGAGCAGATCCATACATGCGAGTATCATCCCCGAGTGGACCTCCAGGCGCTAGCCAGACGATGAAAACCGAGTGGCGCAAGTTTATAACAGCGAGTCGAGTTTGCGGCACTTCAAATTAGATCTCCTGGACATGGTCTCCATAAGCTTGCCGAGAAGCCATTACAGCCGAGTAGTTTCGCCCTAGTATAGCGGAACGATAAGAGAGAGGGAAGAAGGGTCCAAAGCCAACGCCGGTATTGATGTCATATGCACGAGGGAAGCTGTCAGGACGGCAGAAGACGAGCATTGCCGTTGATCGACTGCTGATCTGACAGCCGGGTGAACAATAGTCACAGTACTGCAAACTTCTGGAAGACCTGCAAATGGAACCGTAGAATTCTCTAGGCTTCTGACCCCTTGTTTGGATCAACGGCACTGGCTAAATGCGTTGCCGATGTGCTCCGTACTCCGTAATTGTGATCGCCCTTGCACACGAGCCGAGAACATGGAGCAAGCATGAGCCATTGCGGTTGTTCCGTCATAGCACGACTTTGGCGGTTGCTGATGGAGATGTGCTAGTACGAAGTGCCTCTAGCGACAACAAATGAGACGACCCCGGCTTTAGGTCCACAGCCCGCTTGGCTGAGCACTTGGAGTGTTATCCCGCCATTTTTTGTGGCAGAGAAGAGCCGAGCTGGATTAGTAGCGCCACGACATAAGTTGCAGATGGGAAAGTGGGCATTGGCTGTTGATGGCAAGTTCGCCAATCGAGGGCACAAAAAAAGAAAAGAAAAGAAAAAAAAAAAAAAATTCTTTTTAGACTTCAACGGTGACCCTCTATCGTGTCATTCGTACCGAAAAGGCGACGTGTGTGCTGCATGCTCAAACTGTAAATCACTTATCCCCCACACCAATACGGAGGAGGGAGCAAGCGATTAACGAATCTGGCATCCCACCGAACAGGGGATTTCTGATGGGCTGAGCTTTCAGGTAAGAAAAGTGGCCGGCGTGTGCGGTGCACCGTGCATGCTGCTGATGAGAGAGGCATTGATCAGCGGAATCTGGACTATGTGGGAAATGCAAGGCAAATAAGGTGAATCTGGAACAACTCTTGCAAAGTCCCATGGCCCGCACTCTATACTTTTGCGCGACGTAAGAAGAATGACACTCCGTGAGCCACAACGCGAGATGCAGGTAATCTGTCATCTGTAGCGAAAGCAATCAGTGCCGAAGCCATGATTGCGGTGCTGCGAATTTCGCGATGTGGTGCTCTTAAGGGACTCGTCTCAACAAAGACACCTCTGTTCCGTACGGAAAGCTTATCCCGTGGAACACAGTCATTTTCTTTTACGTCGCACAGCAGCCCTTTTTTGGACATGACGAGCAGCAGCACCTCGTCTTGTCAATCATTTCTGCCTTCATTGCGAGGGGCAAGGGTCCATCTCAGCCACTGTTTTAACCTCTGGTCAATTTCCGTACTGATATCGCGTGTGCCTCTTGCTATGCTCAGATATCGCTAGGCCGTATGGCTAGCGGCGGTTATAGCCTCGTCTAGGCCCGAGCGGTTTTCGCAGAAAGCGAGCGAGCGCGGCGTTTGCTAGTACGGAGTCAGTGTTGACAGCGTTGAAGAAGAGAAGCAGAGGCAGGGGACCATGCTATCGCTTGCTCGCTCGTAAATCCCAATCCCCCCCCGCCTGGTCCCTGAGCTCCCAAAATAAGCACGCTTCTAGCTTGCGGTAGCCTCGAGATATCATGGATGGTGCGGAGGACTAGGTCGGAAGCGGAAACGGCGCCGCCTACTGGAGGGCACGAGCCACGGCGCCTACCAGCATCCAGATTGCCTGTTTTGTCGCCATTGGGTTAGCATTGGCAAGTGATGGCTTGGGATCTTGTACCTGTATGGCGATGATGGCGACGCTGGTGGTGACGGAGGCCATGATGGTGGTGAAGAAGCTCAAGCTGCTGCTGCTCCTATCCGGGGTTTGGTGTTTCACGCCGTGTCGGCAGCCCGCAGCATAAACTCAATATCCCCCAAAGACAGGTGAGGAATGTGACAGGTGATTGTGCCATGATTCATGCGTGCGTGCTCTGAGCATCAGCGGCATGACGAGTGGCAGATTATCACGCTGCTGGTGATGGAGATGCAAATCCTTTGGTGCGTGATACAGAAGGCACAGTACATAGGCGCTGCTGCTAGCATTGGCCCGACTCAGCGCCCCCGCCATCTTTCCCTTTCCCTCCACTCAGCTGCCATCCCAACTGCATGCGACCACAACATTACACAATCTCGCAGCCTCTCCACTGCAAATCACAGGCCCCGGTCGCCACCAGCTGCCTCTGCCAGGCTCCCCACATGTGACCGGCCTGCTTAGCCTGTCGAGGGGCTGCTCAAGCGCCGCGAAGCAGACGACGGGGGCTGCGGGCCTTCGAACGACGTGCCTGGGCGGGGACTGCAATCCGGCCAATGCTCTCCAACTTGGCGGGCAGGGGGCTGCAACCGATGCCAGGAACACAACGTGGGACCCCCAGACGCTGTTCGGCCGTGGCGTACGGACGGGCGAGTTGATGCCGGCGCTTCTATGGCATGGCATGGCATGGCTACGCATAGCATGGCTGCGGCGATGGCAGAGGGTCTGCGATGCCACTCGCTCCAACCAAGAGGGAAAACAACCGTCTTTCTTTCCGCTCACTTTCCTCCTTCAACAATTTTCCATCTTCAATCCTCAATCTCGAGGCGTCAATCATTGGATCTTGAGGCGTACTCGATCTATCATCACCTTTCATTCTTTGGTGCAGAGAGGCTCACTCTTCTCGACACTGCCTCTTCGTCTCCTCTCCCTCAGCCAGAGCCAAGCGTGACTGAACATCTGGTTTGGAAAGATTCACCTCACAATCATGGCCCCCGTAGCAGCAATGGCGCCGGCTGCCACTAAATCTACAACTCTTTCATGCAACGACAGCTCCATGAAACGTGGCAGGAGTCTAAGGAGAAGCTCTACCCAACGCCGACCACAGTACCAACAGCAGCTTTCACCACACTTCCCACCAGCTATGCAAGGGCAACGGGACGGCGATGAAGACGAAGACACCGTCATCTCCTGCCACCCCAGTTTTCAGACACATCGACACCGAGACCGTCAGAGCCACTACATTGATCCGCGACAGCACATGCTGCATCTGCCAGATTCACAACGACCCGCATCTTCCCGTAGCCATATGCGGGACTGGAATCACCAGAGGGACCGGAGCCAAAGCCCTTCATATTCCAAGAAGCTGCCGTTACCCGATAGCTCGTCGCAGCAGCCGCAGATTGAGAGCCACGGTAGTCTTCCCTCGTCTACGGGCATGACGAGCGAAGAATTTGAAGCCCTACCACCTACAGTTCAAAGAAAAGTGAGTATTTGGTTTTTTTTTATATGCGCGTTGTTTTTTTGCTTCTTCTGCCCGATGGTAGTATCTACTCTTCAAATTACACGGTCGATTTTCCTTTTCTGCTATTGTATTCTCCTGCATCCAGCGCAGGGATGCGTTTGCACATGTGGTTTCAATAGGCACAAGCGCCGGCAAATGACAAGGCTAGCCAGCTCGTGTCGCAGGCGAATATTCAAAGAAGTCGGACATGGAAAGAAAATATGACGGAGACAGGTCAACAGGCACAAGGTGCTCATTGGTCCTAGTGGGCGCTGTCTGTATCAGAGCTGGCTAGTTTCATGCTTTGTCTGACCTGTGCGATGAAACCTGACTTTGCAATACCTGTCGGTTGGCTGTATTGCGAAGACGGTTTCCTGGCCGACGGCAAGCAGAAAGGGTGCTCTGTCGAAAACGGATAGCTCTGTCTCGCTCCAAGCGGATTCGTCGAGGAAACGTCTGGACTAGGAGAAATGAGCTTCTCATGTTGGCCAGAACCAAACCGCAGGTGGTCTTTTCTACCTCTTCTCCGGCAACTCACACCTTCTTATCCTTCCTTCACTATTATATGAGTGGCCTAAGCGACTTGATGCAGCGCAATGCAATGCAAGGCAGCTTCGCCTGGCACTCGCTAGTAATTCCAGTGACAAGCCAGTGGCGCCGGAGCGGCTGAATCCGTCCCTGGGATCCCAGCAAGCCAACTGACACACTAGTGTCGTGTCGTCCCGCGCGAGGACGTTTCTGGCCTGTGACGGTGTCGTGGCGCTTGCAAGCGGTGCCCAATCGAATGCGCTCTCGGGCCAGGCTGGGAGCTCGATTGATCATTTACCTGTCTGCTAGGCTAGCTCGAGTGAGCGCCTCTGGATGGGGAATCCAGCAAATGCGACAACACCACCGTCAACAGCGCGCACTATCAATTTCTTTTGTACTGGACGAGATATTCCGCCAGCGTCCTCTAGCCAACGCGTCATTCCACATAAAACCGGCATGCATGGGCCGGAAGAGAGACTTCTACACAGTGAGGATCAGGCTAGAGAGCGGATGCTACGGCGTGTTTTGATTAAACATTGTCTACTCCGTGCTCTGAAATTCCACAAGTCTCTCTGCAGGGCGAAAGCATCTTGTGCAATTTTGCACATACCGCAACCCCCTTTTTTCCATGGCTAATGGATGTGCGAGTGCTCCAAGCCAACTAGCATTGCTACTATTACTACTTTTTCCGTAGTATTGCATCTGAGGCTTCCCCACTAGCACCACCGCGCCATGGCTCTTCGTTCCAAAGTTAAGACATGCCATCCTCGTTCGAGCTAGAACAGCTATCATTTCACCCGACTACGATACGCCTTTTAGGTAGTCACCTCACTAGCTTCCCAATAACACACATAGCATTTCTCTTATATACATACTTGCTAGCATCGCCCCTTTTGTTGTTGCTTTTGGTTTTCACTCTTCTCCCGGGGGAATTCATTTTCTTCGAAGCTTCTTTAGCTAATATTTCTTGTTCTTATTTTAGTACTTTTCGACGCTGGAGCGACTGCGCTTTGCCCAGACCTCCTGCTGTGCTGGACATTCTGATCAGTCCTTGAGTGGATTGGGTCATTCCACATCGACGTTGGCAAGCGAGGAAGACATCGGCCTTGCGTCCGATCACCAACCGCGCGCTCGTTCGAACTCCGCTCGCCTATATCCGAATCAGGCAGATTACCATTACAGACGACAATCCTATTGTGGAGAAAGACAGTCACATACGTCCCATTCATATCACAAGAGCATCATCTTGGATGCTACCGACGAGGCGTTTGTTAAGATCAATAAACGCCAATCACAGCTTCCCAAACTAGGCAATTACCTGGATGAGCCGTACACTCCACAGTTCTATCCCACAATGAGCAGCTCGCCCAACGATAGATCCACAAAGTCTGCACCGCACGAGCCTGCAGCAGGTTCACTCATGGAGAGCCTCCAGTGGCTGGAAGAGAGTGAGGACTTAGATCTTCGTCTTTGCTTGGACGGTTACCAGCCGAGCCCAAAGCAAGGAAAGAAGAAGCGAGGGCCATTTCCTCGCCACTTGTCCATTTCCAAGCTCTCTTTTGGACGACCATCTGCTCAGATGAGCCGCCCGGGAACCAAAGGAACAATGGCCTCTCCAGCATTGAGCGAGCAGTTTGCATTACCTTCTTTGCCAAGCCCATCTGGCCACTTCCGCCGGAGATCTCGAGCTCTCTCTCTCATTTCACCAAACAAGGGTCAAATGTCTGATGACTCTAGTATCATTGATCCGACTCCATCACACTACCAAGACCCCGAGGCTCGCATGAAGCTCCGCGTGTACCTTGCATCCCCGCACAAATTTGATGAGGCCATTGAGTTTGGGTTTCCATCCCTTTATGACATTCAAGGGAAAGAAACCTCGCATGTTCGATCATGGTCACGTCAAGAGTCGTACGACAAGATGGCACAGACCACCGATGACGTTGAGTCACTCATCAGTGATCCTACATCACCAATCGATATAGTTTCGCCCAGGACGCCCGAGAGCGTGGATCAGCCGTCTCCAGAGCATTCACCGCGACTACACCATGAGGAAATCTGGCATAAAGTCGATTATGCCCAAGCACCGGCCTCATCTCGAGAGATGACGCTGCGGATGACGCTGACACGACCTGATCTTCGGGCCGACGAGGAGCAAATGTATGGCTGGCAAAAACCATCGTCGGCTAAGGGGCATACCCATGATGGATCTGCTCAACCGAGGGTATATGCTCGTGCTGCTAACCCCAAAGACAACATCGAAAAGCAGTTTGCCGCTATCGATCAAGACACTGCTAGCGGCGACAATAACATGGTAAAACGTTTCTGGAACCGAGTCCGGCGGTCATAGGAGCGCATGCTACTTATTTTTCATCTTGTTTCTACAACCTCCCTTCTGTCTAGTACAGCGCCAGGCCATTCACTCATTTGATTACGCACCGTGAAGGCGTTCAATAAAATGATGCCACTCACCACCACATTCATTTCAGCATGATTTCCTCCACAACCATACACTCTCATTACTGCATATAGCATGCATAACTATACCCATTATTTCTTTGTCTTTCATTTCAAAAAAAGTCTCTCACATCTTTGTCCGCCTCTCTCTTGTTTGGCGAGGGCATACGCTACAGGGCAAATCGGCCTTCATTAGCTACTAAGCTGCATGGAAATCATGACCACACTCATTTGTTTATCTGGCATAGGAAGGAGCGTACTGTTATTTTTTTGCTTTGGCCGGAGTTTAAGGATCAGAAGCACTACTGGATTGGCATCATTTGGACGGCAACCAAGTTATCGTGGGCGAGAATTTTGGTATGACGAGCAACGGGATGGCTTAAAAAGCTCTTGTGGAGGGCCAGTATAATATAGCGTCATTAATGTCGACAAGTTGTTTGTTCGACATTTTACCAACAAAACCTTCTTGCCTCTTTTCATGCTGTGATAATTTCCCTTCTCATCGTATTTGCTTTTCCCGGGCTTCTCATATGTACACATGCAGCCAAATTCACACATGATCTATCTGATCTTGAGATTTGCAAGCTAGAACCCATGCAAGGGAGACAAGTCGTATATGCCAGCACGAGCATCGCACGCTAGCTCATGCATGAAGCCCATGTGCACACGGCTCATTACCTATCAAGCGGTGTGGCTATCTATGCGAGTCATACATGCACATCTGCAAGCTAATGCCCATGTTTCCTCTAATCGATCATCGCGATACTAACACTAACACTAACACTAATGGCTAGGAGAAAAAATGAAAATGTGATGCGCGTGCGGGTGGATTCGGCATCTGGGGGAGAGAAGGGAGCGAGGGGAAGAAGCAAGGGGGTCAAGCAAAGGGGGCTTGAGAGTTTTATGGTGTATTAGTTCTTTTCTTTCTTCTTCGTATTGTGAGACTGGCGGACTGCAAGTATGTCTTGGATGGAAGGGTAGGCGAATGGTGTTGTTATTTTGCGGTTGCCCCTGACCACTTGGGTTGTATCTACTGATTTGGAATTCGAGTTTCATAGTAAAAATGGATTGAGGAAACCTATTTTCCTTTTCTCTGTTGGTTAGGCATTACTCTATATGCGTATACAGTACAGGATAGGAAGTGCAAATGGCCTCTTTCACCCCTCATGGCATATGTAGGTAGACAAGTTTTGATGCAACTCCCCTATTCAGCATGTACAATATCCTAAAATGGCAATGAAACTTCGCTAATAACACAGATTCACAGCACCAGCTATAATCCAACAGATACTCTTCTCCCATAGGTAATACTTTCTTTTCTTTTTGGTACACGCAACGGACGCCGCCCATTCATACACTCTCTCCGCATGCCCAGTTCCCTTCTCTTTTCCGTCTACACCTCCTCATCGCTCTCCTCTCCCAGCAGCTCTCCTTCATCGTCCACAATCGAGTACTCGCCTCGTCCACGCGCGAAACTGTCGCGCGTCGTGAATCTCCTTGTACCTCTTGAGAACCAGCTGCGGTCGCTTCTCTGGCCGAAACGCCCAAAGGAGCTGGCTACCAAGCGTCCGAGGCTGGATACCATCACAGGCAAGGAAACCACCACAGCTGCGACAGCGGACACGGCAATGATGGGGTATTTGATCCAAGGCTGATCGCTGTCAAAGGTCGAGGAGTTGTCTCCGAGGCGGATCTGCCCAAATTTGCCGTTCCAGTTGCGGTACACATACCAACCCATCGTGCCGGCCAGGGCAAATGGGATGACAACGGCGAAGAAAATGACCACGCCCGACGTGCGGTGTTTCTTTTCGAACTCGTCTTCGTGACCTTCGCATGGGTGCTCTGTTGACGTCTTGTCCAGCTCGTTACCGCCTTGGCAAGTCGACAAGGGAACTCTACGGTAGCCCGTCGGTTCAAAGTACGACGTTTCGTTAGGGTTATTTGTGCACCATTCCTTGCCAGAGATTGGGGTGAAGCCATTAACCAGCTGGCACTGTCCGTGGTTGTCTAGTTCGAAATTGAAATCACTGAGATAGAAATGTCAGTTATGAGATGATATCTATAGATTAAAGGGTTCCCTCACCATTCATAGTCTCGTCGGCTACAAGCGCAATCCTCATGTTCGTAAAGTCGCTGAAGGTTCTGCTTATTGTAGCACTTGCGATCTGTCTTCTTACGCAGGTATTTGGCGACGTGTCCAAAGAGACAGTCGTCATCCTGCAATGGATGTTTGGGAGACCAAAGATAATAATCAGAGTCGCCGCCCTTGGTGAATTCGCAAGCCTTGTCGGTCAAGCCCGTGAAGTCGAGATTGACAGAGAAGAGCCTACCCCGGCCGGACTTGCACCACAACAAAAAGTTGCGAGATGTGCCAGACCTCAGGGTGGTGATGTCGAGGACGGACACATCGGAGTCGGCGAACTCGAAATCCTTCCATGTATTGCCCTCATCTGTTGAGTACGAGACATAGCGGGTCTTGACGGGGTTGTTGCGCGTGAACCTTTGCACTAGGACAATAATTGAGCCCTGGTCTCCATACTGCCATGACCAACTTCCCTTCTTGACGTTCTTCCAAGAAACACCGCTGTCAGTTGACATGAACGTGTCCGACTTCTTAATGTCACCAAGCGTAGGCCCAACATTGCCAACGCCGAACAGGAGCCCAACAGCAGTAGCCGCAGCAAAAGTCTTTCTCTTATCGTCTCGTTCAGTGTAGTGATGGAGATGCAGGGCACAGGATTCATCCCCCTTGGAGCTGCTGCAGGGATACGCCTTTCCATCCACGTCCTTGGCAGGTGGCGGTAGGTAGGCCCATTCGGAACCGTCATTGTGGGAAATCTTGGTCTGAAGGTCCTTCGTCTTCTGATCTTTGTCGGTATTTGTCACGACGTTGATCAACGTGACGCCTTCGAGACCCGAGACCTTCTCAAAGTCGACGTAAGTCTCCTCGTTGCAGTTGACGTTGGACGCGCTGAGAACGTATGACGTGCCATTGGAATTGCTCTTGATGATGGAGCCATACTCTCTGTCGGCACCACCCTCAGTACGGACGAACAGGTTGATGGCGTGAGTGGAGCTGTCAAGCAGCGTATACTCGTTTTCGTGACCTTCGTGGAAATTGTATGGGAAGTGAGCCTTTTCGAAATGTTTGCCGTCCAGACTGGCAAGAGCGTGCATGTCGTCGGTCTCAGGGTCCCTGCCGGCCACAACGATGAATTCGTTCATTGTTGCAAAGTTGGTAACGGGGCCTTTGAAAATCGCCTTCTCCTCCTGAAAGAAGTCATCGCTGGTCACGATGGTCAATGGCGCATCATTGTTCTCTTCTTCTCTGGCAAGGCAGACGATTTGCTTCTGCGATCGGAATTTGTATGCCGAATGGCCAGTGAACTCGCATCTCTCCGCAAAACGAAGCATCGTCTTCCAATTGTCACCGCGGTCAATCGAGATAGACGCCTCCCTGAAGCAGGTTTCTTTCCCTCCAACTTTGTCGCAGGCTTTGCCGACCCAAATGAGCCAGTCCTTCTTGTCTGGGTGGAAGTTCAACGGAAATCCATCTCCTAGTTCCGTGGGTGCTTTGAAGCTGTGGAAGCTCTGGCCACGATCAATAGAATAAATGACTTTGTTGCTCTCTGAGGTGGTGAAATAAACCACATCCTTGAGATATGCGTGAGGATAGATGCCCTGAATCTTCTCGCCCTCCAAAATACGTTTAAAAGTCTTGCCGTGATTGTGAGTTATCCAGAGCTTTTGCTCGATTTTATATCGGCCGCCTCCTTGATCCTCAGCGGGTCTGACAATGACAGTCTCGTCATCGGAAGCACTAGCGTCGCTTCTTTCGAGATAAATCTTCTGGACATCCTGAAGCTTGGTGTCGAATATGAATTGTTTGAGAGTAACATCTCCATTTGCAGGAGGAACCCCCGGTGCGGAGGCGTCATCACACTTGCGCTCGACAGGGTCATCCTTCTGCTCACCCTTGGTCCGCTTGCATGTATTGCCGGGAATGAGCCTCCAGCCAGAGGATCCCTTGAAGGAATCAGACTTGTCTTTGCAAGCGCCTTCCGGAGCTGGGAGGGGCCCGGCTTTTTTGCACACTTTATTGTCGTCCGGATCTCTCCTGAAGTTGTAGTCGCACTCAAAGTCTGCATCGGTGCACTCACAGTCCTCGGTGCTTGCGACGGGATCCTTGAAGTTGCTCTTGATGAAGCAATCGGCCGACTTCTTCCGGCGGCGGTATGTCTGCTTATGTCCCATGATACATGTTGGCTTTCCATCGTCATCCACGCGAGCATACCAATCCTCTAGATCTTTGTCTTCGCAAGTCCGCTTGTCCAGGGCCCCAAAGTCAATGGAAACCATGTGATAGACCCGGTCCTTCTCACCGATGAGGAGGAATTTCAGGCTGGTTGAATCTTGCGTGGTGGTAAGGAGATCCGGTTTGATGCTGAGCTTTTCGGGCAGTGTGACCGAATCCCAGTGCTCGCCATGATCCAGAGAATAAGAAAATTCGGAGACGTCATCCTTCCTGGAATCCTTCACGGCAACAAGAATCGATCCCTGGTCTCCAAACTCGTACTTGTGAGGCCCTTTCAAGGCCTCCTTCCACGTCACGCCTGCATCGTCTGAGACATACAGATTTGCGTCTGCGAATTTGCCGAGAGCTTTGCCCGTATTTCCGTTACCCATTACAAGACCTGGTGCAGGGCTGGTGAAAACTCTGCCCACGTTATCGAGTTCGGTAACTGAGTGGAGATGGATTCTGTCGCCACCGGCTTTGATTGACTCAAAGGTCCTACCGTCGTCAAAGGTGATCTGGGTGACGACGGCTTTTTCAGCGCCCTTCTTGTCAACATCGGCCCCGTTCTCCACTACGTTGACGATGAAGATTCCCTGAATGCCCTGGACTTTCTCAAAGTCGACATGTCCTTTGCTATTGCGGTTGGTGTAGGGAACGTTCTCGGTAAAATAAGTACCGTTCGAGTTACTTGTGAACAGAACACCCATGGGATTCGATGGCGAGGAGGTCATGACATCAATCTGAATGCTGTAGTTGGTGCTCTCCAGAACGGTGTACGCCTCTTGATTAATCTGGTGAGAATGATCATGGTTATCGCTGGTCGGGAACATGGCGCGATGCCAGTTGAGAGTGTCATCGGTAACATATAAAGCCATCTCGTCACTCTGGAAAGACGAAGTAGCGACAAGAAGGTAGCTCTTGACGATGGCGATATTGGCCACGCCACCTACTCCCTTGTTGGTGTCCATGTTCGGCTCGAATTCCTGAACCTCCTTGTCCACCACGGCGAAGAAATCGTCGGAGATGACCAGTCGCTGGTCTTCCACAAAGAGGGAGAAGGGATCCTTGATAATGCAGAGGACCCTCTTCTGGTCCAGATCCTTGTCACCGGTGGTGAACTCTGGAGATAATTTAGCCCACCAACAGCCGGCCGTGAAGGCACGGAGCAGATCGACCGACTTGAAGCCATCCGTGGTATAGGAAGCTTGCTCATCGCAAAAGATGCCGTCGCACTCCATGCCATTGAATATGATTCGCTTCGGGTCGGCCGCGTGGAACACCAAGATCTCGGGCTGAAATCGGCTGGGGACGACCGGGGTCTCGAACTTGGACCAGGACTCGCCTTGGTCATCCGTCTTATAGTGCGTCTTGCCCGAGGTCAGGACAAATGCCGATTTCGAATCGAACGGGTGCGTGGTAAGTAAAAAGGCATCGCCTTTGGGGATTGATTCGACCTTGGCCCAATTGGCACCGGCGTCGTTGGATCGATATATGACGCCCTCTTCAACATCGTGGAAGACGACGATGTCGCTGTCTTCAAAGTAGCTAAGGCCCAAGGGCGGGTGATCGAACTTGGTGACTGAGAGCTTTGGTTCGTCCTTTGCGAGCGCCAAAACCCATAGCAGCGACAGCAGCAGGAAGTGCCATGACGGCGCCGCAGCCTTGGCTGTGAGCCTCATCATATTGTGGGTGCGTCGCTTGGAGATGTCATGAAGTATTGACTCTGTTGAGGGATTCGAGGTGGTGTAAAAGGCTAGCGGATTGGCGCTTTCTAAAGGTCCGGAGGGGGGATTTTAGGACCCAAATGAAGAAGAAGATGAAGAGGAAATAATTATACAGTAGACTCGCCCTCTCCCCGCGGTTCTAGGATTACAGAGTTGCACTGTTGCAGAGGGTGTTTCGGGCTGCTTGCGAATGCTGGTTTGGGCCATTCGTCAGCTTGTGGATGAATGGACTGCTGGCTGTAGGCTCCAGCTGTGGCGCTACGCATTTTTAGCTGGGGCTGAGTCGCCACATCTGATCCTTCGCAGTGCCTTATCCGGCGGCCACGTCAATCACTACAAGCTGGAGCTGTGGCTTGCTCCGAGAGCTCGCACAAGCTCCAGCCACAGTTGCCTCCTATGGCAAATACCGATACGTGCTGTGCGTAGCTTTTCTTTATGACGAGGACAATTGTTGAGAAGTTTATTGAAAGCATAAGGCTCATATGGTCCGAGCACTCCGTATAGACTCCCATGATGCCCACAACATTCTCCGTACAAGCAGTACATCTGCAAAGAGCCGTATCCATGGCAATCTAGCCAGTGCGCGCTAAAGAAAGCGATAGATCTGGGAGCGCTGCATCGGTGTCTCGGCCGCCTTATCGATATGGTACGGAGCACCAAGAATTACTTGCAGCATAACTCCAAGCGCCAAGTGCCAAGTTACACACGGACCCATCTTCCGGATATGATGCGAATGCGCATTAATCCTCATACGGCACGAAGCACTGAGCATACTTGAAGTACTTTGTGGTCTGCTAGGGTTGGCTTTCCTGGGGCGATGGCCGTTTGCAGTATGGGGAGCAATATTTCGCTACTGAGGTGCCTTGTACGGCGGAGTACTCAAAGTACACGTAGTAGTCGGAGGATTCCTCCATTAGGTACCCGTGGCGCTGGACACTTGGGGCTTCGGCATTCAAAAAAGCAGCCGTCCAAGTCCCTCTACATGGCAGCCATATCCAAACAGGGTGTCAGCAACACAATTGTTGATGCAACCTAGACTGTTTTCCGCGCCGGTCGTTAGTGCATTGCAAAGTAACAGTTAGTAGTGGTGTCTACAAGTACTACTGCCACACAGCAAGACGCGCTTCTTGATGAAGGTGAAACACGGGTGGAGCGAAGATCCATCTCCAGGGGTCCGCCTATTCCGTATTACTCTCTACCTGGCACTTCGTACCTATCGTGATCTTACAGCCAGTTGTGTGGTTGGTTGTGACTTATTCGCGAGTATCGGGTCACCATAATTCAATGCTATAAACGTGCATTGAGCCTTGGTACGTAATCTACAGGACTTCTTGTGCCCAAGATCGAAGCACATGCTCGTTAGCCTTCGACTCTTGATCGCGGCTTTCACGAGCCAAGTGGCTCTTCGTTACAAAAATGGTGGCTATAGTTGGTTACGAACACAACATTAGTTGTATGGAAGCAAGGCTATCGAGGAGTCTGATAGAGCCCAGACCCTCTCCAAGCGCTCCGTGCCAACCTCGCCTATTTGAAGTTATTATCCCCAGGTTCACGGACGGGGCTCGGATCTCAGGCGCGGGTGCGTGGTCAGAGAGGCAACATGTAGGAATTCATTTGCGCAATACGAATAGACGGCTGTTTAGAATATCGAAATGAAAGGCTGCTCGCCAATCCTTTGATTGTCGCCAAGAGAGCGCTCATTCGGTTGTTTTGATATTCCAACAAGTTGAAGAGAGATTCCCTCAGCAGTGCCCTGAGACCCCAGTCACACGTGGGCTCATCCAAGCGGCACTTGTACTTGTATGGGCAAGTATCGCGAGGTACCTGCAGACACCTGCCCCTCCATAAGCACCCGCGCGTGCCCCTCGCTTTGCTGCGCGTCAACCGCGCCGTGACAACGGTTCGCCGGCAGGTTCGCCAATGAGACGCGGCGGACAGGGCGCAGCAGAGACAAGTAGACGTGCGTACCTGCGTGAGCCCTTTCTGAGGTGCGCATGAGCGTTGGATGGCTTTGGCAGCTCTTGTACGGGGTAAGAGGTACATGGGGCCGAGGCCAGAGTACCTGGAAGGACTAGCCTTGTCAGGGCAAAGTGCAGGTGAGATAAGGTATTCGTGCCTGGAAGAGGCAGTACCATGGATTAGCAGAGAGCAGCATACTAACTTCAAAGGTACCTCTCTCTACACCGACTCAGCGCCCTCGTAAACAGAACCCCAGCAACGACGCAGTTGGGAGGGCTTCCTGCAGTAGTTCTGCCCATTGACAGCCGGCCAAGGCTCCCCAAACGCCCGTAACAGCGCAGTAACGGCCCTGAGCCAGGCCTGGGGAAATCCTCTGGGAGGCCCCTGGTTGCCGCAAGTTCGCGGTGGCCATCCGTCCTTTCATTTCATTTACTTCCTACAGCCGTTTCTACAGGGGCCTCCCTCGGGCCTCACCCTAGAATCCTAGAAGCAGCCAAACTGGGGCGCGCTTCACTGATTGAACCTCAAACCGCATTGTGTCCTCCTCAATTAAGGCAAGCCGCTAAGAAACCCCCGCCACGACCAGGCCGGGTAGCTTGTTTTGATCTGTCTGTTTCTTCTTTGTTTTGCTCTCCCTCTGCATATTAACTTGTCCTTCTTCCCAACCTGTCCCGTCTGAAAAGACAGCTGGAGCTTCGTTTCTTTCCTTGACGACTCGTCTCGATTCCTTCGCTCGTTTGCCTCTTTGCGCGCTCTTCAGCGTCGTCGTCACTTTGTCACCACAGTGATCTGGACATCACCACCACAGCGTATCTAGAGACGCCCCGTAGCGCATCTATCCTTAGGCCAGACAAGCGATTCTTGATCGCTAGCATCTTAACGCTACCCGCCGCCTCTTCCCTACTTGCGCCATGGCTGCCACTTACAAGCAGTTCCTGGCCTCGCCCAGCTCGTCGCTGCTGGCGGAGAAGGCTTCGCTGCACTACGTGACTACGCTCACGTCGTTTGTCGGCGCAACTGAGATCATCAAGCATCTCAACTCCCTGCAGAAGCAGATCAAAAAGAAGAAGGAGGAGGTCCTCAACCTGGTTGACGGCCAGAATGTTATCGCCGTCGAAGTTGACACCGCCATCGAGTTCGTCACCAGCGGCGGCGTCTACCTGCCAGGCCTCGACGACAACTTCCTCTCCGATCGGACCGCTTACCTGCCAATTGTGAGTTGCCAATCCAAATCCAACGGCCGTGCTCTGCCCAGTCGTTGTTCTCGATATCGATATCAAAAAATATCCGTCACGTGGCTAACTCGATTCCTGTTTGCGCAACCAACAGATGCACATTGTGCAATTCGATGACGAAGGCAGGATTTCCCAAATTCGCCAGCAGTGGGATCAGGGTTCTCTTCTCAAGCAGCTCGAGATCATCGGCAAAAGCGGCCGCAACTGGCCCATCAAGGATGGCAGAGAACAGCTGAGCCTGATTCAGTCCTGCATCAAGTCGTCCGGCTTTGTTCCTGCCCAGGCTCAGAATGGCAGCGGCAATGCGAAGCCACGGAACAGCTCGACCAATATTATGCGGGATCCTCATGCTTCTCTGCACCTCTTTGGCTCCAGAGAAGAGGCTGAGAATGCCGAGCCTGCAGGCATCGTCTCCCCCTATGCCGGTCAAAAGCCCAAGCAGCGTGCCTTCACCGACATTCTGACCGACGAACCCCAGCACTGGGATGACGAATCGAAAAGGCGCTCCATGTCACCTGCCAAGATTGGCGCGGGCAAGAATGTCCAGCCTATTCGCATTTTTGATGGGCAGCAGCACGCTGATGAGGATTCTGACGATGAGCCAAAGGCTCCCCAGTATATCCGCGCGCACCCTGCGAAATACCAACACTTTGCTTTGGGTGATGGTTCTGAAGAGAGCGAGGATTCTCAACCCAGTGCGGCAACTTCCCAGTCTACAGCCCCCAGGCAAAAAACCAAGCATGACAGCCAATGGTCGTTTGAAGACTTCACGACACCCGTGAGAGCAAAGCCCGCTCGAGGACAAGGAAGCAACCCTGATGCGCGCCGCTGGGACGCAGGGGAGACTCAAGCCGAGCCAATCAAGGCCCCTGTCGGGAAAGCTCGACGTGATGCGGAGACCCATTTTGAGCTGCAAGATGATGGCGAGCTTCCCCCCGGAGAGCGACGCATCGCTACTAGAACGAGGGGTGCTGTTCACAACGAGAGCCTCGGCCTCTACAAGAACAATCTCTTTGACCGAGAGGCAGAGGAGGCGCCCGCCGGTCGTGCCCTGGGCAACATCACCAACGTCAACCGCAAGGACTTAGATCCTCAGTTCACCATGTCGGATGATTCTCCCGTGCCCGCTGGAGCGCGCCAGCCCATCCCAGAGCATCGCCAAAAGGCTGTCAAAACGATGAACGCAAACTGGACTCTTGCTGATGAATCGCCCGCCCAGAAGGAGAACAAGGCGCAGGCCGGCAAGGCGCCGGCGCCGGATTCGAAGATTCACATTGCCGGTGACGGCATGGGAGGCAAGAAGGGGGCCCAGAGGGACTTTTTGTACGGAGGCGACGACGCGGCCGAGCCGCACAAGCAGCTCATTTCTCGAAAAGCGACCCACGGCACACAAAAGAGCAACTTCTGGGACTTGTAATGGCCCACATTGACTCTACAGGAAGGTTTTTGAGAATAGGGTGATGGATGCGTATGATGGAAGAAGAGAAACAAAAGTATGCGATACCCATGGGCGCTAGTATGTATGATTTAATGCCCCTGCAGTACGCAGCTTATGAATCATGAGTCTTTTATTTTATTTTATGTTTATGTTTTTTCTATACCTTTTGCCCGCTTCTCTCCATCGTGGTTGATGTCAGGCATCCTTTATTCTTTCATATATGTGCCCCCCTTGGTTATTCATTACCGCCCACTACTTTTGTTACTGTATCTCTTGCGTCAGATTCTTGAAAGCATTCTGTGCTTTAAGAGATGCATTGGGTGTCTACATGGTCGCAATACAGTGTATACGAGATTGCTCTATATAGAGTCTAAGAACGGAATGCTATAAATGTATAATCGACACAGTTTGGTGCACGTAGAACTTTGTGAATTAAGCATGACTATATCATAATATTGACGAATTGATATTTGCGGTAAATACTTGAAAGTGCATACGGAGCCTTTTTTGGCCGCTGCAGAAAATTCCAAACGCCTTGCTAGATCATCTTGAACCTAATAGAAAAGATTTTGCCTCCCGTAGCAAAATGCCGGATGGGCGTTGGTTTGATATACACATTTGATGGAAGGAAAATAAGTCATGGCGCTCCAAACCTCTTGGCCCATAAAAAAGATACTACAAGGAAGAGAAAATAGAAGAGGAAATGACGAGATTTAACACAGAAACTTGTAAAATCTCTTCCACTTGGGCCAAGTCTCCCATTCCTCCTTCTCTTGCTGTACGAGAATGGGGACGTTGAAGTCTCTTCGTCCCGTATCAATGTCCATGTCTTTGACGCGCACATAGCTCGTGCGATAGTATAACTTGTGGCCCAGGAAGAAGATCAGCACGATTGGCGCGCCCATCCACTTGAGGAAGAAGTTTTCGGCTTGAGAAGCGGGCGTGGTGGGCTTGCCCGGAGTGGGAAGGGGAAACGCGCCCACCCAGAACTGCGCGGCCAGGACGCTGAGGTTGAGGAAGAGGCCGACGTAGGAGCCCAAGACGCCTACTTGGGACTGAAAGGGGAGGTCGCTGGGGTGGTGGCCGCGGGCGGCCCACGTGCGTCGGAAGCGGATGTGGCAGACGCAGATGGAGGCCCAGGTGAAGATGGATGACAGACCAGAGATGGCGAGGAGCCAGTCGAGGACCGAGTTCTGCTGCTTGAGGTCGGCGAGGTAGGCCAGGAGGCCAAAGGCCGCGGCCACCATGATGGCAACGAGCGGCCGGCCGCGCTGGTCGACGTATCCGAGAATTTCAGGGGCTTGGCCGAGGTTCGCGAGGGCGGCAAGAGTTCGCGAGGAACCAAAGACGGCAGAGTTGCCTACCGATAACACGGCGATGAGGATAACGGCGTTCATGACCGACGGGAGGACCTCTATCCCGGCTTTTTTGATGGCGATGACAAAGGGGGACGCGTGGGCGTCCGCGTTGCTGGTACCAACCAACATTGGGTCGGTGTAGGGCACAAGCAAGCCAACCAGGGTCAAGGCGACAATGTAGAAGAGACTGATGCGCCAAAACACCTGCTTGATGGCCGTTGGGAGCGACTTTCTCGGGTTTGCCGTTTCGGCCGCCGCCAGGCCGATGAGCTCTGTTCCGGTAAAGGAGAAGGCCGCCGTGACGAAGACGCTGCAGAGTCCCTTGAAGCCGTTGTGGAAGGCGCCGGGGTTGTGCCAATACTTGCCGCCGATGTATCCGCTGTTGGGATCGCCGCCACAGTTTAAAACAATACCCAGGAGACTAAAGGACGTTGCGGATCAGCAAAAGTCGGCGGTCATGGGGGCTTCAGTTCTTTGCTCAGACTCACATGAAGCCAATCACGGCGACAATCTTGACCAAAGAAAACGTAAACTCTGCTTCACCGTATCCCTTGACGCCGAACATGTTGATGGTGACGATGGTGACGAGGAATACGGTGACGAAGATGGCCCTCGTCAGGTGTTCATCCCAATATCCAATAGTCAGAGATGCCGCAATAATCTCCAGGGGGAGGATCGTTAGCCATTGCATAGCGTAGCTGAGAGGAAGGTGATGGTTAGCAACTGATTGGACAGCATCTCCAAGTCAAAACAAAGACGACCTACTTCCAGCCCAAGGCAAAACCCCAAGAGGGATCAAGAAAGCGAGTGGCCCACGATGAGAAGGAGCCGGCAAGAGGGTAGATAACGGCGAGTTCTCCCAGCGCCTGACATGTGCAATACAGCATTCCGCCGACGATGGAAAAGGCCAGCAGCAAAGACGCCGGGCCTCCCGCAGCAAGCGCTTTGCCGGACGCCACAAACAGGCCAGTACCTACACGCACAGACAAGAGAGTTAGCGAGAATCGTGACCGGCATGGCCTCTGCCTTCCAGGGGCTTCACCACGGCGGACTGCGGTGAAAATGCTTGCGCGCACCTATAGAACCCCCTATTGCAATCATCTGTAAATGTCGGCCCTTGAGCTTCCTCGACAGCCCATTCGAATGCGCCGTCGCAAGCGCAGCCCGGCGCAAGTCATAAAACGGCGAGCCATTGTTGTGCCTCCTGACGCTCTCCAGCGGGCCAATGTCGTCGAGGTCCCGGCTGGGGAAGAACTTGGAGTTGGGATCGCGTCGGAAGCTGTTGATGAAGCGGTCCATCCGCGGCTCCTTGCTGTCCTCATAGTTTGGTTCCCACATGCTGTAGGAGCTCCCGTGGGTGAGGGACTCTTCCTTGATCTTGTATGTGCCAAATGGGTTGAGTTCAATGTCTCGAGGCGGCGCCATCCTGCTGCCAGAGCCCTTTTCTGCGGATGGAGCGGGTCACCGGCAATCGATAAGAATGCGGCGAGGCGTCGTGGCGATCAAAGCTTTCTCTGGGCGAGCAACGAAGGATATCGCCGGATTCAGGAGGAGGACACGGCAACCTGGTTGTCGTATGAGATTGAGGACGGGGGGAAGGGGGGGTGATAAAACCAGCGTGTCTTTCGCCGTGTCGTCGGGGTCGTCGCTTCGGTACGATATACCGACTCGCAGAGCCAGGGTTCGTCAGCTTGCCCTGCCATGCAGATGCAGAACCTCAAAAGCTCAGTCCAGGTCTCAGTGCGTGGCTCTGCATGGGCAGTCACACGCACAAGGATGTCGTCACCAGTAAACGCTTACAAGGCTGCCTCTGAGCGAGCTGGAAGCGGCTGGGGGGTTGCGAGAGGGCAAAAAAGAGTCAGCGTAGCGTAACAACGACGGAACAGTGCGCGAGGTGCAAAAAAGGCGATTCAAAAGGGTTGCTGACGCAAAAAGGAAAAAGAGAGTTCGCTCCTGGGGGGGCGCAGAGCCGTTTCAATTAATAGCTACTAGGCACAAGTTGGTAATAACATAGACCGGTGGATAAAATGGCTAGCAGGAATACATGGGAATAAAATGGTGGTGCCGTTTATCTCGTCCTGGTAACGTCGGACAAGGGGTGGCGCAGACGACAGATTGACCATCGAGCCACGGATGGAAGAGATAGGCAGAGGCAGAGAGGCAGAGGGGAAAGATAGCCTTTGACTCGGGCTAGAACAAATCAGTGGCGCTGTTGACCCATGGGCTCTCCAGAGCGGCGAATGCGAGCATCTGCATGGCAATCGCCAGCAACCTGCAAGGCCCCAACATGCGACACCGAGGCCTGGTCCAGAACTCCGGGATCTGAGGGATGCCAATCGGCTCCCAGTCAGCCTGCGGGATGCGACGCTGCCTCGGTCGCCGTAGCGCAACTAGTGCGCCGCGTCAGGAGTTGCTGCTGCCAACGGCTCACTGCTTGTTGTGCCGATTATCTGCGGCACTCCATGCATTCCTACTATAAACAGGATGCTACCACAGAGCAGCATCTATACCCATCTGTGCCTATTATGCACGGCATATGCTCCATGTACATACAAAAGGTGGGACGCCTCAGCTGATGCTCGTGCGCGATGCGACCTCTTGCCAGTCCGGACCGACCCAAGCGGAGGGGAAGCCTGGCGTTGCATTTGCGGCTGGGGGTGGAAATTGGGGATGCGAGCGCTGGAATCAGGTGGGGTGGAGCCGCTGATAAGGGGAGCTGCCAATGGAGATTCTAGCGGGCGATGTGAAATGAATAGTGAGTGTCGCTAGGCTTAAAAGAATCAGTATGATGCCTGCTTGCAACATGCGTGCTCAAATTCGTCAACAAGGACGATAATACAGTACCGAGGCGAATAGACGTATCCCTTGATTGTTCCCATCATCTTTGATTACTGAATACGTCCAGAACCCCCAACTGACTCGAGCCACTTCTCGCCCCAAAATCCAAACGCCCCCCCGCTAAAACCCCCAAGGCGATAACGCCTGATGCAAGCCACCAACCGCCGGGCTTACAGGCATCCGTTGATCCTAAAGCGTCTACTGTCAGAGGTCCGTGGGATCCTCCACGTGGCGCGCTTCACCCTAGCCGTGCCATGCTCCCCTTTGGATCCATCGCGAAAGACAGCCAGGCTTGCATTATGATTTGCTGTTGCTGGTACACAAGTAAGACACCTATTACCGCTGTAAAGATGAGTCAATCAAAGTGAGTGTGAACAAGAAACGATAACGTCATATACATGTCGTACTTTTATATACCTGAAATCGTAGATAATATGTACTTATACATCATGTAGCAGTACCCATTCATCAGACATCCCCGTGTGCAATAAATACCCATCACTCGCTGCTGCAACGCCCAAACACAGTATCTATCTATGCTCAATTACCAGGCAATCTTATTTATCCAACCTTCTCTTCAGTCGTCTTGCTGCTCGCTTCCTTGGGCTTTCTTTGCCACCCGGTAGAGAACAGCGGGCCCATGTCAAATCTGGGGAACGGATGGGCCTCCGTATTGAGCACAATCTTGTCCAGCGGCAGCAAGTCGTTCGGTGAGAAGAGGAGGTACATGTACTTGAGTGTCTCGGCCTGGACAGAAATAGCATCCGTTAGTATCCACGAACTGATGACGGTTTCACAACGACGAGACAAGGCAAAAGATGACTTACCAACCAGAAGCTCTCCATGTTATCTTTGACCGTTGGCGGAATGGTGTTGGCGTCAAGCAGGCTCGTGAATCCTCCTCGCTCCTCCACCGCAGTATAGTTGGCGAACGATTTAAACATCTCCCAGCCCCATTCACGGTACTTGACGTCGCCCGTTATCCTCCACATGTAGAACAGGCTCTCCACAGTCTCTGGGCGCTGCAGGTTGTGCACGTCGTTAGAGTGCACGACATAGTCCTTCCGCCACGCCGCATGCGGATCCTCGTCAAACTCGGCCGGGGCTTGGTGAGGCGCTGATTCCTCCAACGGCGGGTTGGGAATATTAAAGTACGTGATCTCGGCCGCCAGACCAGTCTTCATGTACTTGTACATGCCCCAACAGGTGTGCATGAGCTCCCTTGCCAGCTGCATCTCCTCGTCCTTCTTCTTAGACCAGGTGGGCAGTTTCCGCGCCTCAGCCTCGGTGATGCCGCCAGTGGCAGCCAAAGCAATAGTCCCCGGCATGAAGCAGACCAAATGATCCATCTTGGGCGACATCGGATAATCCAAGCCGTCTGGACGCTCGGCAATAATGGTGAAGCCAGAAGGCTCGGTATAGGTCACCAGGTGTTTCCGCACGCCGGCAAGAGCCTCGTCCCACATCTCTTCATATACGGGCTCCTGCTTGTTTGTCTGGAGATATTGCTTGATGAGGTACTCATAATATGAGTCACCCCTGCTTCCCAACCGAATATTATCTCCTCGAAACTCGCCATTGGTAGCGTAGATGTATATAGGAACAAGGCCATCTTTCGGATGGTTGTCATCGACGACTTCCATAACCTTTTCGACCTTGTCCCAAAAATTCTTCTCGCCGGTAAGCTTGGCCAGATATTTAAACTCTAGCTGAAGCGTGGTGGCCTCTGCCGTGGAAGACGCTCCACCGTCGGCGTGCGATGGGAGACCCTGGTACTCTGCCAGGTTGACGCTAGCGTAAGGGATGCCCGAGTCGGAATCAAAGGCAGCAAGCAGTCTATCAGCCAGATCCCTGGCCTTTTCGAGATATAGATCTTCTCCAGGCGCCCCCTCGTCATCGTCGGTCAGGGGTGCAAGGGTAGGATATTCGGTAGAGAGATAGTGGGCAGAGAGCAGCCCACCCAACATGCGAATGGTTGTCTCAAATGTGTTGACATCTTGGTCTTGGTCCCAAGTCAGCGACGTAGAAAGCCATTCTCGTGCATGTTGCAGGCGCGAGGTCAGGTTCATCAGCATCATGGTGTCCAAAGAGTCGATAATGATCCATCCAAGGCCCTTGGGAGCCATATACTTGCCATTCTTCGTAACCGGGTGGAACTCATCCTTGCCTGAAACAACACAAGATCAGTCAGCAACATGCCAAATATAGATGAAGAGCGCCTCATATGTCACATCACATAACATCACATAACATCACATACCCCATGCGTAGCGTTCGTAGGCGTCCCAGCTCACCTCGAAGGCGTCAACCACGTGCTTCCGTCGCTCGTCCCAATCGACGTGGTCTTTATCCTGTGCCAAACCCAACCATGAGAGCGCCGAACCTGAAGTCTTGGCCTGGGGATGACCAGAGAAGAAGCCCAAGAGATACAGTAGGAACACCACCACTACAGTGACAGCCCCCAGCGCCTTCTTGCGCCGCCACCAAGGCCGAAGGCGCATTGACGGCGCATAGGCATACGGCTTGTCTTTGTACATGGGCAGTGTATCTGATTCGAACAGGCCACCTTTCAAGACTCCCCCACCGCCTCTCCGCGACAGAGCCGCCCAGGCGCGGTCTTCCAGTGCTCGGCCGGGATCCCCAAAGTTGGGCACGTGTTTCGGAATCGAAAAGGACATTTCTAGTGCATTTGCGCCCGCCTGTGTCGCGACCTCTTTGATGTTCTGCGCCGCTCGGAAAGCTGTAGCCTTGAATACGTTTTTGCTGTGTATGCCGAATGGGTCGCGGATCATTGGGTCGACGGGGTCATGACGAGAGGAGCGAGGATGTCTTTGTCGGAGGGGGGGGGAACGATTGAACAGCCAACGCAATGCACAAACCAAAATGAAAAACTCGGCAAAAGCAATACACGAATTCCACCAACTGCGGCTTCAACAAAACAAGCGATTGGAAAAAGAGACAATGAATGCACGGCCCGTCACGCACACGAGCCCGTCTAGGGGTCCTGTCTAAGAATGGACAGCCGGGGCAGGCTGTGGTTGTCAGAAAAAGGACATGTCACCTCCAATCGATAAGGTTGTATCTCTTAGTCCGCAGCTTAATCCCAGCCAATGCGGGCTGCGCTTGGAGGACATCCCACCTATCGGACGTCAAACCTTCAACAGTTTTCCACAGCAGCGCATTTTGATACAAGTCGCTTAAATGTCTCTTTCGCCAAGTCATGTTTATGATATATTAGCAGGCAGTACATCTTAGCATATTGTTCGATCGAGAAATAGCAGGAGTAGCATCATGCACCTTGCCAGTTCTCTCTAAAGAACTCGAGAAAGCAACCAACTTTTACAAATCGAGACAGGTCATAACAGACATTCTCACCCTTAATCTCGCCCTTCAGAGCTAGAAGAGGAAACATGGATATCAAAGACTTTCCCTTTCTCAATCCGGAAGAGTTCTCTGAGGTGTGCCATCACTTCGATAGCCAATACTGCAGGGCAACTCTGGGCCCCCTGAGGAAGAAATGGAAGCTCAGGTTGTGCACTTCTCTAGATCTTACTTACTCGTCTTCAAGTGGATATACGACATACCTTCAGATAATTCGCCCATTGGAGGAGACGGTGGACCCAAACGACATATCACTAGATTTAGGCAACTTTTCAATTTCAGACCGCAATACAGATGACAGGTTTCTTCAAGGAGATAACGACATGATTGATGCTGAAGATTCTGATGCGGTATGCTGACTTGATACTACTACATCTTGAGCATGATTCTTACAAATCCCCAGAACCTCATACAACAGAAAGCGGCGCCGGGATACGGCTATGTATCCTACGAGATCCATCTACACCCCACCTATAGAGTGCCGTGTCTCTGGTTCAGCCTTCATGATCTCCCGCCAGAAGAACCTGCTTTCAATATCGATACCGTCTTTCGCCGCCTAGTTCCTGACAACTATAAAGATGGCCTCCGCCAAGGTGTGGGGGGCATCGGTGGCATCTCAGCAGACGTGAGTATCCATTTTCTATTACACAAGTTAATTATGGTATCCAAAATCCAGTGTCGGTCCAGCCGCACTAACAGCTTGCCTATAGCATCACCCCATCACCGGGGTACCCTCTTTCTTTCTTCATCCGTGTCTGCTAGGAGACGCTATATCCAGCTTCAAATGTTCAAGAGAAAATTATCTCATGATTTGGTTCGGCCTGGTAGGTGGGTGCGTCGGCCTGTGGGTACCCAAGGAAATGGCCACCCAATGACGGTCCATGTAAGACTTGGGAAAAGTCCTCGCTCATTGGGATAGCCTCGTCGTGGCGGACATCATCATTCATCGTCACTATCCTCTTCCATAGCCACATCTTCCTCACTCTCCTCCTCTTCCTCATCACGAGTTCGTTTTTGGCCGCGATTCTCATCGGATTCTGCATTCTTCAAAGCTTGGCCGGCAGCTGGTACCGTGGACTTTTCGGGGGCCGATCCGGGCGGCGGTGCATTGAAGATGCTCTGCTGGAGCTCTGTTTGCTCCACAACGGTAGCGCCAGCTGTCGTCGTCGGAATCTTAAATGTGCCATCGAGCTTGGCCACGAAATGCGATTTGGACTTGGCATATTGGATTTTCTGAAGCGGGTTAATTGACAGATCCAGCAAGGGAAGGATGGGGGCTTCGAGGAACGCACCATTGGACGACCCAAAAAAGTCTGTCCATCTAATGATCGCATCGCCTGCGTTGCGGCCTGAATATCGCGGAACACGATGTGTGCCTGGCCACGCATCTCCATTGTCTTGAGGGCCACGATGTCGAGCACTGGTCCAAACGTTGAGAAGAGCATGTAGAGTGCCGTTCGCAGGTCCGCCTTTTGTAACTTGGCTGATGGGAGATTGGTAACATATAAACTATATAACTGTTCAGTAAACAACACCATAATCTCGTATTGATAGAGAGCAACCCACGTCTGATTTGGAGGAATCGGCTGCACTTTGGCGGGTAGAGAGGCGTTCGGCGCGAGTCCGCGAGGAGCAGCAGCCGCCGACGCCATTGTGCTATTGAAGTATGTTTGAATATTAGAAAAATCGAATCTCCGTCTCGAGGTATGAAGAAGCGCTCTCGTAGCTCGTCGATGTGTTGGAGATCAGCCGTGCAGTCGTTCGTCTTGGTGATTGTTTGATTCAGACGTGGAGTTTTTTTGGTTCCTCCGACTGGCCTTGCGAGTGAGCGAGGTGTGGCCCAAGCTTCCAGGCGCCGCCAATTGCTACATGTACCAGGTACCTCAACTTTGGCTGCCACTTGCTGGCGTCCAGGGGCTCCCATGTACTCCGGGCGTAACTGGCAACGTCACCCCGCCATCTCTTTGGCTACAACCTCGACCTTTCCAATCCTCCTCCATACAGCACCTCGTTTCCCCCAATCTCACTCTTGATTTCTACCTCTCCGAGGCGATAGTAGAGAGCTACTCCTATCGCACCAATCACCAGCAAAAATGGCCGCCCCCGAAATTCACCACTTGTTCCACAACCCCATTGCCGACCACTCCTTCTCTGCCGACCACGAAACTCTGGCCGTTGCTCGCGACTCGACCGTTGAGCTATATGGCAAAGCTGGAAATGCTTTCAAGCTGAAGGATATCTTAAAGGGCCATGACAAAACGGTTACCAGCGTCGATATTGCCCCCAACAGCGGCCGCATTGTGTCTTGCTCGCAAGGTTCGTTCTCGTCGCACCCCCTACCTCAAGCTTCTCCTTTCGGCCCTTGACGCTGATGCTTCAAAGATCGAAATGCGCTCGTCTGGGAACCCTCTCCTACCGGGTACAAGCCCACGCTCGTCCTTCTTCGAATCAGCCGTGCTGCCACGTTCGTTCGATGGTCACCTTCGGAGACCAAGTTTGCCGTGGGCTCCGGCGACCGCGTCATTGCGGTCTGCTACTTTGAGGAGGAGAACGACTGGTGGGTTTCGAAGCACTTGAAGAAGCCCATCCGCAGCACCATCACCAGTGTTGCTTGGCACCCCAACTCTGTGCTTCTCGCGGCCGGCTCTACCGATGCTCACGCACGAGTGTTTTCCGCTTTCGTTAAAGGTGTCGATGAGCGTCCTGAGCCTGGTGTCTGGGGCGAGCGATTGCCTTTCAACACTGTCTGCGGAGAATACTTGAACAACTCTGCCGGTTGGGTTCACTCTGTTGCATTCTCTCCTAGTGGAAATGCCCTTGCCTTTGCTGCACATGACAGCAGCATCACTGTTGTCTATCCCAGCGGGCCCGAGCAGCCCCCCAAGGCCCTGTTGAGCATTGCCACTCAGCTTCTGCCCTTCAAGAGCTTGATCTGGAAGGCTGAGGATGAAATCATTGCCGCTGGCTATGATTGCGAGGCATTCCGCTTCCGGGGAAGTGAGGGAGGTTGGCAGCTTGTGGGAACCGTGGAGTCCAAGGGCAACGCCGACCAAGGCGAGCAGCGTGAGGAGTCCGCGTTGAACATGTTCAGACAGATGGATCTCAAGGGCAAAGTCAAGGATGATACACAGTTGAAGACGGTTCACCAGAACACAATTTCTACCATTAGACCCTATGAGCTGTCTGGTGGCAAGGTTACGAAGTTTAGCTGTAAGTATACTAACCCTCCTGTTCACCCTGAAACCAGGAAGAGAGGAAATGCTGACAGTTGCTTCCAGCGAGTGGTGTTGACGGAAGGATGGTGATTTGGAACGCTTAGAATCAGTAATCCTAGGATATTGTGGGCGACACAAGATACGTCTTCTCTGTAGCTAGTTTATTGCGGGTACGCGCGATCGCAGAAGGGCACTCCCGACATGCTGCAAGCCAACATCTAGAGAAACAGCGCAAGTGTATTTAATCTCATTGGATTGGACTAGCTTGTAAAAATAGTTATATAACTTTTACCAAACATCCTTACTGCGGCCGCCATTTATGGCAGGGCAATAGCCTCAATCTCAACATCGACGTTCTTGGGGAGCGTCTTGACAGCAACGCAGCTTCGTGCTGGCTTGTGGGAGAAGAACTTCTCGTACTCTCCATTCATTTCCTACGGAACGAGCAATGAGATGGTGCAATTTCAGCGTAATTCTGTAGCAGGAGTGACTTACAGCAAAGTGAGCCATGTCGGAGATGAAGATGGTGGTCTTGACGACCTTGGGGAGAGAAGAGCCAGCCTCCTTGAGAACAGCCTCAAGGTTCGTGCAGCACAGTCTAGTCTTTTCGGCGATGGTGCCCTCAATCAGGGTGCCCTCGGCGGTAAGAGGGATCTGGCCCGAGCAGTAGATGGCCGTGGGGGTCTTGATGGCTTGAGACTGGATATCATACATGAGATGGCGGCTTCACTTTACTCGTCGGGGCTGAGGAGACTCACATAAGGGCCCAAGGCTAGATGACCACTGTTAGTCGATCCAATTCGTTGATCAATCCGCAGAGACTGGTGAAATAGACTCACGGAAGGGGGCATCCTTGGTGTACACGATAGTCTGGTCGGCCATTGTGGATTTTGGTCTGGCAAAAGCTGTGACGAGTGTAAACTTGGGTCTTGCAGCGAAGAAAGCTGGAGAGGACGCGGCAAGGCCTCGGGTGAGGGGCCGAGCCAGGCTGCGAGTGACTGGCAACGACATACCTATGGAGTGTGTTAAGGAACGGAGACTGTTTTTTATTCTTGGGGATTGCTGAGGAGAGAGAGAAAACAAACCTGGAGATTGAGGATGGGAAGTTTGAAGATTTAATGAGTTTATTTAGCAGAAGCATGTTTCCCGAGCTTGGGCATAGGGTCCGGGCCTGTGCCCCTCCGACGGCCGGAAGCTTCCCCCGCCCTTCTCAATTGAAAGTGGCGGTTTCTACCGGCCCAAACAGGGGGGGGTAAAAAGAAGAGGCGCGGTGGACCGCTTGGGTTTGACAGATGGAGTCACCAGCGAATGGGTATTGCCTGTGAATTATTAAGGTCAATGTTGCTGTAGGGCGCGCGCTATCACGTTTGGTTAATGTATGTAAGTAAGGCGTATGTTGGGCTTTTGCATCACATCGGTCGTGTTGGTTTAGTCTTGATTGATAACATGGAGGAGCTTTCCCATTCCGTTACGTCAAGAGGAGAGCTCTTGGACTCGATTGCTAGGGGATCTACGATCTTGCCTCCTCATTAGATGCACTTGATTCTCTCTCTCAAAGGGCGGATGGGCTCAGAGCTGCTACCAAAGACATGGCAATGGACTCAATCTCGACACCGGTTGCAGCATATGATGATGATAAGATGCCAAGGTAAGCGACCGAAACAAGCCAGAAAAGAAAAGGACGCAATTGAGTCGTCCTGTTTGGTTTCACATTATGATTTCATTGCAATCAACTTTGCCAGCCCCTTTCTGCAAATAGCAGAATTGTCTCAGGTTAGCTGACGTATGGTAAGGGCCAGCAGTTGGAGCCCCCCCCTTTGAATACTGTATAGATCCGGAGAAATACAGCGCATCTATTTCTGGGACACTGCACTGGCATGTGATTGGAAAAGCACCAAGTATACGCACTTCTGCTTCCGATCAAGGTTACTTGTATTCTTGATATAAAGCCGGGAATCAATGAGCGAGAGACACTTGAAGAAGATTAGAAAAACACCCATGCAACTAATTCTTCTTCTCGTCATCATCCCAATGCTGCCAGGTGGCTAAAAAAAGAGGCACCGGTACGTAGCCGCATTGAGTGGGTGGCCTCGCGCTGACCCCTGCGGCTTTAGTGGCTCCTCAGGGTCAGTCGAGGGAACAAAGACACGTTCGCCTCAGCTCGACTCGACCGTCTTCGTCCAATTGCACTTACGGGAGGCTCAAGCATCTCCAATTCGGGCCTCCGCTGCACGACGCCTTTTTCCTCCTCTTCCCTTCTATTCTCTCCTTTGATTCTTTTAATTCCTTCAATTCTCTGGCGCGGAGCCAACTTTGCACCTTGTTGTAAGTCCTTGCACCACCAAGACATGCAGCCAAAGTTCCACACACCCTAGCTCCCCGAACCTAGAGCTTTGCGAGATCTGGCATCACCTCCGATCCAGGTTGCAAAGATCCCGCTGCTGTGCCTTGTCGCAGATCCCGCTAACTCGTCACCGGTGAAGCTTTCCTGAGCCATGGCTCGCACTCCAACGCCGCAGGGCAGCCTGCGACAGCGGAACGTTCCGTCCAAGCAGACGCTGAGCGACTCTACTTTTGCTCCCGAGGTCGAACTTGATAAATTGTCCAAGGCGGCGGCATCGTCACGCCAGAACATCCAGAGGGGCGAGCTCGAGCATAAGCTTTCTTTGGTGCTCGTTACCATTCTCGGCTTCGTCACTCGATTCTGGGGAATCAGCCACCCTGATGAGGTCGTCTTTGACGAAGTGCATTTCGGAAAAGTATGGGATTATCATGCCATATCATATCCATATAACCAAAGGACACGAACGCTGACCGGCCGATAGTTTGCTTCATACTACCTTGAACGAACCTACTTTTTCGATGTGCATCCCCCCTTTGCCAAGCTACTCTTCGCCTTCGTTGGCTGGCTAGTCGGATATGACGGCCATTTCCATTTCGACAACATTGGCGACTCTTATGTCGCCAACAAGGTGCCCTACGTCGCTTTCCGAGCTCTGCCAGCCATCCTGGGCGCATTGACTGTATCCGTTACATATTTGATTATGTGGGAGTCGGGTTATAGTGTGCCTGCCTGCCTTGTCGCTACCGGATTGATCCTTTTGGACAACGCACACATTGGCCAGACCCGTCTGATTCTTCTCGATGCTACTTTGGTGCTCGCCATGGCATGCAGTCTCTTGTTCTACATCAAGTTTTACAAGTTGCGACATGAGCCCTTCAGCAGGAAGTGGTGGAAGTGGCTTATCCTGACCGGCTTTGCGCTTTCTTGCGACATTTCGACCAAGTATGTCGGTCTCTTCGCTTTCGTCACCATTGGCTCTGCCGTCGTCATTGATCTGTGGGATCTTTTGGATATCAAGCGACGTAATGGACCCATCAGTCTACCGTTGTTTGGAAAGCACTTTGCAGCTCGCGCCGTTGGTCTCATCATTCTACCGTTCCTTTTTTACCTTTTCTGGTTCCAGGTTCATTTTGCCGTCTTGACCCGCTCTGGTCCTGGTGACGACTTCATGACTCCCGAGTTCCAGGAGACCCTGAGCGACAACGTCATGCTGGCAAGTGCTGTCGACATCCAGTACTATGACACCATCACCATCAGGCACAAGGAGACCAAGGCATACCTTCACAGCCACCCTGACACTTATCCCTTGCGGTACGATGATGGCCGCATCTCCAGCCAAGGCCAACAGGTTACCGGCTATCCCCACAACGACACAAACAACTACTGGCAAATTATCCCTTCCAGCAATGATCAGAAGATGGGCCGAATCGTAAGAAACACGGAACTGGTTCGGCTTAGACACATTGTCACGGACAAGATTCTTCTCTCTCATGACGTCGCTTCGCCGTATTACCCCACCAACCAGGAGTTCACTTGCGTGAGCACTGAGGAAGCCTATGGCGAACGCCAAAACGACACACTCTTTGAGATCCGAATCGAGGGAGGCAAGTCTAATCAGGAGTTCAAGACTGTTGCCAGCCACTTCAAGCTTGTCCACTTTCCCAGCAAGGTCGCCATGTGGACTCATACCTCCCCTCTTCCCGAGTGGGCGTATAGGCAGCAGGAGATCAACGGCAACAAGCAAATCGCGCCCAGCTCCAACGTGTGGATTGCCGAAGACATTCCGTCGCTTCCCGAAGATCACTCCCGCCGCCAAAAGGAGCAGCGCAAGGTGAAGTCGCTGCCGTTCCTCCGCAAGTGGTTCGAGTTGCAGAGGTCCATGTTTTACCACAACAACAAGCTGACTAGCAGCCACCCATACTCCAGCCAGCCTTACCACTGGCCTTTCCTTCTTCGCGGAGTGAGCTTCTGGACACAGAACGATACACGCCAGCAAATCTACTTTGTCGGTAACCCGATTGGTTGGTGGCTCGCCAGCAGTCTTCTGGCTGTGTTTGCTGGTATTATCGGAGCGGACCAGGTCTCTCTCCGTCGAGGTATTGACGCTTTGGACCACCGTAAGTACTCCCTTTGCTCCCTTTTTATCTACAACGCGTTCTAACTCATATCAAGGCACTCGTTCTCGGCTGTACAACTCTACTGGCTTCTTCTTTCTGGCTTGGGCCACTCACTACTTCCCATTCTTCCTTATGGGACGTCAACTCTTCCTCCACCACTACCTTCCTGCCCACCTGGCGTCTTGCCTAGTCACTGGCTCTCTTGTTGAGTTCGTCTTCAACTCGGAGCCAGCAGAGGAGGAGCCTTCCAGGCTTCACAACCCCCGAGCTCCCGGCCCTAACAGACACATTACGGCTCGTGAGCGGTTTGCTGGCAAGAGCATGCTTGGTGCATGGGCTGCTTGCTTCGTGATTCTCGCCGCCGCTACCGTTAGCTGGTACTTCTTTTTGCCATTGACATATGGCTACCCTGGCCTGTCTGTGGAGGAAGTTGTCAGGAGAAAGTGGCTTGGATATGATCTCCACTTTGCCAAATAGACGGCTGCAGCTTTCAAAGGCTAGACTCAGGGGAGAGACAAGTTGTTCTCAAACGGTCAATGACCCCTGTAAGGTGTGGTGCTGTCGACAAATGCTGAGGGTGGTATATGGAGGGAGCTTTGTTATATGATGGGATATGCTTGGCTGTGTACAATAAAGGGGGTAGTTGAAGGAGAGCCTGTGGACGTGGAGGGAAAATATTCAGAACACATCATTTCGCGTCTAAATACAGAATAATTAAACTATCTTTTATGTATAAATATTTTGCGTATCTGCGTAAGCTATCTATCTATCTATCTATCTATCTATCAGTGCCAAATGTGGACGTCGTTTGTGATGATGCTGATGTTTGGTCGCCATGATAGTTTACGTAAGCTGTAATGAGTATCCGCTGACTGGAACTCGATTAACTGCGCTCCTCATTATCAAGGGAAGCTTGTCAAGCTACAAGCCTAGACATACTAATCGCGCGTCGCGCCTGTGAATTGGCGCGATGGGCTGGCATGGTAACCATTATTTCATGATATCAGCGAGCATCTGAACTCGTGCATGCGCTTCTCATTCTTTTACTCCTTGACCAGCAACGTCTGCAGGCAACGATGCTGCTATCAGAAGCAAACAGGCTGTATCTGCGTCGAATTATTCGCGGGCGAACGACGAAGATAGTGTTTCTTATTTTATTCGTGATCAATGTCTTTGATGTTCTCCGAATACACCACAATATTATCCATGGAGACCGGGAGCATCGACTGCGCAGCGGCAGCGGGGTGGCGCGACCACGCGAGAGGATATACATTGCGAGCATGCACTGGAACAACGGAAAGGTGTTGAAGGACTATTGGAACGACGCGGTGATTAAGCTCACTGAAACTTTTGGCGCCGACAATGTGTTTGTGAGCGTTTTTGAAAGCGGCAGCTGGGACGACAGCAAAGACGTCCTTCGAGACCTGGATAGAGAGCTCGAAAAGAGGAACGTGCCGAGGCGGGTCGAAGTATCGGAGACCACGCACTACGACGAAATATCGAAGCCGGATAAAGACAGAGGAGAGGGGTGGATCGATACGGCGAGGGGCAAGAGGGAACTGAGAAGGATTCCCTACCTGGCAAGGCTGAGAAACAAGACGATACAGGACCTGATTGAACTGAGCAAGGAAGGAATTACATTCGATAAGGTGTTGTTTCTCAACGATGTGGTTTTTACGGTACGAGGCAACCGATTGAATTACTTTCAGAGGACAAACGAGCTGGAAGTGAGGCTAACATGATGACCTGTGGATAGACCGAGGATGTATTGACGTTGCTGGACACCAACGGCGGAAACTATGCTGCAGCCTGCTCCCTGGACTTTTCGAAGCCACCTCTGTACTACGATACCTTTGCCCTGCGCGATATCGAAGGGAAATCGCACATCATGCAGACGTGGCCATATTTAAGGGCCAGGGACTCAAGGAACCCGCTGGTAGACCACATGGACGCAGTTCCTGTAACGAGCTGCTGGAATGGCATAGGTTAGCAGCGTCCAAACGATTAACTATATCAATCAGGCCACTCAGGACGCTAACTTCTTTGGCAGTTGTCATGCCCGCCGAGCCCTTTGTCTCGTCGACACAGCTGCGCTTCCGTGCCGTCCCCGATTCGCTCGCCGCTCACCACCTAGAGGGCTCCGAATGCTGCCTCATCCACGCCGACAATCCGCTGTCCAGATCTAAGGGAGTGTACCTCAACCCGCGAGTCAGGGTCGGCTATAACTACCCCGCTTACGCGGCGACACATCCCACGGCGAAGGCCTGGGTGTCCGCGTTGGATATCTTCACGGGCCTGTGGATCAATAGAATAAAGAGATGGACAATATGGACCCCCGAAAAGTGGGTGGTGAGATCAAGAGTACGGCGCTGGGAAAAGGAGAAGAGCGGGAATCATGAGCCGGGGGGGTTTTGCTTGATCAATGAGATGCAAGTCTTGGTTGAGAATGGATGGGCTCATGTATGATTGCTACTTGACTAACAGAGATGATACAAGGACAACAAAGGCAATGCCAATCTAGCTTTTTAACCCGTTTAGTGAATGATACCTACCTATGTATGCCTGACAACTCAGAATGTCTCCTCCTCAACAACATCCTCAGGCATAACAATAATGCTAAGCAGGCTGGTTGGGCGATCCTGTCGCATCTTCGCCACAGCCCGCCTCTGCCACTTCTTTCGCCACTTCTTATCCGTAGACCACAGGTTCTGCTCCAACATCTTCTTATATACACTCGGCAGTATCGCACTCTGCCTCACCTTGGTCATGGCAGCCAAAGCGTCCCAGTCTTCCAAGGATCCGGCCCTCGACTTCTCTGCCACATGGCTGACGGACTGGTCCACCCATTCCAGCTGCCTAATGGCGCGTAACATGCGCCGGTTTTGCTTTCGACCGTTGGGGTCTTCTACGTTGACCTCGTAGTCTTGAGAGGGTTCGCTGAAGATTAGATCCGGGTGGGGCACGAGGTTGAAGGCGAGGTAGCGAATGATGGAGGGATTGCGGCTGAGGAAGTCCTGGATGTAAAAGACGCTGGTATCCAGGGGCAGGCTGAGGCCGTTGCAGATGTAGCGGAGGCGGGCTCTGCCGCGGAGGCTGTGAAGGGGGAAGGGGGCGGACGAGAGGTAGAATTCAGGGGGGAGGGTGCCGCCATACATACCGGATGAGAGGCTGGCCCATTCACCGAACGGGTCGGGGAGGGTGCCATTTTGGAGTCTGATGAGGCACTCGGCGCGTTTTTGCAGTCTTTCTTGGATTGTTATTTGGGGGTGTGTGGTTTGGGAGGGGGAGTGATGCTGGGATTCTAGGTTGGGGGTTGGGATTATGAGAGGGGTTGAGTGTGATGGTGGAGATGGGAAGACGTAGACGATGGGCATGGATGTAAAGTGTTGTTCATATACGGTGGAAGTATCCTCGGCGGCATCAGCATCCACTGGACGAAGCTCTACGATCCTAGGTTGAAACAGTGCTTCATCGTCGTTTGATATTGAAGTATCATCGTGGGTGGAGGGGAATGATTCTTGTGAGGAACGCGTCTCTACCTGTTCGACATCAATTGGCGATGTAAAAGCCGTGTAACCATCCAGGGGGGCACGGTGGCAGACAGTCTCGGAGGATATCTGCTCTTCCGGAGGAACCGGTGGAGATGAAGGCTCCTTGTTAGCCATGATGCCGGATAATTTGCGACGGAAGGCGGCTTGGATACGTTGAAGCAGGGGTAGACGGGATCGGCTGAAGAGCGGCATCTAGCAGGAATATGGGGCTCAAACCTTGGGCCCATTTAGAGGACATTCAGATGCAATAAGAGATGGCTGCACGATGGTAAGGCTACTATGAGATGGTGATGAGGTTCGGGATCTTATATCTACGACTGGCTGAGCAGAAACATGTTTGGAAGCGTTGCAATTGAACGGCTTTGTATGATGATTTGAATGCAATACCGCTTCATTGAGAACTCCAGATTAGATATGAAAGTGTCCATGTCATACCAGAAACACTGCTACGGGTTCAATTTGAGCAAACGGGTGAAGGAGCCCACTATTTGTTCAAGCAGTTGACTGAACAGCACATAAAGGGCGTGGTGTTTTGCGCTTTCGTCACCCAATAAGAGCTGGTATCAAGTAGTTCATACGTCTCTTGAACACCCAGAATAAGGCAAAATCAATTCATGCACAATCACGCCTGCAAGCTATCCTCATTCAGTTTAACCTTCCGACGGCAAAAAAAATGGACGTCTTCAGCTACGGCACGAGAACTAATCTACACACCACATCGGGACAGTCAAGGGTAGGCTAGCCAGATCGTCAGCGGCAAGGGCACCAAATACGATTGCTTCAGCTTTCGGCTGCAAACACCTGGCCTCATCGTCTCTGAAACGAAAATTTCTTTTCTTAGAACGCAAGGGGTCCTTTCAGCTGAATTGAAGCTGCCTGGAAATAATTTCGGTGCCTTGCGCTCGGGGTGTGTGAATATCGCCAGAGATGCCAGCCATTTCGTCCAGAAATACGACTGCCTGAGGAAATGGAGTCGCATGGGGGATTAGAGTAATACGACACGCAACCCCCTTGCGCTCACAGATTTCATCAACCCTCTTTGCCGGCGCCCGGCTAAAACAGCTAAAAGAATCTACACAAATCTGAGATTGCATCACCAGCCGACGCAAGCCCAAGTCAAACGCGGCCGCATCGCGTTAGAACAAAAAACAATGGGGGAATCCCAAACTCCTTGAGCAGAGCCGCATCGTTGCAAGCCAAAGTGGCCGCGCTCCCCCCCTGGGGTCCTTTTTGCGAGCTTGTGAAGGCAGCCGCATTTTGACCCAACGGCGCGCTTTGCTCCCCCGCTTTACAAAAATACCCAATGCTCTGGGCTTAAATCAATGCTGCATATCGTGGGCTTCACATGTGCCAAGGTCATGTATGTCATGCCCAGGACAGAAGCGGCACTAGAGGTACGAGTTACGGAGGGGGGAAGATGGAGTTTCTAGTACGAACCCAGGGGGCAAAGCGGGCCACGATGCTTGGAATTTGGGTGCCTTAACAGGCTGCCCGATATAAGCATGCCTGATTGGCTGGGCCGGAGAAGTAAGAAAGAGAAAAGAAGAAGCCAAAAAAAACAAAAAGTACCTCCTCTGGACCATGTGTCCCAGACTGCAGACAGAGCCGCAAAGAACAAGGGAGGGGGAGCAATGATGGCCTGTTTCTCGCATCCTTTTGGGCCTGTATGCATGACAAGATGCCGAGATGGCATCCGGACAGCAAAGCACGGCATCAAACGTGGGCTTGTGACGCTGGGGGGAGAAACGAGGGCCAATGCTTTGAAGCAGAGTCCTAGATGCCATGAGACTAAGGCCGGAGTAGCGCTGGTCACATTGGCTTAGACAGCGCCGCCACGAAGCCGAGAGACGAATCGATCTGCGGCGGCGGCAGGGAATGAGTCAAGCCCGGAAACCGTATGCATCTCCCAACCTCGTCGCTGTTTGTCGTCTGGCTTGTCCAGCCCTACGTGTGGATCGAGAAGAGGGCGATGTATTGGCCCGGTTTGACATGCATCGATGCAGGTTGAGCGACAGTTCACGTTGTAACGTGCCTATGTAGTATGTAGTATGCACTGGGCATGAGAACTTGTCATTTGGATGCTACGACAGAGCCGCTTTTACGCGAGCGTGAATGGAAGAATGAATCGATGAATAGACGGGGCGTTTTAGACATGCATTACTACCTTACCCAGCAGCAGCTGCAGAGTCCAACAATGGCGATGAGACATGACCGCCGAATACCAATGGGTGTAGTAGTAATATCTGGGCACGATTGTACTGCTATGCTCTGGACTATCTGCTCCGCATGTCAGATCAAATAGGGATCGAACCCGGATGGCCCTGATGGACAGAAACGCCCTGGTCTCGGCCAGCCAATGGACATTCGCCTTCGTATCGACCACTGAACAGGTGACTCAAAGACAGCCAGAGAAGACACTGGCAGGACACAACAGCAGCCGGCACCAGCCACCCCAGCATGGCCACCGAGAAGCTGCGTGCGGTCACCATAAGAAGAAAGCACAGCAACTCCCAGACTGGCCAGAAGCACGCAACCTGGGCGGCTATTCTGATAGGCGGACCAAGGAGCGACATGGCTGGGTTTGACGACGACATAGTACTGGAGCGGCTCTCCTTGGGCATTTTCGGTGATTGCCTAAGCGGGCCTAGCCCATGAATCACAACAGATAGACAGACTCATTTGCATGCTTGCTTGCTTTCCATGTATGGATACCGGATTAGTCGTGCCAGACGGACGGGGGGTTTCAGTCTTATTCCTCCCATGCGGCGCATTGCTGCGTTGTCGCTCTTTGATGCTGCTGCTTTCCTGGCGCCCACTTTTCTGCTGCCAGGAAAAGTCCCCGGGTGGCTCCCTCTCGTGGCCCTTTCTGCTCTCACTTCCTACACTTCATGCACTTGGTCGATTGAGCGGTGGCTAAGTCGTAAAACAGAGCTTGTGGCAGGTGAGCTTTGGAACTAATCCTAGCGGCGGCGCAGATGCAAGGGAGGAGAGAGCAGGACAGAGAGCCCGGAAAGCAAGCAAACAAGGAAGATGAAGCAATAGGAAGAGCGAAGCGGGCATTGTTGGTCTATTGCGGGTCGCAGCAGCAAGCCACAGCCTCCAGATAGACCAACAAAGACCGGCCACAGATCCCTGCGCATGCGCGAGGCTCCACGATAGGCTCATGGCCATGGTGGTGCTCGAGCTCGCACTGTCGGCACGTCACCAACTGTCACACGGGTGGGCGTTTGGCGTCCCTTGTTTCTCTTTTCGTTGACGCCGTCATCCTCAACCCGGGGGAGGCCTTGGGTGGCATTTTGGCTCTTTTATGGGATATGCTGGCGAGAAGCTGCATGGGAGAGGCCATGGTCTCTGCGCTGCATGCGACGATGGGAGCCTTTTGGATGCGCCGTGGAAATGAGAGCGGGCGGTTTCCGTAATAGCATCTCGTCTCCTTTTTCTTTTTGTCAGCGCAATCTTAGTACATGCTGCTAGCATTGACACTCTGACTCCGTGCTCATAGAACCTCGGAGAACGGACAAGGACGAATTCCTGCTCTCCGGGGAACGAGTCCGGACGGTGAGGGAAGCGCACTTTGTGCTAAGTAGTGCTAATACTACTACTAATAGCAGTAGTACCACTTTGCAAGTGCGCTGCGATTCTGATTTCCGACCCGGAATACACGGGACCAGAGAGGATCCTATGTTGCTGGCGATAGTAGTGAGACTTGAGCCACTATCGCGGGTAGAGACCCGTCGGTCGGCAGCCCTCTGCCCGCTTCCCTTGCATGCCGCATCGCCAGCGCTGCTGCCGGCCCCCAACGGCTAGCGACAATAGCGCTGCGACGGCGCTGTGCTAGCTGGCGTCTGTTAGTGCTCCAAGTACCATTGAGGCTCTCCCTACCGCCAGCAACCTCCGCGACAGGGATCCTCCTCCTCCGCAGCGCTTACGCCTCAGCCCACACCGGCACTAAGCCTAAACAGGGCGCCGTGTTAGGCAGCAGCCTGCGGTGGGCTGAGTCCGCCCACAGAGGCTGGTTTCTAATCACGCTTGCTGGCTCTGGCTGCATTTCTCTCTCGCAAAGCCGCCTCTCGTCTTCGCATCCTCCCCTCGACTTCGCCCGCAGTCCTCGCTTCTCAGCATCCAGCGGCCTCTCGAAGTGGTACGAAGCACTGCTTGTCCTGCTGGTCTCGTTTTCCCTGCTCGCTCGTGGCTCGCACATAGTCTGCACTCCTCTGCCGTTCGCACACGCCCCCCGGTTCTCCGCTTCCATTCCACTCCCTGGACTGTCTCGGTTCCTCTCATCGACCCTCTTCTCCCCCCCGTCAGTCCCGGGTCCTTGCGTTCATATATCCAATTTACGCCCCGTCCTCTTCGAGGCTTTTTTTTGCATCTCTCCGTTGCATACTTCGTACCTCTCTTCTTTGATCACATTTGATTCCGAGGCGCCGCTACAACGCCAGCGTCTTTCGCGTTACAGTCTATTCCAAGCGAACAGCGTCGTCATCGCGAAATACAATTGGGGATATCCTGCCTGAGATTGATCGTCTGGGTTCCGTCCGTCTCCCATTGACAGCCGCCACTGGTTCGCTTGCCCATCCAGCATTTTGTGGGTTTGGACTGCCCATTCACATTGAGCCTACTAGTTGGTAAGGTTTACCCTTTTTCTTTATTCATATATCTGGCCTCCAGCTCAATCCTGTCCCCTTCCCTGTTGGCCTCATTGCCTCAGTTCCTCTGCCGTTTCCTTTTCGGTAGTGCATAGCCCTCGTCAATCTCGGGCTTGTGACTCACACACCTATCGACCCTCCCCAGAGCCTCACTGCAACATCTCTTTATCGACAAGGAAGCTAACCGCTTGTCGCTACGTCGTCAGGACTCTTGTGGCCATATCTCATCAATCTTCTTCCCCACCCAGGGAAAAAAAAAAATTCAGATCTAAGCCGCCATGTCCTTCTCAAACCCCCGCAGAAGGACTCCGGTGACTCGCCCGGGAAGCGACTGCGAGCATGGCCTGTCTCTTAAGACGGCCATGATCCTTCGCAAGGGTGCCACCTTCCACTCTCCCACATCTCCCAGCGCTACCGCTTCAGACGACGACTTCGTCCCTCCTCGGCTTACGAGGTCACAATCTGACTTTGATGATGTCGTCGATGCCAGCCGCCGCCGCATTGCGTTGACTCTAAACGACATCGACGAGGCCCTCTCCAAGGCACAAGACCTCTCGCTGTCCGACAAGAGCCCCCGAAGGAAGACTCTTCGGGACACAAGCCTACCTGTTCCTCGCGGCTTCCTCGACCTCCCCATTGTCGACCCCGCCATGAACAAGCCTGAGTCTGAGCGACGGGTTCTACGCCCTCGCTCCGTTCGACGCACAAGAAACCATGCCTCTGACAGCGGCATCGGCAGCTCTGTCGTTTCCACCAACGACAAGTCCGCTGCCGCAGACTCTGCAAAGAAGCCGCAGGCATCCGCCCTGACAAGGTCGGCTGCCTCGAGCACCACCGCGATGCTCCCCAGTCTCAGCCACAGGGCTGTCAATCGCATCCGCGAACACACTCTCCGCCCTCTGCTGGAGAAGCCCACGTTGAAGGAATTTCAGCCCATCGTCTTGGATGTGCCCCGACGCATCCGATCCAAGGAAATCATTTGCTTGCGAGATCTTGAGAAGACCCTGATCTTCATGGCACCGGTAAGTCGACTTCTGACCGATGATGGTGTTTGGGGTGATGCTTATCGGATGTTACGTCAAAAGGAAAAGGCCAAGTCCGCCGCCTTATACCTTGATTTCTGCCTCACGTCCGTCCGATGCATTCAGGCTACCGTCGAATATCTTACCGACCGCGAACAAATTCGGCCCGGCGACCGACCTTACACTAATGGATACTTTATCGATTTGAAGGAGCAGATTTACCAGTACGGCAAGCAGCTGGCTGCCATCAAGGAAAAGGGCAGCCTTGCCGACGACATGGACATTGACCAGTACGTACCGCGTTTTATACCTCTCGTAGACTTAGAGAGCCCTACTAATGCCCCGCCAAGATCTGACGAGGTTCGACTCTACGGCGGCATTGCCGAGAACGGCCGTCCCGCCGAGCTCGTCCGCATCAAGAAGGACGGCACCGCCATCTCAATGGCCACTGGAAAGGTAATTGATATGGGCGAGTCCCCCACACCGCTGAAGCGCTCCCTGAGCGAGCAGCGCGAGGATGAGGAGGAGATTATGCGGTCCATGGCCCGCCGGAAGAAGAACGCCAGCCCCGAAGAGCTGGCTCCCAAGAAGTGCCGTGAGCCTGGCTGCACCAAGGAGTTCAAGCGCCCCTGCGACCTTACCAAGCACGAGAAGACTCACTCTCGTCCTTGGAAGTGCCCCATCCCAACCTGCAAGTACCACGATTACGGCTGGCCCACTGAGAAGGAAATGGACCGTCACATCAATGACAAGCACTCGGATGCCCCCGCCATGTTCGAGTGTCTGTTCAAGCCCTGCCCGTACAAGTCCAAGCGCGAGTCCAACTGCAAGCAGCACATGGAGAAGGCACATGGCTGGACCTATGTTCGCACCAAGACCAACGGCAAGAAGGCTCCCAGCCAAAATGGTTCCGTTGCCCAGCAGACCCCTCCTCTCGGCAGTGTCTCTACTCCTTCCACCACCCCCACCTACAGCGTTCCCACACCTCCGCAAGAGGGCGCTGGTCAGGTCATGACCAGTGATTTCCCTCTCTACCCCGCCGATGCGGATTGGTTCGCTACCTATGGCATGCAGCCTGATACCATCGATGCCATGGATCTGGGCCTGGAGAACCCCTCTCCGGCTTCTGCTGCGTCCTCGTATGAGCAGTATCCTCCCTACCAGAACGGCTCAACGTTTATCATCAATGACGAAGACATCTACGCTGCACACGCCCAGATCCCTGCTCAGCTCCCCACTCCCGAGCAAGTTTACAGCAAAATGATGCCTCAACAGATGCCAATCTACCATACCCAGCCACAGCCCTGCGCTACCGTGCCCATGATGGGCCAGCAGCAGCAGTTCTCTCCCAATGCGCAGCAGAACGCGGTATTGTACACGCCGACATCACTACGTGAGGTCGACGAGGGTTTTGATGAGTCATATGCCACTGACGGCGCCGACTTTCAACTGTTCCCCGCATCACTTGACAAGACCAACGTTTTCCAATCCTTGTTTACGGAAATGCCAAGCGCCAATCTTGGCTTCTCCCAAACCACACAACCAGACATCTTCCAACAAATAGATTGGACCACCCTTGACTACCAAGGATTCCAAGATTAAATAAAGAATGGCACAATTATCCAAGAGACACGTCTTTGCATTTGTACAAGATGTTATTAAGACTTTACTCATTCACCACTACACTTGTTTGTTTTAACGACTTTATGAAGAGGTTTCGGCAGTTTTAATGAATAAAAGGATTGCCTTGTGTATTAAGATTTTTTTTATTCTTCTTTTTTATTCTCTTTTCCCATTGCACTGGGGATGCTTCATGTGCAAAGGAAGCATTCAAAATATAGCTGGAAGTTTGGCCATGTGGGCCACCGAGGAGGAAAAAAACCTAACTGGCTTTGATATGGGAACGGATAAGCACCACAGGCTTTTAGGGCGCTGATGGGTCGCTTGCTGGGGTAAAGTTTGACTTTTATTTCAACTCAATAAGAATGATGGAAGATTTATCCCACCTCTTTGTGTCTGCCTGTGACTTGATGCCGTATGATGTGCTTTCCAGCGTGTAAGAATATATACCTACCCAGTACATCTGTAAGCGAGTGGTTCTCGTTGGGGCAAAAAGGAACTACTGTATTGCATGTGAAACCCAATCTAAAAGGGAGCCGAGAAACAAAAAAACAAATCATCTCTCCGATACTGGGAATCGAACCCAGGGCTGCTCGGATCTTCAACTGAGAAGTTGAGAGCGAGCGATGTTAGCCACTACACCATATCGGATATCAGGAACAAGCAGACGGTTGTCGCTTGACTCGTTGGACGGTGGGGACGTGAAGTAGTTGATAACCCTTGCAAAGTCTAAGGCGGATGGTGTAGAGATTTAGCAAAGAGGACTTGAATCAGGAGGGCATGCCAGTGACGCGTTGATGGTGTGGATCAAAAAAATAATAATCAGTTAGCCGAGGGGAACGATAAGGGAAAAGAGTGCAATGTACTTCGTAGGTGGGCAAAAAAAGAAACTTTTCACTCCGATACTGGGAATCGAACCCAGGGCTGCTCGGTGAGAGCGAGCGATGTTAGCCACTACACCATATCGGATGGTTTTGTGTTTCTTGGTTGATACTGGGGTGGTGGAATTAGCATACAGATTTCTTCCGATTCGTGGAATGGTGGGTGGGTTTTCTGTTGCGATGGGGTTGCTTGGCTTTGTGTGGTTGGATTGTGCTGGGGAGATGTATGGTTGTGTGTAATATGTCTGGATGTATGTGCTTTATTATTTGCGGATAATTGAATTTGTTGTGTACTCTAATGAGAATGGCAGGAGTGATATCCAGGGTTTTTTGCTTAGGAATTGCAACGCGGAGAGCTATGATCGAGTACATATAAATGGCAGGAGGATCTGTCACATGAGAGTTATGGATGTCTTGTACATGAGTATTACGAGTAGAGCCTGCTACACTATATAGGATCTGCGTTTCACATCCGAGTTGAATCTGCTGGTCAATTTTTTTTTTTTTTTTTCATTTTTGTTGGTGTGACTAGCTAATTGACATTGATTTTTTTGCACCATTCCCCTATCAACAACCGTACAACCCACTCTAGTTGAGCGCAGTAATGTATGACCACTGCTCAAGAGGGCCGCTGAGAGTCAGGAGACCGCCGCCGGGGCAAGCTCCAGCTCCAAGAAGGGCGTTTGCATTAACCTATTGTTATCTCCTGTTAGTAGACTCTCAAAATTTCAAATGGGGTAAAGAAACATACACGGCAGTTGTCCTCGGTTTGAATGTCGTGAACAGCCTATTGCTCATGTGTTAGCATTGTCTCAACCATATATAAAAGTCCAAATACTTACCAGCTCGAGACCGTAGAGACGTCCGTCGTCACCCAGGATTCCATCAGCAGCGGCAGTCTTGGCCTCTTGCAAACCGTCAGAGGGGAAGGTCAACTGAGAGCAAAGAGTAGCTGCCCAGTTGAGCTTGGTTTGGGAGTCGAGGTCCAGGATAGCCTGAGGGATGGTGTTCTCGTCACCAGGCAGAGGGAAGCAGATCCTCTGATCAGCCGTCGCAGAGAGAGCGAGGCAGAGGGTGGTGAAGATGGCTGTTGTCAACTGCATGGTGAAGGTGTTTGATTGTTTTGATAGGGCTTGATAGGGATTGAAAGGAGATGATGAGGAATGCTGGAGTAATGAATTATTGATTTACAGCGGCCACTTGAAGGCATTTATATACACACATGTCGATATATGACCTTATAGTGATTCCAATTATAAAATTAATACACGTGCATACTATCTGCTCTGCTCCGGATCGTGAGTTACACCGATTCATGGGTGGAAGAGTCTTGCTGCGCAAGATAGTGTCCGGAACAGGAAGGTTACAGTAAGCTTATGCTGTTTAAAGTACAGAAACAAAAAGCTTTGCGTCTTGGCCTGCAGCAGAGTGTAAGCCTCTCCTATAGACCATTATACTCGAGACATGTTGTATTGAGCGAAATCTTCGAAATCTTATCATTGGGGATATTTTATGAAAGCCTTACGACTGTATATCAGATCCTCGTGCGTCTTTCAATAGGATCCTAGAGTTGTATATTCGAGATTGAGCCTAAACACTATTTATCCGCACTTCACATTACTGTTAAACAAAAAGAAAGCACAATCCCTCGCACGGGCCTTCCTTTTCCGCGAAATGTCGGGCATTGTTTAGTTATGCATTGACCTATAAGCTTTTCAGGGCGTAAGAAAAGACCGCGGCCTATCGCAGACAAATTATAAGTGGCAGACCGGCGGCGTTTCGTCCTCTTTCCACCGCATAACCCCGTTCTGAACATTTGCACTATTTGACTTTCCAGAAGAGGGTTAATCTGCCCAATTACCTTATGTATACTAAACAAAGATATTTTTAGAAGTTTGCGACCCTTTTCATACCTTATAACTGGTGGAACGGTCTCATTAACGCTATGAATATGATCATAGCCTCGGAGTTACTACCCCAGTTCTCTGTATGGTAGTTACATGGTTGCCGGAATACATGTAAGCTGCATGCGACGAGCTAGCAGTCCTGCATGTACTCCGTACTCCGCACGGAGTAATCGGAGTAAAGAAAACAAGCTTGCGGCAGTTGGCCACACGTGCAATCACGGCATCTAAAGTCTCGTACGCCCTTGACATGTCAATCCAGCTCAGCTATGCTGACTTGCCTAATACTCGTATATCGTATATAAGATAGTCACTGGTTGTTTGCGACTCAAACGCCCGTTTCTGCTTCACCCTAACGTACCAGAACCCGCTACCCACTTACACTGCCAGGAGCGGAATGTTTGATCGGCCCGAATTTATATGGTAACCTGATTGTGAACACAAGCAACGTGACTTTAGACGTAAAAACGAAGCTATACAGGTATGTGCGTTTGCAATTTGGGTAAAGAGGTATGATGTCCGCCGACTACTGCCACAAACTCCTGCCGTTTTGGCTAAAGGCCGTGCTATGTATATATTACCCCGTGCTATATGGTTCGTCTAGCTAGAAATGACATGGTACATGAAAGACCGCTGACGGAGAATTGCTGGGTGAAGAAGATGGACTCTCGGAGTTCCAGGTTCCCATAACGGACTTTCGCCGATCCCCCGGTACTAGTAGCTCATATGATATTTGCTCAAGACTCTCGCTTTAGCTGACAGGCTTTGCAGCAATTTCGTTCTTGAGACCTTCTTCACATACACAATGCCCATAAACAGCTCCAGAAAGAGTATCAAATATATACTCAGCAGAGATGTCTCATTCAAGTATGTCTACTGGAGGGCTCCTTAAGGTGAGTGTTGACTTATTCATCCTTGTATTTGTGGACATATGTGCAGAATCAGTTTTATTCGGACCTTGTGGCCTGCTGTTCCTCATCATCTATCCCATTCTGCCCAGCGTTCTTCCCGAGAATGTTCATCATCTTGCTCAAGTGTGTAATTGGAGCGCGTCTATGCCCAACTGGAACTTCTTCGCATCAAACACGCCTAACAACTACTTTCTGCGCGCTCCTGCAAATTGTTACGGCTATGACACATGCTGTTGGCATTAAATGCTGAATGCTCATGGTTGCTCTATATTGAACAGGTATGACGAAGTTTACCTCAGTGTTTCACTGGAAGACAAGTCGATGATGTTTTTTTGCCACTCCTGTGGTGCTGCAATGTCGATATGAAGTTGAACAGAGTCTCGGCGCCAGACTCTGCATCTAGATCGAGGCCTAGTCGGGCGCCAGTGAGAATGGAGACTCGAGATCAATACTTAGTTCAGTCGCCTCGAGGAAGATTGGGTTGAACATGTATGGCATGCTTCTTTCTTCACCCGACTTACACACCGAGAGCATGGTATTGGCCACGTCTACGAAAACAATGCATAGGGGCATTCCGACCTAACGGACATATTGCTTTGATGACCTTGCCATCTTCATCATAGCACTTTTGCAAGGGTTTAGTGGTTATGGTTGAAAGAGCGTTCCTAATCCAGACTGCTTGCCAAGTGCTCTTGCAAGTAGTAGTGTGTCGGTCTCCGCGAACGCTAAAAGAACAAAACTATTGGCTCCCATTTCCATGGGATCGCCATGATCATGGATGATAAGGTTCGTGAGGGACGCATGTGCGGCATGTTCTGATTTCTGGATGACGATTGGACATGTCTCATCTGCGAACGCTTTTCGCTTACAAGAGACTTATATTCGAGTAAGCTTTTATCTGACAGGCCGAGGCTCCTATACTATGATCTAAGAGTGTGTCCCCGGATACACTCGCAACCTGATTGTCGTTTCATTATTGTCTGGCGCTGCTCTCGCTTCGTGTTATCAATGCGGAATCCTTCAAATCAAGGTCGCTTTGCTTCACTATTCTCGGCTACAGCAGCGCCGAGCTTATTCCAGACACGATTTACAACCTGAAGTATAAGGATCGCTCGAAGCGAATAGCTCACTCTGATTCACTCTTTACTACTGCTGGTTTGGAATCCGCTATCGCAGAAATGAAAAACGATCGTTGCTTTACTCAGAATTGTCCTGCTTATAGACATGAGTTTGAGGGAAAGCGCCAGTAGGCACCTCCCACAGCATTGTTATTTACCCTATGAAGCATTACCATCCATACTGGACTACACTGCATCCCTAGCCTATAAATGCTGGGCCATAGCAAGCTGCTTCTCAGCTGATCAAAGGTTAAAGAAGCCTATCAGCTCACTTTGCTTGGGATAAGCCTTTAAGGCTGAAGGCAGATTCTAGTTTTGGCAGTGATCCGTTCTAGTTTGATTCAGCTCGACATTCGGCCAAGGATATGTGCTAGAATTATGCCATGTGCATCTTTCTCTATAGGTGGGTACCACGACAGTGAATCTAGCTATTTGATACGTGATCGTTTGCTATTCCATTAGGCATCAGTGCCCTGAATCATTACTAGGAAAGCTGCATAATGTCGGTGGCTGGGAATGCCTGACGGATTCGAATTGCATCGGCAGCCTGCACGGCAGATTTGTTCATACTATTCTAACCTATCGCTCTCATGAACTCATATCACCTGCATAAGACCCTGGCACTTACTCATAGTTTAGGCGGTAATACGCGTAAATATGTTTTCTGGGCTGATCTACTGCATACATATGCCACCTATTGCTACATTCAGCGCTGAGCCCCTCTTTTCTCGTCCTTCATAACGTAGTTTGCTTATACTGTTTAGTTATAAGGATGGGATGGCCCTTACTAGGGTTATCTATTTGATTGCTGATTATGGAGCCAGCTCTTATCCAATAGTGCTTGAACAATAATTGATGGAGACCCTCTGTGGACTGACTAAACAGTAACTGCATGCGGCATTGAGCCACAAAGCTCATCTGCTGCCTTGTTTGCCTAGTGCTAGGGAGAAGGCAAGGCATCACGCATTTCCGTTTCTCTATAAAGGGGATTCAAATCAGAGGAAGACTGCACTATTCAGGATAATCCTGCCTGAGTGGGCTTTGTCTCAGGCTCCATGTTACTCCTGTTACGTCTAGGTTGCATCTTATTCGCTATCAATGTATGTTAGCTGCCGTGAATGGAAATTGACTAGGCAACAACTCCTCCTAGTCTCACCAGCCTGCTACCGACATGTGTGAATTTTGATGATTTACCATACAGGAGCCAGAAACGCTGATTGGGTGGTTGGCTAATCAATGCAGGCATTTCAAAGCTATAAATTACATACTCTTCTAGCTCTGATATCTCAGTGTTTTCATGTTCATGTGTAGATTTGTGCTTGAATCTCAGTTACACCGCCAATATCTATATTCCATTATACAATTGTGCTCTTATAATGGGGGACGATACGGAAGAGATACTGGACCGCTATCTGCATATAGAATGCAACGTAGACAGCGACTTAAACGTTGTCGAGGCGAATATTTCGGCAGACAATGGAATCCCATCCCAGATTCAAGACCAAACAGCTGATGGCATACAGAGCACGGTCATAGTGCAGGATCGCCTAGATAGCACTCTTCCAGGCAGTACGCCACCTATTGATTTATCTGAAGATACAGAAGGAAATAACGTTGCTTCTCTTAACAATATCTCGCAGGTAGATGAGCGACACATGGCTGGTAATAATTCAGTAGCGGAAAACCAGTCTTCATCGTACGTGCCGGCGGGAGGGGGCACCTGTGATGGCGAAAATAAACACACATGCGAAAATACCGCCTCTATTCATCCCACGCAACAGTGGACAGTTTGGGAGGGAAGCAATTGGATGCAGGCCAGTGACGCCAAAGCCATACACCAGCCTCAAGTTTTCTTTGATGGCAATCACGAAGGCCAAATTAAGCCCAATGTCATTAATAATGGTACGTCTCAGGACCAAACTCCATATGAGATTGGAAATTATGGTTGTTATAGCTCTGACTCCCAAGGAGAGCTAGATCCTACTGCCATAATGTTGCCTCAGTCGCCTTACTTTAACCCTTTTTATTCTAACGAGACAAATCTACGCCGCGGCTCCCTCGACGGCCTTCCTCCTCTAGATGACACAAAATTATATGATGAATCTTTTGTGGAATCATCCGCGGGAAAAGCTTGGACGTACCAGAAAGAGAAGCTGGGAGAGACCAACGCAGCCCTGGACAAGTTGATGGACTTGGTAGGGCTTGAGTCATCTAAGAAGGCATTCTTGGAAGTCAAAAAGATGATTGATGCGTCACGTAGCCGACAAGGATATTTGAGAACTCGGGATCTTAATTTGGTCCTTATGGGGAATCCGGGAACTGGTATGGTCCTTGTTTTCCTTTCGCCCGTAGAAGCATCTGGAAGCGCACAATACCAGCTTTTACTCGATCCAAAACAAGCTGAACCCGTCAAATGATACTCATACCAGACATATTATTGACCAACATTTTTTAGGGAAGAGAACCTTGGCAAAGCTTTATTTCGAGCTTCTCAAAGATTGCGGCGTCTGGGATCACGGTTTGCGCTCTTCTATATTTAAAGAGACGTCAGGCCACACACTCTCCAGCGCACCAAATATTTACAGCCTCAAATATAATATTTCGGAAGGGGTAAGTTGACGGCTACATGTTTCTTAAAGCTTTAACAGTTAACCATTTTGATAAAGGTCAATTTTATTAGCAGTGCGGAGTTTATAGACCCTGCCTCACGCGCGTATCTGATGGAAATTGTGAAGGAAATGCCTCAAGGCGTCGTCATAGTCTTGTCAGGTTCTGCACATCACATTCCGACAGTTCTGGGTAGCTCCCCTGGATTTAAATGGCTATTCCCACGTATACTACAGATCAAAGACTATGACGACGAAGAGCTCCGGCGCCTTTTTGTTCGGATAATTGACCAGCATTCGTTCCAGATTGAGCAAGGGCCTCTTGGGCCGTTCCCGCGCATATTGGCTCAGCGTGTAGGCCGTGGCAGAGAGGAATTTGGATTCGGAAATGTCCATGAGCTCCGTTTGGCTTATGTCAAGATAATCGAGCGACAATCTATCCGCATTCGGAACAGGTTGTTGGAAATCGAAGACACATGGGTTGAACCAGTGCCGGATGAAGACTTGCTGACTGGATATGATATTATCGGACCTGAGCCTGAGGATGTCCGAAATAAGAGTCAGGCTTGGAAGGAGCTTCAAAAGATGGCGGGACTGGAAGACATCAAGGCTTCAGTCAATCAGCTCTTTGACAGGGCGAAAACGAACCACCAAAGAGAGATTAGTGGCATGAAACTACTTCACACATCTATGAACCGAGTCTTCATAGGGCCGCCCGGCACAGGAAAGACTACTGTGGCCAAGCTATATGGTCAAATTCTCGCCGACATTGGCCTGTTGTCAAGTCGGGAGGTCATATACAAGACAGCAGGCGACTTTATTGGACAGTACATAGGCGAGTCGGAAACGAAGACGAGTGCCATTATTGATTCAGCCAAGGGTAAGATCTTGATTATTGACGATGCCCACATGTTCTACAATGGACAAGCATCATCTTCAAAGGACACATTAGATGTGTTCCGATTGGCCTGTATTGACGTTATTGTCTCCAAGATTCATAATAGGCCGGGAGAAGATCGTTGCGTTATCCTACTGGGATACCCTGATAGGATGGAGGAAATGTTTCGAAAGTGTAACGCAGGGCTTCGTCGCCGGTTCCCTCTTGAAGACGCTTTTCGTTTTAATGACTATGATGATGATCAGCTCAGAGAAATCCTCAATTTGAAGATGGAGGATGATGGAATCAAGGCTTCTACCGCTGCTATGGAAGTTGCATCAGAAATCTTGCGTCGAGCAAGAGATCGGCCAAATTTTGGTAACGGCGGCGACGTTGTAAACTTTTTAAGCCAAGCCAAGGTTAGGTATAAGGAGAGAATGTCCAAGAAGAGAGGTATCCATGAAAACAAAGGATATGGTGAGGATAGGGGGAGAGGTATGACTGGTAGGCTCAGCGGACACGAAATAACACGAGACGAAGGCAATAACGACAGGGTCAGTTATGGCTTGAACTATCCTAGAGGGAGCTCCTACAACATAGAGGGCCCCGAATTGACGGATATTGTCCTTGAGCCAGAAGATTTCGATTCAAATTACAACCGAGGGGCCACAGCAGCCGAAAGATGTCGGACACTCTTTGATGGACTGATCGGATTTGAAGAAGTTATCCAGCGTTTCCAAAACTACCAACGCATAGCTGAAAATTTGAGGCTTCATAATAAGGATCCTAGGGGCATCATACCATTCACATACGTCTTCAAGGGCCCGCCAGGGACCGGAAAAACGCACACTGCCCGCATCATTGGCCAGATTTTCTATGATATGGGGTTTCTTTCAACAAACGAGGTGGTTGAGTGTTCTGCCACGCATCTAATCGGATCTTATCTCGGCCATACTGGACCAAAGGTGATTGATTTGTTTGAACGGTCGCTCGGGAAGGTCTTGTTCATAGACGAGGCATACCGCTTGGGATATGGCGGCCGAGACAACTTTACTAACGAAGCAGTTGGGGAGATTGTTGACTGCCTGACCAAGCCACGGTATTACCGCAAAATGGTAATTGTGTTGGCTGGATATACCCACGATATGGATCACCTCATGAAGACCAATGCTGGACTCAGAGGGCGGTTCGCCACGGAAATATTCTTCTATCCCATGGGCCCAGGGTCTGCCTTGCAACATCTTTGCAACCTGATTGCTAAGCAGGATATCGAGCTTCTGGAAGGCCAAGGACATTCAGATGTGACGGAGTTTGAGGCAATGATGAGGCTGTTCAAGGAACTAGGCGCTACGCAAAATTGGTCAAACGGACGCGATATCCAAACGCTGGCCGGTATAGTGACCGGACACGTGTACGTAAACATGAAAGATTTCGAAAGGGGAGAGGGCATGAGACTAGGTATCACGAGGAAAGATTTAATTAGGTTTATGAAGGATATGCTTCGACATCGGATCGAGGCGGGACTAGCTTAGAGCCGACTTGCTGTACAGAGTGAAGCAATTTTTGGTACACACATATATATTATTCTTATGATTTGTAGTGTAAGTGTATGTCCCTCGTTCTCTATAACTGCTGATATCGAACTTGGCGGTTTCTCCCCCATCCATTTGACAAAGTATCGGTTGTCATATCTCACAAACTACGCGACAAAGAAGAATCCTATTGGCAAACACCTGTAACTAGGAGTCATCTAAGCATCACGACCATAATTCGTGCAGGCGCCCCTGGCTTGAATTTATCACCTTCTCTTACCTCTGGGAGATAGAAACGATGTCGGACCGAAAATCCCGAGTCAGAGAAAGGATGGCAGCTCCTGAAGTGATTCGTAGAATTTGTGTCGGCTTTTGTCGCCAGCAAGCAATCAGTTGTAGGTAGTATATAGATAGAGAAGGGAGAGGTGCAGTCGGATTTCGCTATCATTTAATGAGGTTATGTATTTGAGCACGAAGATGGAAAGAAGCTGGTATAAAAATTGGAAGTGAAGCATGTTTCTCCAGAGCTTCAGCTTGACGACTGATCCATCGCATGGACGTCGATTCATAAGGTCGCTATAGTGTTATGAAGGTATTTAAGCTGTGGTTTTATTATGTAATCAAATGTAGGTAGTAGGTTTAGTCTTTTTTTAACGTCAGATATCTGAATTTTTTACTTATAGAAGATTAAGATGGCATGTGAGAATGGCTCACAATATTTACAATTTGCACTCCGTATAATCCAATAGCAACACATTGAATCGCACAAGCTCAGGTAAAGAGAGAGAAAATAACGGCGCTTTGTCCTCATTTTTGGATAAGAGCCTACTTGTCTTAAATGTGTAGGAACCGCTGCAACTACTTCTCAAATATCATCCCCAAAACCATGTCTTCACGCGACCAAATATCGACCTGGATTCGTACCGGTAGCCGAGCTTAGCCACTCCAGCATATGTACGCCCTGGGTAGATATGTTGAGCAACAATTTCCGGATACTCATAGCCTCCCTCTGCTCTCACTTTGTGGTCTTTGTTCATCGAGGAATATGGCGACGGCGAATGGCTTCTTCTCGACCCAACCCACCTATCATCACTCTCCCGCCTTCTACTACTTGTTGCGTTGTATTTGCTTCGGTAAGACACTTTCACACGAAATGGGCGCTCACGGTTGGTTTCTTCGAGCGAAGAGTCTATGACATACTTTATGTGCTTCAAGCTCGCGCCAAAATGTTTCAGCTCGTACAGTCTCTTCACTAGGGCGTCGACTCCTTGCTCGTCAAGCGACATATCATCAGTACAAGTAGGGTCAATCATGTTTTGCTCAAACGTTTCAACCAGTTCAATATGAATCTGTCTGTCATCTTTCAATGCTTGGAGGCGTTTCATGTTCGCGTCGATGGGAATGCTCCTCTGTCTACAAGTTTCAATGGCAGCCTTTTCGTCCAAGATGAGCATATCAAGGTAGTCCAATGTGGCGTCGTTGATGATCGTGATAGAATTTTGCCTCAAGAATATACAGAACCGAGCAGCTGCGCGTCGAATCTCGTCAAGTTCTTGATTATATTCTTCTATATCCTGGTCTAGTCGAGCGATGATTGTCTGGCGGAGAGTCACATCGTCCACCTTGGCTTTCAGTTGTCTCTCTATTTCCGTATCTGTAACCTCAACTTTAACTTCGGATAGCTCATAGAGAACATGTAAATGCTCTTGCCATCTATGGTGGCATTGCAAGCAAGTATTTGTACGCCTAAAAGCGGCGCACTTAATGAGACCAGGGTCGGCGACGACGTCTTCTGTGACATTGGTAAGATGGCATTCAGGATGGCAGTGTGTTTTGTATATAGTGACAACTACCCCATCCCCAAGGCCACTATCTTTAAAATCACAGCATTCGGTGTTTTTGCAGACTGTGCGGGGCCTCGACAGCTTCTGGGCTTTGAATTGAATCCTTTCCAAATGCAGTCTCGTGCGAAGATTATGTGCCGTGAGCTTCGTATCGTTCAACTCATGCTTTTTGTCTTCGTACAATTTTATGTTCTTCCTGATTGATTCTGAGATACTAGCCATGGGTTTCGTCAACTCCAAAATCAGCTTACGTGCTCCATTTAAGCTCAATGTACTGGTGACAGGATGAGGCGTAGCTGATGAGAAATAGTTGACGAGCCTATGCGCTTCTTTACTGGAGTGGTCCCAGCTTCGACGAAATTCTTCCTCGTTGGTCATTACTATCCCTTGTTTATACGCTGCGAGATAGCGGAAGCTCTCTGAGTCGAAGCAATACGTTGTTGATATTGAAAGTGTGATGGGGATGTCAGAGTGCTCATCAAGTAACGACTTCAGAGGCTTGAAGGTATCGCCTGGTGCATAGTTGGATATACGAGCATTGGTAAAGCCAAAGGCCATGTTTTTGGCCGCGCTGCGGTGTAGATGTGTGAGCAGTTCTTTGACACAGAACCTGAATGTAATGGTAAGGCGAGCATTATTGGTCTTGACAAGCACCAGAATTCCATGTAGATTATCATAGGTGCTAATCGCCTTGAGAATATCGGCCATGTTCTCTTTGTCATATGATATGCCTCTTGTATCTCCAATACCTGGGGTATCGATCAAGCGATAAGTCCTTGCCCCAACGATGACAGGATATGCGGCTGACTTTTGCGTTGCTGATTTACCTGTTGATCCATCTGCCTCGTCATCTCGGGCGCCTACTTTGATGTTATTTTCTTGAATCCCCTCCTGGTTCATGGTCTGTAGAGAGAAAGAGCAAGGAATGACAGAAACTAGCCCGTCAGCATTCTTGGCTTCATCCAAAGTAGAGTAAGATAGGTAGTTGATAAAGGCATTGATGAACGTAGATTTGCCCACTCCTGTCTCTCCAAGAATAAGAATGTTGGTGTAATCATCCTGGCTCAATTCGCCCAGGAGTTTGCGAAGTTCCTCCGCATCATAGGTTTCGAAACTGGATCCATGTTCAGGACCATTGCACTTGAACTCGTAGTTGCTAAAGAGATCACGGCCACAGTCACAGTAGAAGAAATCATCACTAAATCCATATTCAATTTCTGTTGCGCACTTTGGGCAGACCCATACTACGCGATTAGATTCGCAACCTGGGCTGGGGCAAGGTATTCTGACGTAGCGCCTCTTAACTGGCCGTTTGTGCTCACTCACATCCAGCATCAAATTGCAGGATCTTGCCAAGCATTTCGAAGATATAAACTGACGATTGGCGAGCACATCAGCGATGCACTGCTTCTCACCATCGTATTGGCAGATGTATGGTACTTCAAGATTGGCATGAGGATCTGTCGCGTCATGATCCATAATGTATACAGGCACATGATCACCTTGCTGGTCGAGTAATTCCAACAGCAAGGCACAGTTATCATTCCATTCCTTCTTGTGATCCATCGAAGCAGAATTGAAATGAAAGATATAATAGAATGTGTCTTTGTGAGACTTTTTAACAGCTTCCAGAGAAAGCCCATTATAGCCCAAGTACTTTGCGCCTTGGGTAGTAACATTGGCAATAAATTCTAGTTTGTTGGTTTCTTGTCCAACAATGGCAGAAAGTTGCTTCAATGTGGGCTCTTCCCAAGTGGCGCGACGGTAGACATCGTGTAATATTGAAGGCTCTGATTTCCCTTTCCGCACATCCGGTAAGACATTGAAGAGATGATCGACGGTCCAACTTTTCATATCTTCCAGGCTCTTGATTGAATCAAGGACTTCATTCACATGATCTTTGGCTGTATGAGCTATGTGGCTCGTCAAGTAGGTATAATAAGTATGAAGCTTGACCGCAGAAGCTTCGAAATCATCAAATAATTGAATGAAGTTGGTGAAATAATCAGTTCTAATTGGCTTCAAGTTATATTGAAATCCCTGTGGCAGCGACAAAAAATATGACAGTGTTGTAATAGGAACCATGGTATATGTTACTGGCCACCCCTTCCCGCCACTCTGTCGCCGAATGTGATCTGGCACGATTCTGATGAAGCTGCATACTTCAGATACATCTTGCATGACGAGACCTTCCTTTTCAAAGACATCGCTATAGAGCGTAAGCTCATTGCAAAGTTCCATCTCAGGTGGTATTTGTTGTGGGAGAAAGGCTGACTCTATAGCACATGCCAAGGTGTCCAGGTCCCTTTGAAAGGCAGCCCCGTCGTCTGTAGATAGATCAGATGCGCATGAGGTGGCATAATTGGCTGCAACAATAGAATTTAGGCCCCATCTGATTCCAGTTACCACATGTGTACAGTCATTTGTTCTCAGAGGCGCCAGATTGCCGCCTGATTTAAATGCCTCGACTATATCGTTCAGCGCCTGTTGCACTGTCGAAACTTGATGAATGACGGCAGCACGAATTTTCCCGCCATCAGATGGAAAATCACGGAGAAAAGTTGCGGCACCTTGGAGATCTACAAGCCCGCAGAGAGCATTGACCGCAGTGGATTCGTCGATATGGAGCTCTCTGAATACATGTCCATAAGAGTCGCAATTAGATATTGTAATTTCTGTCAGAGAGTCTGGATGTGTCGACACATAGCCAGCTGATGTGTCGCTAGATAAAATCGAGGCCTCTAGGAACCTATCTGTTTTCGCATCATAGAGAGTTCCAATCTCGGCAATTCGTCCGAGAGCAGGGTAAACTTGGTCATCCATGATGGAAAAAATGAGTAGATAGTCAGATTTTGACCATCCACAGGAAGAGTTATGAAAATAGTGTATATATTCGTCTTCGAAGTATCCGTGTAATATCTTCTTTTGACACGATGTAATATGCATACAGCATGCAGTGGACTGCGGTACCGTACTGAACTTATACTTGGGGCTGCATTGGCGCAAGATGCTGATACTGTGAAGCGTAATGCTAATTTCAACTCATTCATTCGTAGAATCGTCTACATATTGCATGTATTTTGCTTCCAACATAGAAGCGGGAGGCCAACAAACTGGCGTCAATTCAGCCATTATGATTGGCAGCCTGATTGTTCGAAAGTGATATGACCGGAAGAATATGAGATGATGTATCAGCTTAAAATAATCAGGCCTCCTTGCAGGCCTAGTATGAGTCCATGTATGCAGCCATGAGTTTGGTGGTGAATGCATATGCAGATAGTTAACGTGGCAGTGGGAGGCCTACAAGATGCTTCTCAGGCGATCTAGACTGGCCTGCGGGTGGCTCACAGACGTTGATGGTAGCAGCCGCGTTCTTTTGCGTGAATTTCTCACATTGCTAAACTTTCAATTGAGATATTTTCGGCTGCATGTTATCTTTAGTGAAATCATTCAGGTGAGTCAATACTACCAGCATATGCTGGAGGCTATGTAAATGCCAATAGGAGATCATGCATGATACCTCCAGTCGCGTATGATCAATTATAGTAAATATTACCAATCTCAAAATATCATTTATTCGAATCAATGAATAAGATATGTGCTTCCATATGATCACAAAAGCGGCTTCAAACAAAGGATCCTCGTTTCCCCCTCCTCCTTTTCCCGTGGCTTGCTCATCAACCAGTGACCATTCAACACGACAACCACACACATCCGCAGCATGGTTGCAACAGATACGAGGCTATGCAGATTCGCCGAGCGCAAACTTACCTATGCAAATCATTTACCTGACCAGTGTGGCGGCTTACCAACACGCACACCGACGTTTACTGAAACGGCCGTTTCCATCTGAATGGAGGCTGTGTTGTCGTAAGCTTCTGTGATGTTTCCTTCTGTCTGTGTAGGATGGTATCTGAGTTCCCCTCCTAAACAGTGAAGCTGCTATCCGTAGCATCGTGCCACGTCATGGAAGTAGAGCACGCAGGAGCAAAGAGCATACTTTCTCTTTGTTTTTACATGAATGAACTAACCAAATCTTATCTTTAAAAATAATACCCAATAGAAATCTCATCATTTGCCCGAGTGCTATCCTATGATCTTGCCCACAATATCTTCACCATCCACGTCAATGACAAAGTCACGCAAGGCCTCCTGCTCATTAATCTCCTTATCATCATCGAGATACGCATCTAGAATGATACGCTTCACCTTTTGCGCGCCAGTCTTCAGACTACGCGCCCCTAGCTTGTTGTGATAATGGGATTTTGCAAGAGTTGAGCATACCTTGCCGTCCTTTCTAATCAGCAGTCTAATGTTCCCAATAAGTCTTTCTGATGGACCATTGGATAAGCTGATCGGAAGACGTAGGTCTTGGGCCAATTCTAACAAGCATTTGTGAGTGATGACGGCTTGTTCGCCAGCGGAGAATGGTAATAAGGGGATGAAGTCGGAGATGCGTCCAGTCACTGGCGCCTGTGTATCCAAGTTAGCAAAAATGTTCAAGGGTGAGATGAGTCTTAATCAAGGGAGACTTGCGCCAAAGTGTTGTAAGAATCCCTCCTGCAATTGCTGTGAGAGTTTCCTAACCAGTCGAGATTTCTCGTCGGCATCATCACCAGCTATGCCATCGTTCTGATCGTAAAAATCTAGGATAGTGTTGTCGAGCGCATTTGTTGCAATTATCCATATCGTTTTGGAGCAATTTATCTTGTCTCCGCTGCGCCTATCTCGATACTCGCCTTTTTCACACCATTAGCCTCTTGTCAATTTACGTCATGTAGTGGGTTGCCATACCGTTATCAAATGGAAGCAGTAAACTTTGGTGAATTTCCTTTGTCGTCTTTTCAAACTCATCCAAGAAAACAATGCATCTCTTTCCAGAATGCTCTACGAGAAAGTTATTCACTGCTGAACCTTTCTCATATCCGCTGTAAGGCCGTCTTGGACCAAACAATTCCATTTCATGATTGAAAGTGGTGCAATCGACGACTTCCAAGTCCAGCGACAACAGGTGACCAAGCTGGCGCGCCAATTCAGTCTTTCCATGGCCACTAGGTCCAGCAAAGCATAAGACGAGTGGTTGTTTGGTAGGCATCATAAGATGCGTGAGAAGCCTTTGAATGAGTAGCTCTGTAGCAACCGACTGGCCGACGAGGAAATACGGGATTCCCAATAGCCCTTGACAGTTTTTAAGTCGAGCAATCTGTCGTCTTTTCGTAGACGGTGGCTTCAACTTTGTGGACTTTTCTAAAAAGTACCTCTGAGTCAGGTTGATATTCTCGGCAAGCCTGGCTTTGGTCGCTGGGGAGCACCACGCAGCCTCCCCAGTCTCATCAATTTGCCTCTTTCCTTTCTGCTCAAGACCGGTTGATGTATCTTGAAGGTAAGGTATAAACAACTCCATGGGAATGACACGGGCCGAAGCGCCTTTGCTTAGAAGGACAGAGACCATATTTGCCGTATCCATTTGTAACGTCTCCCCGCAGATGATCGCGAAGGCCAGTAAAGGAACTTGTGATGGCTCATATATGGAAGCAACGCTGGCTCCGAAGTCGACTAATAGTCGCACCATGTCTTCATTATTTGATTCAACGGCATAGAAAATGAGAGGGAACCCCATGACATTACTGTTGATATCGAGCTCAAGAAGTCTTGGGTCGTATATATTTAGATAGTTTCGGATGCGATAGGTTGGAACGCCATGCTGAATAGCCGCTGCTATAGTGTCAGGGCTGAAATCATCTTCTGTAGAAATTTCCAACCGGGGAAGCCGAGGTAAAATAAAATCCCACTCTCTGTGGCCATTGTTTTCATTTACATCGTGGCTCGACACTTGAGAATCGCCTGAGGATGATCTGTGGGACATGGGAGAATCCGACCGTGACTGTGATGGCGTTCTGAAAGCGAGATTGCCCTGCCCAAACTCAAGGAATTCGGGTGTTGAAGGTGACGGAGACCTGTCGTCCGGGGTTTGTGCATATGACTGGAAGACGTGATGGTGCTTCTTAGCCTCATCAATGTCATTATCGCATATCTGTATAAGGATAAGTAAGATCGTCAAGTAATCCTGAAGTAGGTTATTCTTACCTTGAGCAAAGTAATCGCCCTCTCCCTGGTGCAGTTGCAGTCCCTCATTAGAATCTCAACGGAATCAAGACTAGACATGTTTGGTTCGATAATCATGCAAAAGATGGACCCAGTATGCGGTGCTTTCAGTGTGCTGCTAAGACAAGAATGTAAAAAGGTGCTTCCGGTCGTTTGCCAATAAAGATTTACAAGGAACCTGTATGTCTAGGCGTTCAATGTAATCACCAGATGGTGTTTGTAGGCCTCCCTAAGTGCCTTGGCGGCTAATGCTCAACAAAGCTTGCAGGAAGAGGCCCAGGCATTATACAAACTCAGCTACTTGCATGAATCGTCGGGCTGAAATTGCGCGGCCATTTTCCAACCTGTCGCGAGCTTGAGACAACCTGCGGGAGGCCTTCAACGCAGCCTTTTCCCAGGGCCAATCATCGCGCGTTGCCGCATCAGTCAATACGCCCAACCAACCAACGACGTTTCAACAGCAGGACTCTTGCAGAGAATGGCAGTCTTTGTATTGGTCAAACCTCTTCCACGTGCATAAATATAGCTGCATTTGCATCTATCTATCCTTATGTCATTCGTAAGTAAGCATCGCACCCTCTATGTAACTTCGTGTTGGTTGTGCCTCAAAGTCGCAGCCAGTAGGCTGTAAGCCCTATTCGGAAAGCAGCGACGCTTGCTTCATCTCAAGGGCCATCTCGGCGACCTTGAGGGAGGCCTGGAGGTCTTTGTTGGTGGCTTGCAAGTCCCGAAGTTGCCTAGACACCCGTTCTCCATTCGTTTTATGAAACGCCAATAACCGCCGCAGTTCATTTGCATCCTCGTCGTGTAATGCACTCATTCGTTCAAGCTCCTGCACTCTGGCTTCTTCCGTCCCGCGCTTTTGCCCGCCCTCCTGGGCTTCATGCAAGAGAATCGCCACTTTTTCTTTCAGCCGAGTTATCTCGGCGTCCAGCTCTGCCACCTTTCTCCTTTCATCTTCCAGATTCTTTTGGGAGGCCAGCAAGTCCTGAACTAGTCGGTCGATTCCGTGAAGGCCAGCATCTCGAGGCTTCTCAACCTCCCCCATTTCGTATGGGAGACGAGTGCTGGTTTCCTCCACCTTGGACCTGACATTGTTGTAAATATTTGGAATGGGCCCTAGTTCCATAGTAGGCTTTGCGGCTTTATCGTCCATCTGTGGTGTTACTTCCATTGACAAAGCTGGTGGATCATTAACCTTGACTGTCATGATAGATTCAGTGGCAACGTTTGGGGGGCGAGATGAGGAGCCTAACATAGTTATGATGATTATATGTGATTGCAGGAGAATGGCGATGTAGAAGAGGGTGAGAAAAGAAGAAAAGAAGAAGCTGGATTTGGGTCAAGATCACTCAATTTATATGTCTCGACTCCTTGCTTAGCAGCCATGTTGATGAAGAAGACCTTAGCTCCACCTGATTCATCTGTAGTACTTTCATCTCTTCTATGGTATGAATGCCTTTTTGGATAAGTTCGGTATTAGTTGAATGGAGATTCCCCAAATTCTAGAATGAATCATATTGATGAAATCCTCGTGTTGAGTGCTGCTTGTTGGTCCTTTCCGAGAAAGGCACCCCAGAAATTGGCTGTGTCCCGGCCACACCAACACAGCACGACGCATCTGGTCGTTCAATCGGCACGACCATTGGCCGCTCTGGTAGATAAATAACAGTAAAGCTTCTTTAGCGCGCTAAATGGGTTCTTTAAACTATGAAGAAGCAATTCTACTAGGCAAAAAGGACAACGAGTGATGGTGGAGACCTGGCCGTGAACGCTCGGTAGTGCAGCAGAATTGCCTCGAGTCGACCACCAAGCAGAAAATCTGAGCTCAAACTTTGTCTATCTTTATTAGCATTTTGGATCCTTGGTCGATCATTTAGCTTGCTCGTCCTCCCGAGGACACAGACGTACCTGCACAAAGCACAAGATCGAGGCATCCTTGATGCATGCTTACCCAAGAATGGTAAATGTAACATGCCCAATTCAATCCTTGGAGCAAATGCCACATTACATGAATTGCCTACATATCAGATGGAAGAAGCACAGTATCACGTCGGCAAGTTCAAATCATTCGTCTCAAAGCTTAATGAGAATCAAGTTCCGTAGAAATATATGACTCCAAAATCTATAAACACCTGCGCCTATGCTACAAGAACCGCCGAATAATTCCGAGAAAGAAAGGGGGTATATTAACTGTGATAAACTTGCATCACTCGCTTTTCATTAAAGTGAATCAACAGCCGAGTGCCCTGTCCCTGAGGACGAGTTCGACCGCGGCTTGGGTGTCGCCGGTGACCTTGACCTTGCCACTGTACAAGACCATTAGCATAGTGATTAACAAGAAGAAAAGATTTTTGGATGTTCAAGTGTTCAAGCTTACCCTCTGGAAGTACCATCGCCCTTCTCGCACTCGTCCAGAATGTTCTGTATGGCATTGGCCAGGTCGGTCTGTCCGATGTGTGTGTTTTCGAACGGGCTCGAGTTCTCGAGGCAAGCAGTGGCGCTACCAACGCTGAAGGTGGCGACGTGTCCAGCTTCGAGGAAGAGCGGGAAATCCAGCTTGGAGTCGAAGACGTTGCCGTGGATGTCGTTCTGCAGACTCCTCCCGTCTGAGACGGAAAAGCTGGGGATGGAGCCGCTGTGCGAAGCGCACTCAGCGGCGAAGCCCAGAGTGAACAGCGAGAAGAAAGCAACAGCTCCCTGTGCGTAACCTGAAGAGCGCATCTTGGCTGTGGAATTAACCTCTGGAACTACAAACACGGTTCAGATGGTGGTGTGTTGAGAGCAATGGGGGCTGTAAAGTTGCTAGTGCTGATGATCATTCAAAGATCTTCATCAAGCAGGACCTGAGTACCTTTATATTCACACAAGCGCCGTCACTATCAGATCCCATTTGTCGACATTTAACTATAATCTCACTTTTGCTGTCCTGCGTCAAGGCACATTTCTCTCCCAACTGCGCCCAGCTATTATTAGGCTTGGTTTATTCGATCGTGAGGAAGCTTAACAAGCAAATAGTGGCTCCAAAAATAGTACGGAAAAGAGCGCCGCCGCGTGCTTTGGGGCCCAGGCTAGCCGTTAAGGCTCTGGGCACTCAACACTGCCTTAATCCACTTAGTCAACAGCGCTATTTCGAGCCACCGCAACCAACGCAGCTCGAAAAACAACCAACACCTCGATAGCCTGCTTGGCTAAACCGTCTGACGTGAGATCTCCGACGCTCCTGGTTGGCTGCTTCTGTTATGCGCATTGATCCGTGGGGTAGTCTGTTCAAGTTGCCTTAGGTAATCTGACCATTGGCAGAGATTACTCCTCTGGGCCTGCCAAGTATGTAGGCTTGGTAGGCTACATGCATAGGTAGCCTATAGCCTCGGCTCGAAACCCACACCCGTCACATGTATCGTGCCAGAAACCATATTGGTTGGGTGTAGCTAGAGTTGTGGCTTATGGAGTGCAACACTTTGTTTCTCTCAAAGTCAACAGCTTCATGGAAACTCTTTTAGAGTCGTTCTCTTGGCGTAAACCCAAATTAAACCACATATAAGCTTCAACTTAGACGTCGGCAACTCGATGCCGAAACGTAAGAGCAACTATTACGCTGGGCCGAGATTATACAGTAGCAATAGCAGAAAGCCGAGGAAGCCGCCACGACGTTCCAATGGCTACCCCAGCAATAAGAGTTCCATATAAGTACGGAGCAGGTTGCGGTAGTAGGTATTGCAAACACTGAACCTGAGTCTTCTAAACGCCTTCTGTCTTCAACTGTCAAAGGCTCAAGCCGTTGGATCTACATGCACTAGACAAGCTGCCTAATACGGACATTGCTGACCGTACGGGGTTTTTCCAAAAGCCCTTTTCAACTGTGGTTCTTCAAGCACTGCACCATTCCTGTTTCATAAAACATATTCTCGGGAAGCTTTATAATCATGAAGGTCATCATTATCGGCGCTGGTTTGGGCGGTCTCACCGCTGCTTACGCCTTTGCGAAAAGCGGTCATGATGTAGAAGTGCTTGAGCGCAGCCCCAAGCTAAACCCCACTGGCGGCGGCATCAGCATCAGGCCGAGCGCAAGCAAAGTCATTCAAAGCTGGGGTCTGCAGCGAAGCCTGGAGCAAATCTGCGACAGATCGCCAGAGGTGACATATCGCGAATTGAAGACTGGAAATGTCCGGACTACGGTTGTCGACTCTCCTGATCACGCCGACTGGGGGACGACGAGGAGGGCCATGATCAAGCTGCTCTACGGCAATGCAACCAAAGCCGGAGCTCGCGTTCGATTCGGCACAACAGTGGCGCGCGTTTCTGATGACGCGACGCATGCTGCCGTGACGCTGGAGAACGGGGATGAAATCTCAGGCGATATCATTTTGGCGGCGGACGGCATCAAGTCGCACACTCGCCGGGCCTTGCTCTCAGATACTGGCTCTCCCGAGCAATGGGATCCAATTGTCGACCAGACCACGTTCTACAGCTTCGATATGGCGGTCTCTGAATTTACCGACAACCCGAGCTCGACCAAGCTGACGGAAAACTCAAACATCACCACTTGGAAGGGCGACGGCGGCTTCGCGGTTACTCGCTACAGCGCCAAGTTTGGCAGGATCGGACTTTTGTTTGCCATCCAGGGAGAGACGGACCAGAAGGGCCTCTGGGACGAGAACGGCGACATCGAATTTGTGCGCCGCTTCTTTTCTGGAATATGCAGCGACATGATCAAGGCTCTGAAGATAGCAAAGTCCTGCGATCGCTGGCGAGTGGCCGAGGTGCCGAACCTCCCACGCTGGTCAAGTCAGGCGGGCAGAATTGTGCTGTTGGGCGATGCCGCTCACGCAATGCATCCCAACGCCGCACAGGGATTTTCAACAGCTATCGAGGAGATAGGCACCCTTCATTACCTCCTCTCACAGCTTGCTGGGTCATCAGAAGCCACCGTGCCGCAGATTGTGAAAGTCTGGGAGTCAATCTGCAAGCCCAGGGCGGAACGAGTCAAGGAATTCTCACGATGGAACACGAAGCATCTGTCTGGAAAGACTGAGCGAGCAATTGGCGTCTCTAACGCGGACAGCGTGCTGGAAAAGATCGTGCCCAACAGAGATGCTGAGTTTAGCAGCCTGGAGTTTTGGAAGTGGAATGTCGAGTACGATGCAATTGGCGAGGTACGTATCTATATTGTCTACTCTTTACCTTTACTCAACCAAGGCTAATTGATTACAATACTAGGCGAAGAAGTGCCTTTCCAAAAACGACACGCCCTCCAAGTTGTGAACGAGACGAATTTGTAAGATATAACGGGTGTCAGAGAAGAACAATGTTGAAGCGATGTTGAGCGATGTTGGAGCGACGTTGAAGTTACGGGTTCACAGCGATAGTGACAGGTACATATTAGTACACCAAGCAATATATCCTCTTCCCACGAGGAAGACATTTCCTTTTGCCAATTGTCTGGGACAAATGCATCCTTTCAATCCGGCAAAATGTCGGACCATGTAGGAAGTGCTAATAAGGTGTGTGTGGCGCTGCACTTAGCGTCAATGGCGATGATGTGGCGCATGCACCCACAGCATTTGAATCCCAGCCTTTAGCGCCTTTTGCCCCGAGTTTTATCGACCTCAGCCTGATCCTTGTCATTGTAAGGGAGGGAGCGCGAGCGTTCATTTGTTCCGCCTTCGTCTTACGCGACTTACAATGTGCGGCATCCATGCCGCCATATCAGCTGACGCGGGTTATCACAAGCTATCTGCAGGACTTGAGCGAAGGCTTCGGAACCGTGGCCCCGACCACCTTGGCGTCGTAGAGGCGCAGCTCCGTCAAGATGACGAGAGTAAGAGCGCTCTCTACTTGACTTTGACCTCGACAGTTCTGTCCCTGCGCGGAGACCATCTTGGGAAGCAGCCCCTGACGGACGAGGAATCCGGATCCGTGCTCTGCTGGAACGGCGAGGCTTGGAAGCTCGGCGGCAAGCCCGTCGAGGGGAATGATGGCGAGGCTGTCTTATCCCTGCTGACGGCCGCGAGCAGCAAACAGGGCAATGAGGATAGTGTCCTCGACGCCCTCCGATCTATTGATGGTCCCTTTGCATTCATCTTCCTGGACAAGAGAGCAAAGCGACTGTACTATGGACGAGATCGCCTTGGACGTCGGTCGTTGCTGTTGAAAAGGGGAGATGAGTTTCTCCTCTCCAGCATAGCAGAGGCTCCCGCCGAGGGATGGACCGAGGTCGAAGCAGATGGCTGCTATACCATCCAGCTGAGTGAAGCCAGCTCGCCAAGGGAAATAACTCCTATCAGACATGACTGGGATCAGAACACAGCGCTAGTAAGTTGTTTGCAAGTATTTTCACAAATCACTGCAGAGTAAGACATGCCAACCGAAATTCGTGCTGCTCATGTTATCAGATATCAAGTATTGGCACTTTCAATGCTGCTCTTCCCACCGCCACCACGGCTCCTTTAACGAGCCAGTCTCCATCAGTAGAGCAGCTGCAGGGCCATTTGATGGAGTCACTGCAGCTTAGAGTTTTGAACGTTCCGATACCCCCAAAGGCGGAAACGTCAGACGCGCGAGTCGCAGTATTATTTTCAGGGGGGCTTGATTGCACTGTTCTGGCGCGAATTGCCAGTGACACGATTCCATCGGGGCAGGCCGTTGATTTGATTAATGTGGCGTTTGAGAATCCCAGGATTGCATCACAGAATACCAAACTATCTACCGCTGAGTTATATGAACTGTGTCCTGACAGAATGACGGGGAGAAAGTCATTTGCAGAGCTGTTGGAGGTCTGTCCAGACAGGCCATGGAGATTCGTCACGGTAAGGAGCACAGCGCACGATTCGAGGGGGAAACAAATGAGCTCTACAAATATTAACCCAAGACGTTTAGGTAAATGTTCCCTACGAAGAGACTTGTGCTCATCGAGCAGAGTTGATAGATCTCATATATCCCCACAATACTGAAATGGACCTCTCAATTGCTTGTGCATTATACTTTGCCGCGAGAGGGCAAGGAATGGGACAGCTGAGCTCAGGGTTGCAGGCGGAACCATATAGCACAACAGCTCGGGTATTGTTATCCGGGCTTGGCGCAGACGAATTATTCGGCGGATATGTCCGACACGCCACTGCGTTTACTCGAAGCGGATATCCAGGTCTCATAGACGAGCTGAAATTGGATGTTGGTCGGTTAGGCAAGAGAAACTTGGGGCGAGACGACAGGGTTATGGCTCACTGGAGCAGAGAGGTGAGGTTTCCCTATCTGGATGAAAGCCTCGTAAAATGGGCCATTGAGCTGCCCGCGTGGGAGAAGTGCGATTTCGACAACCAGGGAACTGGATGTGATTTTGAGCCCGAGAAGAGGGTGCTGCGCCTCTTGGCAAATAAGCTGGGCATGCGCTCTGTGGCGACGGAGAAGAAACGAGCGGTATGTGAAGACCTGATGAAAAACGTCAAAGCTACGAATTCTGATCACCTGCTTCCAGATTCAATTTGGAGCGCGCACCGCCAAGATGGAGAGTGGCAAGGTCAAGGGCACCACGCTTATCCTTGCTTGAGGCAGATGGGTTGTGCTTGTCTATACTAGAAAGGAACGGCATGTCCGTGAGGAAGAAAGGGCAGTCTCGGCGGTGATGATACAACAGATACTTCCGAGCTATAACGGCCGCAGATGGCATCAGCGGAACGACTGTGTGTTTGCTGCTTGCAGCTAACCCTTCGTCCGGGTGCCTGTCTGTCTATTTTTACAAGAGTCGATAGCAGTGACGTCGTTAAAGGCAAGTCTGAGCCGAGATATCTGACCTTTCTGGTTGGCAGCTTACCGGTTGGAGAAATTCTTACCCTGGAGTTGCAACCGTTGTAAGATATGCATAGAAATTGATCCAAAGATCTCTTGCTAAAAGCGTAGCTGTAACGTGTATCCTGTGCTTTCATCTGTGACTTGGTTCCTGCTGTAGATTTCTAAGAACGACTGGTTGGTTTACTGTCCTTGATCCATTGTGTCGATCTAAGCCCGTGATATTCTTACGCAGCCAGACGATCAAGACAGTGTTCCACAAGTTCCAGCTCCCTCTCTGAACCCCGCCAGAGCTGACTTTTAGGCTTGACACATTGACACGACATGGGGAGAAGAAAAGAGACCCCGTTCGCCCCCTAATCGGATGTGCGGGACATTGAGCCCGGCCATGGCATCCGCCTGACAGGGGGCTTAAAAAACGGCCAAGGATAGTAGCGCAGAAACGGAGCAGGAAGCGAAGGGGGGAGAGTCGATCAAAATATTCCGTAGCGACTGAATGCCGGGACATGTGCTCCGTACTTTAGTAATTGATGGTGATGTTCAATGGATGGACATGAAGTTGAAGCTCCTTGAAAAAGGTCGTGCATGAGTGGAGCCGTGGATGCAGGCATTATACACATGCAAGAGCATTGCTGCTGTTGCAATGAACGTCATCCATCAGAGCTTTGATGATGATGCGACGATGGTGATCAGCGATCCGGCTCGTCGGCAGCTGAGTTTCACGTTTGTCGGTCGTGTCGGTCGTGATATAGAAACAGTCTGTGCGCGGGTTGATCCTACGTCGTGAAGATTCCAACTTGGGTAATTTGCAGTCATCAATCACTGCTGTTGCATTGTCATCATCATAATGTATGTGCACGTACGGAATAAAGAGTCAAGAAACGCGCGTCTATTGTGCATATAGAATTCATGTCAATTTTGTTCGACCTCGAGGTGCATCCCCATACCCTGCACACTCCCCCCGTACGTGAATTTCCGCATACTACTAATCCGGGGCTTTATTTTGACATCCGTCTATTCCCGACCTCCTGTGCATGGCGGAGCGAGGGGGTTACAGTCGAACCCTGGTTAATTGAACAAGGGAGGATGGTTTTGTTCTTTTTTTTGTTCTTGGCTGGGTGGTTATCTTACTTTTTTAGAATTCGAGCGGTTTGGTACAAGTCAGCGCAAGCTTCAATACTCCTTACAGGCTAAAGTGATGGCCAAAGTCCATGCGCAAATCCGTCTACACGCATGTCCCTAATAGTCTGGCCTTGGAAAATATTACAACTGAGACATAGTAGCGCATGGTGTGCCTTATAGCCCACGTTGCTCGTAGGCTGAAGTCTCAAATTGCTTCACCAAAACATTGTAGTGGTGGTCTAGCACTAGCGCTGCTAGCATCCTAACCGACCTCCATCGTTGGCTGCTTATTTTCATACTCTTCTCTTTTTTTTCCCAACACGGTTATTGCGAGCGCCAAGTACGGGTGCGGAGTAGACGACAAGCCCGTCTATCACATCTCAGTATTGAGCGAGATTGCTCTTTGAAGGGAGAAGCTCGGTGGGTACGCAAAAAGAAGGGGAGAAGAGGGGCATATACGCAGAGCCGCGTGTTGAGCAATCTTACCCGGCTACCAAATTCGTCCATTGTTCTTCTCATGGCAGAAGCGGCCACTTTGCATCCATTCTATCATCGTCATATACGGGAAGTGCGGGTATAGGATTCAGCATGCTGGTAGATGGATTCCATCAAAGGCCTGTAATTACCACGAATGCCATGACTAGCATATCCAGAGAACGCACGGCACAGACGAAATGACGCCGCTCTACCCATGCTCCCCATATGGAAAAGCCATCCCGCCTTTGACGGGCAATCAACGGCGACGCCATCTCGGCACCGCAACCAACTGCCGCTCTTTTCGCCACTTCATCCGCACGGGCTTTACTCCGTACCGCTAGTCGGACTCCGGACCAGCCAACTGAACCCGTCCCAGCAAGCCGGCTCCATGTCATAGCGGTCTAAATGGCCCTCCCCTGTCATCGGCTGGCTGAAGCCTGGCAGCAGCTGCCTGGGCATGGGAGAACTGGTAGTACTAGTAGAAACTACCATTGAGCTACGAAGCGAGAGAAAGCCAAAGCCAGAAGCGAACGAAGCTCAGCGTCGTCTTGCGTTCTTGGGGAGGTCAGAAAGGGGACAAACAAAGAAGAAAAGGAGCGGCATCACGACTCTCGTGTGGTATATATAAACCACCGTTGATCTTCTCCTCATTCTCGTTCCCTTCCTCTCATCCCCATCCACAACTCTCTCTTGATACAATCCCACAAGCCTCTCGGCTTCAGTCACTCCTTTCAGGAACCTACCCTTCAGTCACTCATTTCTCAACTGAACCGAATCCCCCCAAACAGCATTCACAATGCGTTTCCTTGCCACCATTACCTCTCTGGCCTCCGTTGCCATGGCCGCCACTGCCACCGGCCCCTCCTGCTCGGCCACAACCTCCAACGTCCAGCTCGGCAACAAGATCTTTGCCGAGGCCACGACCGATATCAGCGCCGCGCTGAGCCTCGCCGAGGGCTTCAAGTGCCCTGCCCCCATGGCCTACAGCCCCTGGGTCAAGTCCTGCTCCTGCCTGCCCGGCCAGAGCTACGACACCTCGAGGAAGATCTGCTCGGGAACTGCCCTGACCGGCGCCTGGCCACTGCCCAAGTGCGACGCTTCGGGCGCCAAGGTTGCTCTGAGCGCCTTCTGCGCCGTCTCGCCCACCAAGTTCGTCAAGTACGACGCCGCCCACGCCTGGTGCCAGGTCGCCCTCACCACCTTCACCTTCTGCGCCGAGGTCGAGATCGAAGCTGAGATCGAGGCTCTGGGCCTGGGCATCGACCTCGAGGTTGAGCTCGACGTCGCCGTCACCTCCACCATCAGCGCCACTCTCCGCAGCACCTCCGCCGCCCTCGCCGGCCTCTTCATCGAGGCCCTCGCCGACGCCGTCGTCATCTTCAACACCAACGCTTTCGGCTACGCCGTCGTCGCTGCTGACGTCGAGGTGTCGCTGTCCACCGGCGTCTTCGCCCAGATCCAGGGCGCCGCCTGCCTGCTCGGCCTCGGAACCTGCCACTTCGATTGCGTCTCCTTCAGCACCAAGGGCTGCCACAACTACATTGACGCTGTCGGTGCTCTCGGCGGCCGCCTTGCCGGCTTCGTCGGTGTCACCATCCTCTCTGACGTCGTCCTTGCCGTCAGCTCCCTCAAGACCGTTACCAGCATTGTCGTCAAGGATCTCGTCTGCGCCAGCCTTAGGCTTGATACCCCCCTCATCTCTGCTTACAAGTACACTTGCTAAGCCAAGGCTGAGTGCGCTTAACGGCTTGTGACTGTCAGTATCTTTCGTTGTTGGAGAGTCTTTGTAGATAGAGTCCTGCCTGCTAGGGAGTGGGGGGAAGTTATAGGTATTGTGCATAGAAGAGCGCGGTGTTGGTTGGAAAAAAGGAGATGAATTGGACTCACGTCAATATGCTGCTCATGAGTGAAGCAATCCTATTCTAGAGCTTAGAGATAATTGGTAATATAATGTATAGCTAGTTGGATTAATAGATTATCCACAAAAATTTCTTGATGCCTGTGTTCAATGATATTATTGCGTGGTCTGACTTTCGATATTTCACTTATAGTTTGCAGAAAGCATGCTGAGCTTTTAATGGCCCATGTCATCACTGTCGATGGCTCCTCGGCCAACTCGTAGCCGTATTGTAATGATACAAGATTGTTGTAGTATTACAAGCTGCTAGCATTACCCGTAAAAACACCCAAAAACCCATGATAAACTCCGCTCGTTCAAGCACTTACAGGAATCGCTATCTGTTTGCCAAATTTGTCCACCTCAAAGTGACTGAATGCCTCCTCATCATTCTCGTCTAACAAGAACGCCCGATCTTCATCTTCCGGAGAGAGTTTTGCATACATGCCCTCACCAGCCTTCGGCCACATTGGCGGAAGGGAGTCTCGGTAATCCATCACCGGTGATTCCTCTGTCTGGGTAATTGACGTAATCTTAATCGTCTTTCTAGATACCTTGTGTTTGTGCTTCGGCCTAGGCTCCAACACGGTATGTCCGTGGCGAGGCCGGTTGGTAGACCGAGAGCTCTGGTGCGAATGCTTTGTCCTGGCCGAAATGGCGCTCATCGCTTCAGCATTCCAGTCTGGAGAGTCAAAGATGGGCAAATCAGGATGCTTCCTCGCGACAGAGACCATAATGTCGACCAGCAACTGTGGCTTGAGTTGATCGCAGAATGAAAGAATATTTAATACATCTGTCTTCTTCTTCCCATAAAAGTACTCCGTCAACTGCAGATATTTCGTTAGTTTCATTCAATCTTCTTCTTTCAAAGGAAGTATTGAGAGTGAAACTTACTGCTGCATCTGATGCCTGGCCTGCCCAAAAACCAACCAGGCGTGCTTTGGCTGGGACTACATCATCTGGTAGGGCCGCCAAATTCTTTGCTCGCCGTCTTTCTATTTCTTTCTGATGTTGAATTTCTTCTACAAGATGACTCGTCGCCTGGGTTTCACTTGCATTCACGCATGACGGGCACGTGAACTTTTCTGGCTGTTGGGCTTCCTCCTTTTTTATTGTCAGCGGCACACAGCCTTGGTGCCACAGTCTAGAACAGTCGTTGCAAGGAATGAGCGGATTCTGTGAGTCTGATGAACCTTGATAGCATTTGCGACATCTCGTATCGTTGACTTGTGGCATAACGCTCAGTGTCTCTGTTGCTGATAGCACTGATGCTGGTTTAGGAGCAGGTATAGGAAGGGACATTGTGTTTTGAGTGAAGTCATCCATCTCATCAGCCTGATCTCGCTTCCTCTTCGTACCAGTAAACTGAGAGCCTACCGCATTCATGCTGGCCACCCTGCCGAATGGTTGGTGAGTTGGCGATATGGGCATCGGCAGCGTGTCACTCATACTTGAATCATGTTTTTCAATTGTCTCGTTTTTCCCTTCGTCCTTTGTTTGCAGCGTTGCCTCTGTTACGGCCGACAGATTCGAATTTGCAGGCCCCTGCGCATTCTTTATACGATCCAGCAGCCATGATGCTGATGAGAACTGAGGCGTATACGAAGGCCGTGGCGTCGAAACCGAGGCGCATGGATTTTCCGCCTCAAGATTGACAGTGGGAATGGGATCTGTAGTTATAGCCGCCGATGATGAGTCTTGCAAAACACTATCCTCATCCCTTGACTCAATTGAAAGAATATAAGGCAACGGCGTCTCCATTTTTGTGTTCCGGTCTGCGTATTACTCGCGCGATGCGACAGGCTTATTGCTTATTGATCGAGAAGCCAAGCCCTTTTCTCATGACATTGCACCAACAAAAGCGGAGGGGTGAATTGTGAGTGCCCGCACGTATAATTATCCCATGGATGCTTGATTAGTATAAAGAAAAAAAAGAAAAGAAAAACTCCCCCAATGATTTTAAAACATAATTTCGCGATAATTGAATTTCGATCTTACGATGGATGATAAGGGAAGGAACCATTTTCGGAAAGCGCGAGACTGGAAATGACGGAAGGATGAATCATGTGACGAATCACATGATGCCCGCCGAGCTTCTGGTACGGCGCCATGGTGTCTCACTCATAGCGTCTGTGCTCATTGCCTGGGCTGTGTTCATCACCACTTTACTCTGCATGCTCCCTTACATAGTTGTGTCTCATTTGTCTCAGCATCGTTCTCTCATTATCTAAGTATCTAAGGTAATATTTTCTTATAATTCTTGTTAGTCTATCGTACCACGCCTTCATCTTTAAGTGAAGCAATATCTGATTCACTCAGGCCAAGATGCTCACTGAGAATCTCATCCGTGTGCTGGCCCAGCACTGGGGGAGGAGTCCTGACGATGGGCTGAGTTTCTGACCATTTGACAGGCGTATTGACCATCTTGATTGGGCCACAATATTCGTGGTCAATCTCAATGACCATGTCGCGAGCCTTGGTATGGCTGTGGTTGAGCGTCCCCTGAATATCATTGATAGCGGCATAAGGCATTCCGGATCCCTCAAATACCTCCAGCCACTCCTGTGTTGTTCTTTGCTGTGTGATGGCCTCTATTTCAGCCTCAAGTTCATTGCGGTGCGCGACTCGGTCAGCGTTTGTCTTAAACTTGGCGTCATCCTTCCAGTGCGGTCTGCCAATTCCATTACACAGGACACCGAACAGGCGGTCGTTGCCGCCGCCAATGAGAATGTCGCCGTCTTTTGTCTTGAACGCCCTGTATGGCACGATGGATGCTGTGATATTTTTTTAGCATCTTTCATAAAACGCTCAAGATATATATGTTTGACTTACGATGTGCGGTTCCCCATCGGCCACTATCCTTCTTGCCGCTTATCAGACTGCTGCTTGCAATATTGGCCAAGGTAGCTGTCTGACAGTCACTCAGCGCCACATCAATATGTTGGCCCTTTCCAGTCCTAGCTCTTGACAAAAGCGCCGCCATGATGCTATTACTAGTGTAGAGACCGGTGGTCAGATCCGTGACGGCAACGCCCACCTTAACTGGCGGGCCGTCGCGTGAGCCCGTGATATGCATTAGGCCGAACTCGGCCTCGACCATGACATCGTAACCAGCGCGGTTGGAATAAGGGCCAGTCTGGCCGTAGCCAGTGATGGAAGCATAGATGAGCCCGGGGTTAATCTTTCGTAGAGTCTCATAGTCCATTGAATACTTCTTCAATGTGCCTGGGAGATAGTTCTCAACCAGGATGTCGCATTTTGCTGCCAGCTTATGCAAGATGTCTACTCCGCCCTGGTGCTGAAATGACAGTCCAAGAGATTTCTTATTGCGATTTGCCTAAATTATATAACAAGTCAGCTTCTTCCATCGAAGTGGTTCTCCAGGAATTGGCTCATACCCCCAAAAAGTACGCAGATTCACCTGGGCCTTCTCTCCCAGAACCAGGCTTGTACTTTGCGTAAGGAGGACCCCATGCTCTGGTGTCGTCTCCTCGCGTTGGATGCTCGATCTTGATGACTTCAGCGCTGAAGAGTGTTGTAGTCAGTATGCCAATCTTTGCCTGATGAAGCATATCACGATATCGAAGAAGCTTACCCAAGATCTCCCAGAATTTGAGTGCAGTATGGCTTACTCAGGTTAGCGGGGGCTGGCCATACGTGCGCATCTATTTATATCCATCCAGGTTAAATGCGTTATAGTGGTAAGGCCTCAACTTACACCAGCCAGCACTCTAGTCATGTCTAGCACACGATATCCCTCAAGAGGTAAGGGTGCACCAGCCGCGGCCGCAGAGTAGCGGCGAACGCCATGTGCTGCAGCATAAACCCATTGGGCTGGAGTAGAGCCAGAGCGAGAGAGCCTGATGAGGCTCGAGACAGCCATGCCCCGGATCTGGGACATTGTTATAGTGGGTGCGTCTCGACGAGATGTCGTATCATCAGCGTGGTGTAAATGAAGAGAGAGAGAAAGGAAGAAGCAGGCAAACTACCAAGCAGCTACTGTGCATTTACCGGCCGGTATCGCCTGGCGATGGATCGTGAATTGTAAGCTCTGAGTGGTTGATGGTGGAGTTTGTTACCTACTAGGAATTGCCAAGGTACTGCTGCTTTGAGCGAAGCCCCCATGGGGTCGGCTGGATACGGCTCATAATAGTGGGCGAATGTGGTTAGTGCCCTTGTGGTGCTCAAGCTTTAAACAGTGCCATCATGATAGCACCTGTAGTGGTCCGTAATATTAGCGTTAGCTGGCACTACTGCTGGTACTAGCAGTAGTCACTACTAATATCTGCACTGCAGGACTGAGTAACAGGTAATGCTTGCAGGTGCTAGTGGTGACGCGGTAGTTGTCTGATAGGAGTTGGCACCCTCTCTTGCAGGGCTACTTGCTCTTACTCTACAGTAAGTAATCAAGTTGACGGCTCACCTAAGAGCTATAATAGCTCCCGCCTGTCTTGATCAAATGGGCAAAGATGGGCATCTGTCCATGGCCTTGACAACTTGTCTGTTGAAATCACATTACAATCACAGCGTGCAGACTTTATCGCTCTCTGCTCCGTTCGTTCGGCACGGGAGCTAGCGAATAGCTGATAAGGCAATTGCCAAGAGAGGAAAGTTTCATCTTTTGATACGAGGTACTTCGTAAAATGTATTCAATCGAAGATTTGTTTATTGTTGATGCTTGTTTTGCTTCCATGTCCTGCTCCTGCGCCATAGCCTTTTTGCCAAGGGGGGGTTTACTAGTAGTTCCGGCCTCAAAAGTCGAGTCGACAAGAAATCAATTCAGCCGGATTACCATCAGCGGAAAATGCACTTGATAGCAGCAGCATCCTAAATTGGGCAACCTCGGCGACGCAACCAAGGCTCTCTGCCAGTTGCTCGCGATAGCAAGGCGGCTGAGCCAGCGAACACCCCCAATCCGACGTTGCACCCGCCGTTGCTGATGTGACGCTTGTCCTGTCCGAGGCTAAACTGATGGTCCCAACTCTGCCATCTTCCCACACAGAGTCTCGTGTTCCCCGGCTATTCAGTCAGGCGATTCCCAAAAGGGCCCACGGCGATGATCCCCGGCCTCAGCGCTTATCCGTGCCAAAAAGGTCCTGCTGCTCAGCAACTCGCGGTCCCCACCCAGCTGTGGGTGATGAAGATGTGCGCAAGCCCGTCAAAGGTCGTATCCGCCCCCCCTCTGCAGGCGCGGTGTCCCCTGCATTTCCATGCCTGGGTTTGGGGTTTCTATTAATATTGTGCGCGCTGTTGCTCTGCCAATATCACCATCGCACAATGCGGCTTAGCTCACCGTTGCAGTGACGCAAAGGCTTGTCCGTTCTGTTACTTCAAAACTGGAGGTTTCCGCAGCCTTCTTCCCAAAAGCAAACCTGTCAAAACAAAATCGGGAAACAAGGCTCTCGAGAGAAGAACCTGCGACGCGATCGAGGCTGTGCAGTGCTGAGGGCTCAGGCAACCCAATGCGAGCCCTGCCGATCAGAATCGCCGCCATGTTGGATGCTCGAGCACTGTAACACCATGGGGTTACGGGGTTCATAACTGAATGTGGCTCATTCGGAATGCGCTACGACACGATACGAACCCGACCCGGTTTTTGATAAACTCTTTATATACAAACATTTCCGATTTCTCTTGGGGCATTGCGAATTCTGTCACCTCTGCCCTCCCATCGGATTCGCATCTTGGCTGCGAAATCTCACAGCTTAGCAGTCACCATGGATAAGACCGCGATACTCTCACGCCGTGAGTTGCCCAAGACAACAATGATATATATCATTGTCGGCGTTGTCGTCGGGGTAACCTGCACCGTCGGAGTAATTACTTTCCTCGTATTAAAACATCGAAAGGGACAAAAGTACAGCCAGCTGAGAAAGAGAAAGCCTGATACAATAGACCGGGAGTCCTACAGGAAAAGCATGATGTCGACGTTTTCCGAGGTAGACGACGCCCAAAGGCAGGCCATGATTCGAAAATCGCTGGCGACTAGGAGCTCCACCATGGAGTTGCACCTGGAGGCACAGTCAATCCGCACCACCACGCCTCGTCCATTGGGAGGACACAACCTGGACACTCAGTTACCACTGCCTCCTCCGTCGCGAGACGAAGAATCATTAGTTGAAGAATCGCTGATTGGCCTCAGGGCGGACTGGAAGGAGTGGGAAGCCAGGCTCCACGAGAATCAATCCCTATCACTAGACTTTCACCCAGCTGTAGCACCATCACGAAAAGACTCGACCAGCTCGACCGGCTCCAATGGCGCCTATCTCTTGGATGCGAGCCCGCCATCTCAATGCCACATCGGAGTTTCCACGACTGAGCTGGACCGGCGCTCGCTCCCTTCAATGACCCGCCCACATTCAGTTGTTTCTGTTGAAACTACCAGATCACTGCCGACTCAGTACGAAGTCAAACAAGACCCGCGCACTCTCCATCAGCTGCAGCAGTCGTGGGCTCCTTCTTAAACAATCGCTATCAAACCATGGGACAAGAGGGAATATTTTGTTTCAAAGGTATTTCCACTTCGTGGATCCTACAGAAAAAAGAGAGAAATGCTATATTGGCCTTGCTCGATAAGAGCACTCAAATTCCAATCTCGTTGGTAACGTCGACAAACGCTTGCCACTGTCTCCAGGCTTCACCACTCGTGATAGCCCATTTAGCTCTTCGTACACCTTCTTTCCAACGTTGGCCGCCAGGGCCACGTTCTTTGATGACATTTCCATCATCGCCATGGCCCATGTTGCTGGCATCCGCCTCGCAGATACCAGATGCTACAAGAAGGGCGGCGGTGTTGATTAGAACGAATTCGACGACTGGGTCGTCCAGGGGGAGTTCTCCCTTCAAAATGCGGGCCAGAATCTCAGCATTCTCCTCGGGCTCCTTTCCGGAAGACACCTCGTTCAAGGCGTGGGTGCGGATACCAAAGTCGTTGGGGTGAACTTTGAAATGCTCGACTTCGGCTGCGCCTCCAGGGGATTTCTCTTTCAACATCCAGCAGAGTGTGTTGCCTGCACAGCTAATTTCATCTAGTTCCTCTTCTCCACAAACGATTAATGCCTTCTTGCATCCGGCAACCCTCAAGGCTTCGGCGAAGGCGGGGCCGAGGTCTCGCCTTCCGACGCCGATGACTCGAGCTTCTAACACGTCTTCAACTGGGTTTGCTAATGGGCCTAGGTTGTTGAAAATTGTCCTCCAGGGGAGTTGCTTTCGGATAGGTGCTACGTAGCGCATGCCGGTGTGGAAGACGGGCGCAAAGAGGAAACTGTAGTTTGTTTTGGAGTAGACCTTGACCAGTGTATCCGGCTTCACGGCGCTAATAATGGGCGGCCGAGGCTTCATGCAGTTGACCATGTCGGCACTGCCTGATTTTGAAGTGCTCGCCTTGTTGCCGTGCTTGGACACCAGAAGCAGCGAGGAGGCAAGAATTGAGGAGGTTGTACTGACATTGAAGGTGTCGTGGGAGTCGCCCCCGGTGCCAACGATGTCACACTGCGTTGAATAGTTAGATTTTGCATATGTAAACTAATAGTAATGAATTGTAATCTTACCAGGCCGCCTTGGTACGTGCCCTCTTTCCTTCCCCGCGCCTCAATGACACTCTGGAGCTCCTTGACTGGAATTGGCGCTGCGGCCTTTCTCATCACATAGGCGCAACGCTCTAGAACATCCGCTTTGTAGTCGAGCTTGGTGAAGTGAAGGGCCATGAGGAGAGAGGCCGTTTGAGCCTCTGTTACCTGGTTTGTGAAAAAATGAGAGATTGCCTCTGCGATCTCATCAGGAGTCACCAAGTTGTCTGTCGGCCAGAGCTTGGTTAACAAGGGCTTGAGGTTGACCGGAGGAAGGGCATCTTGCCCATTGCCTGTGTTCGAAGCCATTGGAATTGATGTGGTGAGAAAGGAGGGAAATGTATCTACGCAAACAAAATGAATCAGAAAAGGTGAGATGCAAAGTCAACTTTTATGCCCGTCCTCATGAACATGTCATACCAACTACCACACTATGCCGCATCTGTGACACGATCGAGACTCAAAAGGAAGGATCTTGTCTTTTGCCTATGAGTCAGCACACAGACTCTGCATTAGCCCGCTATTCTCGCGCCGGCAACAGGGCGCATGGGGTCCTGTGTGGCTGGCCATTGGCCGATTTCGGGCCCACGCATGATGATGCGCTTCTCGCTCTCAGATCGCACCGCCCATAAAACGCAGAGGATGAGCCACTTCCTCTGAACCTTGAGAATCTGTCTCCCAAAGCTGGAACAAAGTTTTCCCGCCGTGCACTATGGGATGGGCTGTGGTTTTTCCTCCGTACGGAGCACTCCGTACTTTCTCCCTTCCACACGGTGGCGTCAAGAGCCGGTTGCTGAGTCACCCAGACCAGAACCTTCCCTACCTTATTCACCAGGCCGAAAGGTTTGCTGGGCCTACATAGAAACGCCGTCCTCACCCAGCCGCTCGTTCGAATCCTTCTCCCCAACAAAGTCGTTTCTGTCACTCTCTCGCCGCCGGAAGTTGGATCACGCTCGCTCACGACGCTCACTGCTCTTCACAGCCCGCTGTCAGGAGCGATTCCGACCACTTCTTTTGCCGACTAATCGATGATCTGAGTTTTTTTCTCGCGATACAACCTCAGACGCCTTCACTGGTTCAGAAAAGTCGGCCGGCAGAGACCATTTGATTACGCCTTCACGCTTCCCGCCCCCTTTCGACCTCAACACTCCGCAGCAAGAACGCTAGAAAGTGTGTTGGGTTGAAGAGAGCGTTTCTCTTACATAGTTAAAAATACTCGTCGCGCTTCTGTTGTCTGCTCGCCTTGGGCAAGTTACCAGCAAGCCGACGACGTTCGCCGCGTCTAGCGCCTCGAACTTAAGAAAAAAATATAAAAAAAATATAAAAAAAAAGAAGGAAGAGAAGAAGAAGACATCCTTTCTACCTACCTACGGATAAAGCGCCTGCTCTCACGTCGGAGGCTGCAGCTGCAATCCCCCCTTCCTCTTAAGCCAACAGGCTCGCGACCGTCAAGCTGCATTCACCGCTCTTTGTTCAAGTCGTCAACGATATACTCTGGGTCAGAGGAATCTCTTACAAGACAGACTCCTCCGTAAGAAAATCAGTAGAGAAGAAGAGGCACCAGTTACGACGAAGAAGAAAGGAGGCGAAGAAGACACGAAAAGTCTTTGACGAGATCAGCAACATCTACAAGCCGAGACCCTACAAGTCCAAGATGCTTCCGCCGACGGGCGGAGATGGGAATGGAGGGAGCTTTCAGGAAGATCTAAACAATGTGCTTTGTTGTCCCGACTGCAAAGAGTACCCTCCGAACTTGATCGAGGAGTTCTCCAGCGGCGACATGGTCTGCCAGAGCTGCGGCGTTGTTGTTGGTACTCGCATCATCGATACTCGGTCTGAGTGGCGTACATTTGCCAATGACGACCAAGGAGGTGACGACCCAAGCCGTGTTGGTGGACCGCAGGATGAGTTCGTCGAAGGCCAGCACCTGGCCACGACTGTCGCCTTCTCTGAGTCCAAAGCCCACAAGGCTCTGTCTCGTACCCAAAACAACACCAATCAGGACAAGGCTCAGAAGGGTCTGATGCAGGCATACAAGGAGATTGTCGCGCTCTGTGAGGCCATCAACATGGGAGTGAATGTCTCCAACGCTGCCAAGCATATCTTCAAGCTTGTGGACAAGCACAAATTCATGAAGGGCAAGCCGCAGGAGGCTGTCATTGCCGGCTGCATCTTCATCGCATGCCGACAAAACAACGTGCCTCGAACATTCAGAGAAATCTTCAACCTCACCAGTGTCAGCAAGAAGGAGGTGGGCAGAGTCTTCAAACAACTTCAGAATTTCTTGCAGAAGATTCAGGATACTGAAGGTGAGGGCGCTACCGGCTTGAACACCGTCACCAACTACGAAAACACCTCTGTCGGTGCCGAAGATCTTTGTGGTCGTTATGTGTCTCAGCTGGGCTTCAAGAACCAGCAAAAGATATCCAAGATCTCGAGAGATCTTGCAGAGCAGGCCACTGATATCTCTGCTCTGGCTGGCCGATCACCGTTGTCTGTTGCTGCCGCGTGCATTTACATGGCGTGTCACCTGATGGGAGAGCCACGTCCCTCCGCCCCCATTGCCAAGCAGACTGGTGTGAGCGACGGAACGGTGAAAACCGCTTACAAGTTCCTCTTTGCTGCCCGTGAGCAATTGATCAAGAAAGAATGGCTCGAGGAGGGCGGCAAGATGGAGAATATCCCACAAGTCCAGGTTTGAGGTGGATCAAGAGGATCAGGCACTTGCGACTAGGGAGGGCACAATTTGATACACGCTTCGGTACACACCGCAAATCTGTCTGCTTTTTTCTCTTTGCTGTTTTACTGCCGCTACAGGATGGAAGGCGTTTTTTTTTTGGCGAAAATAATGGTCATCTCGAGAGAGAACTAACTGAACACGAGATATTCGCTGTTGCAACTGTTTGATATTTCACTTAGAGATTTGAGAAACACAAACAAAATCCATCTTTTCGAATGGAGGTCTGGGGAGGCAGCCGTTGGTATTGATTTTCGGAGTGCGTCCCTTTCGCCTTGATATATTCGACAGCAGTGTATTTTTTTTTTTTTTCGTCGTTACCACAGCATGTATCCTAGGTTGCATAGATTCTAATAGCAATATTGAAAATACAAATTCGCATCTGTGGGATCATGTGCATGCATGAGACATCTACTTGGTATTTATGTAACATCTTACTCAGGAATATCCCGGAGGATTCCCTTTCAACGGCTGTTTTCGTGCCACTATGGGGGCGGGAGAGTTGCAGCATTCCGTTCCGAAAGCGGCACACCTTTGACCAAACCTACTCGGCCAATCCTCACCCTTCCTCTTGTGGCCTTGTCCTCGCCAATGCAGCTGGTGACGTCATGGAAGCAATTTATCTGGTAACGGGAGGCCTGGTTGAAATTTTGATGCCTAAGAACATGCTGGCTGTTGGCACTGCATCGTATTAGGTGGGTTTGGGTCAATAGCAGTAGTGCTAGTGATGACTGCACAGTGGAGTTTGAGCCAGCGAGACGTTGGAATTGACACAGCTGTGCTCCGTACGTGCGCTGTTGCTTGACTGGCTGGAAATATGTTAAAAGGTCACCGTGACGTGTTGACCAAGTTACAGCGTAGGGAAACGTAGAGTAGGGCGCTAGTCATGGCTTGAGCCGCCAGCTGTTTTGCCCTAATTCAGAGCAGTGTTTTTTCGTGGCCGTTTGTTTCTGATACACGGGTGTATGAGACTTGTGGGGACGAGACATGGTTTCGTTATGGGGGCCTGACGGAGAGCCAAGTCTTGCTGGCTGATGGAGAGCGTTACGCGTCAGCAGAAACTGAGACGAAGGTGTTTGCGGTAGGCGTGTAACGATGACTACTCGCAACTCGTAAGCTGTGGTAGCTATGGAGGCAAATAAAGGGTCACGACTTAATGCAATGCGCCCGTCTGGCCTGTACAACACGGCACAAATATGGAACTTTTTCTCATTCATCCCTCCCCCCATTTGCCTGCTCCCAAATCGATAGTACGACAATAGGCGGTACGTACTATCGATGTGCGCGTACCTGTGCTACGGAGAAACTTACCTTAATGGCACGCTTCAATGTTCGAGTCAAGCCAAGCAAATCCGTCTTGCATAGCCTCCCCTCCCAAAAAAGGTGCTGCAGCCGTGCATGACGCCGTCGAAAAAGGGCCGCCGAATGGCCCCAAGGCCCCACGTGGTGGAAAAGCCTTCAGAAGGGCGCAGGTCTGGCTGGGGATCTGCACAGCGGCCTTCTGGCGCTACTGCATTCACCAGGCGGCTCTCCCTGTAGTGCCTGTTGGCGCACCCTGTAGGCGGTTTGGTTGCGTCAAAGTGGCGGCCGCTCCGCAACTGGACTGGTCCAGCTTCTATTTTCCCACTCCCCCAACCCCTGTAACCGGTCGCTGTCTTGTCCGCTAGCCTGGCTCCGGCTTTGGAGAATGGAGGCTGCACCTAGCAGGGCCTTTGCCACCACCAAGCGTCTTTTGGGCCGAGCCGATCACCAGAGATGGCGTCGTATTGGATAGACTTTATCGTTTGTTGTCATTCTTCGTATTCCTGGAGAGAGTTTTTGGGCGACGTTGGCCGTATCGAGGAACCAACATCTCTCGTTTTGCGACAAACATTCGATCGCTACTAGTCTGTCTTTGTCTGGGGTTTTGCCGTCGTCAGTCGTTTGGGAATAGCAGAAGATCGGTTCACGATACATAGTGCCTACAGCTTCGCGCTTGTAATTCTCCCTCTCTTTTTAGCCGTTTCGCCCAGACCACCATCGTTGCGTGTTCGAGTTCGAGGCCAAAGCCACGCACTACGAGCAGAGTTGGCGCACTGCTCTGTGCCGCCGCCGGGCATTTCCTCGGAATGAGAATACAGGCTACTGCTTGTATCGACTGTGCCGGATTCTAGCGGCGCAAACTTCCTCTCGCTTATCGTTTATCTGGGGTAAAAAAAAAAAGGAGGTTTTCTGGGGATACCACGTTCTTTTTTATGCACATCGCGCCATCATGGCGGCCAGCTTGCGCGGCGCCGATGGCTTGAAACGCTCCAAATCTGACGAGGCCAGCACTCTTCCTGGATACCCTCAGAGCTGCGCCGAAGCTGCGATTCCTGCTACCAAGACCTCGGTCGTCCAGCGCATTCACGATGTCGCCAGCACGGTGTACCAGAAGGCCATTGTCGAGGCGATTTTGCGGCGCGGGGAACTGGCCGCTTCAAAGGATGGCAGGCATATACCCTTGCGACTCGAGAGCGACGAGCCGTTGATCGATACTCGGCGCGGGCAGGCATACATATCCAACAGCATTCGAACGTCTCGCTATACCCTGTGGAACTTTATTCCCAAGCAGCTCTTCTTCCAGTTCACTCGTGTCGGTAACTTTTACTTCCTCTGCGTTGGCATTCCTCAGATGGTATGTACTGCTCGTAACCATGATCTTCATTTGCTTCCAACCTCTAAACAGTTGAGCGCAGATCCCAGGCCTGTCGACCACTGGTTCCTATACCACGATTCTTCCCTTGCTCTTCTTCGTCTGCTTGACTATGTTCAAGGAAGGCTACGACGACTATCGACGACACCGGCTTGACAAGGTTGAAAATGCAAACTTTGCGACGATACTTGGCAAGGAAGATCAATATGCCGCCAGAGCTGCCAGGCCAGCGCGCTTTATAGATCGGTTCAATCCTTTCCATGCTACCACGACCAATGAGCCTCGACCTGTTCCTGCCGACGAGTTTGAGGGTGTTCGATGGGTGCCGACGAGATGGGCCAACATCAAGGTTGGAGATGTCATACGGCTTACACGCGACGAACCAGTACCCGCCGACATTGCGCTCCTCTACAGCGACGGCGAGAACAACTTGGCATATGTCGATACCATGGCGCTCGACGGCGAGACGAACCTCAAGAGCAAGCAAGTGTGCCACGCTATCGAAGGATGCGACACCATCGAAGGCATTGCCAAGTGCGCTGCGGAATTCGTCGCCGAGGACCCAAATCCAGATCTCTTCAACTTCAACGGAAAAGTGACGGTCAATGGGAAAACGCTACCTCTGACTCTAAATGAGATTGTCTACCGTGGCAGCGTGCTTCGAAACACCACCTGCGCCATCGGAATTGTCATCAACACTGGAGAGGAGTGCAAGGTGCGCATGAACTCAAACAGACACCCAAAGGCAAAGAAGCCCGCCCTGGAGAAGGTGGTGAATCGGATTGTCATCACCCTGGCCTTTTACGTCATCATCCTGTCTGTTGGAGTCTCAATGGGCTACGTCCGCTGGCAAAAGAGCACCGAGCGACATTCTTGGTACTTGAACCACGCCAGTGTCCCGTTCCACGAGATTATCATTGCGTTCATCATCATGTTTAACAATGTTATTCCTCTATCGTTATACGTGAGCTTGGAAATCGTCAAGATTGGTCAGTTGCTTCTTCTAAACTCGGACATTGACATGTATGATGAGGAATCGGACACGCCGGCGAGGTGCAACACAAACACTATCCTCGAGAACCTTGGCCAGGTTGGATACATCTTTTCAGACAAAACAGGAACCCTCACGGACAACGTCATGAAGTTTCGCAAAATTAGCGTTGCCGGTACTGTCTGGCTTCATGAGATGGATTTGGACCCGCAGCCGCAACCTGATGGCTCTGATAGTGTTTCATCTATTGTTAAGGAAGTTGAGTTTCCAAGCCGCGCCCCATCCGTGTATAGGAGAGACCGCCTATCAGTTGTTATCCACGAGGACCGACCCGAGACGCTGGATTCGCCAATGTCTCCGAGGCAATCGATGGCAGGACGGCGATCTTCATCCCAATGGCGATCGACGGGCCGGCCGGACCACGTTCAACCCGATGTCAATACCTCGGATTTGCTAGAGTACATGAAACAGCGGCCCCATTCAGCCTTTACTAGGAAGACCAAGGAGTATTTGCTTGCCATGGCACTGTGCCACTCGTGTTTGCCGGAACATAAGGATGGGAAATTGGACTTTCAAGCATCATCACCAGACGAGCTTGCTCTGGTGAGGGCCGCTCAGGAAATGGGATACTTGGTTGTTCAGCGAAACTCGAAACAGATAACTCTTCAAGTAACCCAGGCTGATGGGACGGTAGAAAGCTTGAATTATGATATCCTGGACATTATTGAATTCAGCAGCGCGCGAAAGAGGATGTCCATTGTTGTCCGCTATCCCGATGGCCGCATCTCGGTGATTTGCAAGGGCGCAGACTCGGCTATCCTGCCTCGACTGAGGCTGTCTTCGCTTGCCATGCAAAAGGCAACCGAGGTTCGACAGAGCGCCGACCTGGAGCATGAAATGTTTCGCCGCAGCGAACAGCTCGAGCCTCGCAATAGCTTTGGCGGTCGGCCCAGCCTGAGCATTCGCCGCAACCCGACCATCACAAGAGAACGAAGTGTGCACCGGCAGTCAATGGGAAATCGAAGCAGATCTTTTGAACTCAACAAGCTGACTCGCCGGTCCGAGGATCGACCACGCTTAACCGTGAATACGCGAGGAGTATCGTTTGACATTGCCAATCGCCCGTATCTTAGTCCCATGTCACCACATGCGCCGGCACCGCTGGACCCTCGTCTCACGTTTTTAGAAGATTCGGGCATCTTTGACGAATCCGAAGTCTTTACAAAATGTTTCAAGCACCTGGACGATTTCGCGACCGAGGGTCTCCGAACGCTTCTCTTCGCACAAAAGTTTGTATCAGAGTCAGAGTACAGATCGTGGAAGAAGCTTTACGATGATGCTACTACCAGTCTTACGAACCGACAAGACAAGATCGAGGCCGCAGGAGAGATGATTGAGCAGTCTTTTGAGCTGGTCGGTGGTAGCGCTATTGAGGATAAGCTTCAAAAGGGCGTGCCGGAAACCATCGACAGGCTGAGACGGGCCAATATCAAGATTTGGATGCTGACGGGAGATAAGCGAGAGACGGCCATCAACATTGCTCACTCTGCCCGAATCTGCCGACCCGGTTCCGACCTATATATCCTGGATATTACAAAGGGATCCCTTGAGACGCAGCTCTCAGCCATGGCTGAAGATTTGCACGCGGGCTCAATCCACAGTGTGGTCGTTATTGACGGACAAACCTTGGCGGCTGTTGAAAAGTCGGATGCTCTGTCGGTGCAGTTCTTTGCCATTATGCTTCTCGTTGATTCAGTCATTTGCTGCCGTGCGTCACCAGCTCAAAAGGCACTCCTGGTTCGAACCGTTCGGAGCAAGTTGAAAGCATACCGGGGCGAGAAACGTCGCGGGCTGACATTGGCAATTGGAGATGGCGCCAACGATCTCGCCATGATTCAAGCCAGCCACGTCGGGATTGGCATTTCAGGAAAGGAGGGACTTCAGGCTGCTCGCGTGGCGGATTATGCCATTGCGCAGTTCCGTTTCTTGCAGAGGCTGCTTCTTGTCCACGGCAGATGGAACTACGTCCGCACCGCCAAGTTTATTGTCTGCACGTTCTGGAAAGAAATGTTCTTCTACCTCCCGGCGGCTCAGTACCAGCGGTACAATGGTTATACCGGAACCTCGCTCTACCAATCGGCGAGTTTGACGGTCTTCAATACGCTGTTTACCAGTTTGTGCACGATATGCATGGGTATTTGGGAGCAGGATCTCTCAGCGGAGACGCTGCTGGCTATACCTGAGCTCTATGTCTACGGCCAGCGCAACATGGGCCTAAACTTTTGGAAGTACATGCGGTGGATGGTTCTCGCCGCCATTGAAGGTGTGATTACGTGGAACGGCATCTGGGCAGGCTACGGATGGGTATCGCCCGCGGCCAAAGATGAAAATCTGTATGCGATTGGATCCTTGGTGTTTACGGTTGGTGTCTTGTGGATCAATTGGAAGCTTTTGTAAGTGTCAACTTTTTCTCCCCCATTCCCCATTTTTCACTCTGATGTCACTGGACAACTAAACTAATCGTCGACAGCATCTTTGAAACTCACTACAAGTCGGCTGTGGTTATGGCTTGCTTCTTCGTTACCACATTCGGCTGGTTCGCGTGGCTAGCTTTCCTGGATGGCGTCTACGGCGCTACCCCCTCCGGTGTCTACGATATCCGTCGTACCTTTTCCAAGCTTTGGGGCGGCGACGCCGTATGGTGGTCTACCGCCTTCATTGTGCTTTCGTTTATGGGCATGATTGAGCTGCTCTTCAAGGCTCTCAAGCGAGGCATGCTCGTCGCCGGTCTGTGGCATTGGCCCCCCTGGCAGAAGAAAAGACTAGGAGAAAACGTCGAGGAGTGGGACCTGGAACTCTGGCAAGAGATGGAGCAGGATCCCACCGTGAAGAGGAAGCTCGCAAAGATGGCGAGGGATCATGATGATTTGGATATAGAAGAGGATGATGAAGAAGAGGATATTATGGAGCAGATCGAGATTGACATCTCTGCGGGAAGACGGTAGATAAGGGGAAGAGTGGAGATGCGATTTACTTGCAGTCTTTTGGGGGGGTTTTTTTTTTGAGGGTTGGATACTCTCGTCGCTCATTCCTATGTTGATTTTTTACGCTCCCTTGATGATATAGCATTGTTGGCATGATAGATACCCTGAAGAGTGAAGGAGAAAAAGAGCTGGAACCGGAAAAAACGAGAGAGTGGCTTGATGCAGCGTGGGGAATGATACCAGCGAATAAGACGATACAGTACAAGTACATAGACACATATACCTTTTTTTTTTTTTTAGTATACATCTAAGAATCTTACCATTGTGGTTTTGCTTGTTACTTGCTGTCTACCATATGTGGCAGAGAAGATATCCAATGTCTATTTATGATGCTCCAGGAGCTATTTACTATGACCGCGCTATGCAAAATATGAACAAGGAGAAGGATGGGAAAAAAAGAAGAAGAAAGACACTCATGCCGCATCACGCTTGGGAACATGGCCCTCTTCCTTCTTTTCGCCGCTCATGGGTCTCTCGCCTTGGATAACCCCTTCGCTCGGCTGCTTCAACGGCTTAGGCTCTGCCTTGCCGACAATCTCGAGCGTCCGAAACGCCATCAGCACAACTACCAGAGAGGCGATTCCCAAGGCGAAATTCATCCACGAGGCCGCGCGGATGCCCTTGAGAGACTGCGGCTCCCACGCCTTTATGCTGCCGACGTCCTTGACGGCGACGCCGCGGGCATCGGCCATGACGGCGGTCTGGATCGCCGTGCTGATGGCGAGGCCGATGGAGCGGCCGAACTGGCCGACGGCGTTGATGAGGGCGCCGCCAATGGCCTGGTCTTGTCGCGGAAGGGCGCGGGACGTGAAGAGCGTGAGGCACGGCCACGTCGTATCCGCGCCGACGACGGAGAGAATCATGGCGGGGAGGCCCCAGGCGAAGTACGTCGTCGTCGGGGCGATGGGCACGGCGTACAGCAGGCAGGCGACGGAGATGGCGAGGTTGCCGCTGATGAGGATGAAGACGGTGGGCACGCGGCCGAGGAGCTGGGAGACGATGATGGCGACGGTGGCGCCGCCCACGCCGGTCGGGATGAAGCGCAGCATCGTCTGCAAGGGGGAGAGGCCCTGGAACTCTTGGAAGTAGTAGGTGGCGTAGATGAGGTAGTTGTTGAAGGCGGCGAAGAAGAGGCCCATGATGACCATGACGGCGCTGAACTGGAGGTTGCGGAAGATGGAGACTTTGATGAGCGGCGGCGTTGGGGACGAGGTTGGCGGCAGCGGACGGAGGGTGTCGTCTCCTGCTTCCGTCATGGCAGCACCGGATTCAGCTTGTGCTTCCCGAGTTTTGAAGGCCGTCAGTCTGCGCTCCAGATGCCACTGCCACACGGCAAAGGCGGCGATGATGACGATCGAGAGGACGATGAGGACGGGGATCCAAGGCGTGCTCCATCCCACGACGTTGCCCTCGGTAAGCGCAAACATGAGGGCCAGAAGACCAACGGTGATGAGCGTGGCGCCGATCCAGTCAATCGACCGCGGACCTTTCTTGCTCGCCCCAGATGGCGATGGCGGAGGAGGCGGGATGAAGAGGACGCCGCAGACGGAGATGATGCCGCCCATGATGGCGAGGGCGCCAAACACCCACCGCCAGTTGGAGTACTGGGCGATGAAGCCGGAGAGGATGTTTCCAAAGACGCTTCCAAGGGGTGCGCCGGCGCCTGCGGGAGAGTGTCAGTTCGACAAACGCATGCTCGAGGTGGGATATTCAGGGGAAGGCAGTGCACACATACCGTATGTGCTAAAGGCGTAGTTCTTTGCCTTGCCGGGGGGAAACGTGACGCCGAGGATGCCAATGGCCGTAGGAACATTCGCCGCAGCGCCCTATTCGTTCACAGCAGACGCTCAGCATTGCGTCTATACTCTACAAGAGGAGGAGCAAGATTGAAGTCTTGAAACTCACCAGTCCGTGAAGTCCTCGAAAGAGGTTAAACGCAATCTCGTTTGGCACAAACGGATTCGCCGCCGTCACGGCCGTCACCCAGACGGAGCCCAGGATGAAGATGAGGCGCTTGCCGTACAGATCGGCCACGCGGCCCCAGAAGAGCAGGAAGCAGCCAAAGGTGAGGGAGTAGGACGAGACGATCCACTGCTGGCGACTTTCCGGGACGGAGAGCTCGCGGCCGATGGTGGGGAGGATGATGACGACGCTCTGGATGGCGAGCGTCTGTGATGTTTTGTGTTAGTTATATTTGATGGGGGTGGAGATGGAGATGGACATGTGTGGGTGTAAGTGATGTCTTGTATGGCTTCACTTACATTGAGAAACGCAGCGCCCGTTGCTGTAGCCACGAGAGCGATGCATCGCGCCCTCGACAACAATAGCTCATCCTCATCAGCATCTTCCTTGAGCTCGCTTCCACCGCTTCCATCACCGTCGCCACCATCTTCTTCGTCTTCCGCTGCTAAACCCGTCGACCGAGGTCGAGTTGTCGCCACCGCCGTCTCCTTGTTGATTCCGGCATCATCAACGCCGCTCTCGTCTCTTCTTCGAACTGCAACTGTAGACGACGATTTAATATTGTCTGATTCTCCCTCTTGGTGCTTCTCTATATCCATCTTCGCCCCCGATTCCTCGTCAAGAGCCGTCATGTCGAAACGACCCGAGCGACGGAAGCGGGCCGGATCCCCGTTTACACAATTGAGAATCCGGGACCCCTTTTGGTAACAACTGGCTCCGTTGCTAGTAACTCGACCCAATGGGGTAATATAACGATGGTAATCAATAGAAAATGGACAAGGAAGAGAGAATTGTGAGATGGCGGATTGAATCTCAATGAATAAAAAAGAAGACAAAGTGAATTCTTTTCCTCCGTAGTAGTAGAGATCGGCCAACGCTACCAGCTAAAGTATTGCGTGCTTCTCTCTCTTCTGCAACCAAGTAAAAAAAAACAAGATGCATGTAAAAAACCAAACCTCCAAATACACACACCTAACAAAGAAGCACAAAAGCGCCGCTCCTCATATATACCCACACGCAATCATACGACAAACAAACAAAAATGGTGCAAAAGAAAGAAAACCGACAAGGACCGCACCGCCTTACAGCATCTCCGCATAATCATCCAAACTCGGAGCGCCGAGCCCAAATCCCGCCCCCCGTATCTCTGTATTACTACCATCTGCCACCCCCGCAAGCCCCGGTCCCGGCCCTTGACGAAAAGAAAATCATCCCCAATAACCTTCTTTTCGAGTCCCGATATTTCATGCCGGTTAAAAAGGGCCACACCGCACCCCGCGCTAACAAGCTCCTTGTCTGGCCCCCCTCTCAGATTCGTAAGACGGAGCGTCTGCTCAGCTATTGCAATCGGCAGATGTTCGCATCTTATTCCATCTTGAATAAGCCCATGAGCCGTGATGATGATGCCGTGGCGTTTTCAGCCCCCCTTTCTCACGGCTTCAATCGAACATGGTTTTGCTTGCTGTCCCGGATAAAGGCCTTGCCGAGCCAGACTTGTGAACGCGGAGCTCCGAACTTAGACGCAACTGCAACTCTCCTATGCTTGAGCTCTCGCGGCCGATAATTCATCATCACATCTAGCCGACGGCCTCTCGAGATTGGGCAAGGCTAAGCAGCTAGCAGTGCAACTTGGCCGCGATTCACTCACTCGCCATTCGTCTTGTCCAGTTCCAGCGTCATCGGGCCTTCATACTTGCTCAACCTCCACCCATCTCGGCCGTACTCTTCTGTCCGTCTCCATGTCTGTCGCGGATTGTCGCTCAAACAACACATCATACAGCTATCAAGGTATAGTTACGCACACACATATACACAAAGGGCAAAGGAGGCTCTTGTTTTTTTTTTTCTTCGTGCACTCATCAAACGTTTGCATTTTTTTGTTGACTGCCTATTCGCCGTGTCCACTTAAGCATCTCAATCCCCCCCATGGTGATTTGCTTCTTCAATGACCTGCCCTATCCGTAAAACCACCGCCGACTTAATATACCAGGCGAAAAAAAAAAGGCCCTCCTCCCAAAAAGTGAATGAGACCCATGCGTCAAATCACAACAAAACCAGTCAATTTTTTTCGGTTGCCCTCGAGAGTCCCCCCAAGGGGAAACTAATGAGCGGGAACGACAATCAAACAAATCCGTGCTCCCCCATCCATCCTCGTATCCCTTTCTTTCCATTTTGCCCAAGCCGCCCACCCTGCTTTCTTTCTAGGTGATTTCTCGAAAAAAATGAAACTAAAGAAACAATCGTACACGTTTGCATCGACGAGTAAGAGGCTTGAGCAAGGCTTCCCCTTCTTCCTCTCCGCCTCCATGCCTGAACCCTCTTTGCATGAGGGGGGGCACACCTATGGTGCTGCTCAGTGTTCCCTCTCCCGTACCTCGAAATCAACCTCTCATAAGGCGTTTAGCGTAGTGACACACAGAAGTCCATCTGTAAGACTAAAAAGGAAAAGAAAAAAAAAAGAAAATTTCACACCCCCTTCATGAACTCTGAATGCATGACGAGCGGCAAGCAATCGCGCTCGCGGCGATATCGCCCTCGTCGTTTCCCTTCACGGCATCTACCCCACTAATGGTAGTTTCCGCCCCAGCCGCCGCGTTGCTGCTGCTGTTGGCCTTGCTGCTGCTGCTGCTGTCCGGTGCTGTAGTAGCCTCCGCTGCCAAATCCGCCCTGGCCGTACGAGCCATAAGGCGTGCTATGCTGGTTGGCACCAGCGCCGGCGCCCATGCCGTATGCGCCGCTGCCGTGGAGGCCGTGGCCTTGCAGATGGCTTGGGTAGCCGCCATAGGCACCGCCCATTTGGGACGTCTGGGGTGGCGGGAGGCTGCCGCTTTGCCCACCGGGAGCAGCGTTCGTGGCAGAGCCTGGCCGGGGGGCACCGAGAGAAGGCGAAGGTCCAGAAGAAGTCTTGGCCTCGCCAAACGGCTTCAGCTCGTCAGCCGAGGTTCCGGTGCTTGGCTGCGTCTGGCTGCTGAATGACTGTCCCTGAGACTGGAAAGAAGAGGCACCCCGGGAAAAGCTGTCGTGGGTGCTGCCAAAGGTGCTTCCTCCTAGGCCAGGCTGGCTACCAGCCTGGGCCGAGCCGGCGCGGCCGTAGTCGCCAAGACCCGAACCAAGAGGGCTGTCTCTGTGGAGGGATGAGGGACCAAAGGTGCCGGGAGACGAGGTGTGGTCATATGGCGCGTTGGGCGAGACGCCGTAAGGCTGTCCATACATGCCACCCTTGCCGTACGGACCGAATCCTCCTTGGCCGTATCCCGAATAATATTGGTGGTAGTAGGGGTTGCTATAGTATGGGTGGTTGTATCCGGGGTATTGTCCGTGAGCCTGAGGCTGCGAGCCGGGTCCTCCCTGTTGCTGAGGCTGCTGCTGCTGCTGAGCCTGAGTGACGGGGTTGGGGGTAGAGTGGCCGCTGTTCTGGTTCTCGTTGCTGCCGCCGAATCTTGGCTGGTTGTGGCCAGTGCCGCTCTGTGGGTACTGGCTGAGGTTATCGGTTTGGGCGGCATTGTAGCCCCCAAAGGCTCGCTGCTGCGAAACCTCTGGCTGGGCATGTGCTCCCTGCTGGCCAAAGGGCTGGCCGTAGAAGGCGTATGGGTTCCGATCCTGATTTGCGGTGTAATAGGCTGAGTAGTCGCTGGGTGCCGAGCTGAAAGCTGCACCTGGCTGCTGTGCGGGAGGCTGGGATGTCTGAGCCGCAAAGTTATCAAATGGTGGTTGAGATGAGGGAGGCTGCTGGTTGAAGGGGTCCAGGGGCTTCTGCTGAGCTGCCGAGGCGTCTTGATGGCCTGCCTGGCCGAATCGACCGAACTGTTGAGCGTTGGGGGGTTGAGAGGCTAAAAAAAAAAGATTTGTCAGTAAATATTCGTCCGCCTTAAAATCCAAACTTGAGACTTACGTTGAGTGGGAATAGGTGCCTGAACTGAGGTGGCGGCAGCGACTGACAAAGCAATTAGTTTCAAGTCACTGATGATACACGTTCAAATAAGAAGAGAAGAGAAAGAGAAAGAGAAGAGAAAAGAAACAGTCAAAGGAGAGGGAGGGGGGATATAACCATACCAATTGGTGTCATTCCGGGGGGAGGACCGGTCGTGGCTTTAGGAGCAAAGGTTTCCGGCACAGCAACAGGCTGCGAAGCCGGGGGGAGAGAGGTTCGTGGAATGGCAATGGGCGAATCGGCGGGAGGCTGAGCTCGAGTCTCGGGCTCTTCACGCTCACCATCGATATCCTCGTCATCGTCAAGGTTGAAGGCGCCAAACTGCACAGCGGCGCGGTCCACCTCTCGGTTGCCCGGCATGCGGACAGCCTCTTCTTGGTCAAGAACTCGTCGTTGGAAGCTAGGAGTGCGGGGGGCAGCTCGCTCAGTGGTGGCCTTCAGGGCAGTGGCAGCATAGCCGCTCGTGGCGGCCTTTTGGGCCTGATGTTGCTGCTGAGCGGCCGAGATGGGAGTTGCACTGGCGCTAGGAGGGCTCTGTCGGGGGTCCCAAGAGTCAGCAGCTGTGCTAGCAGCAGTATCTGTCGCGGGTGGCTTAGAGACATCAACAACCTGTTCTAGATTGGTCTCGGTGAGTTCATCTTGAGAAGGCAGTATCTCGGCAGCGGGTTCGGTGGTCGCGGGGGGGACAACGGGAGTTGCCTGCTCAACAACGGGGGTAGGCTCCGCTTCCACTTCGGGCTCGGGTTTGGCAGGCTCAGGTTCAACAGGGGCGGGTTCAGAGACGGGTTCGGGTTCGACGTGTTCGACGGGCTTGGGAGCAGGAATCTCCTTCGGAAGTGCGGGCACGACCTTGGGAGCTGTCGACTGGCGGAGCATGCTTGCCCAGGTCTTGACCGGAGGAGCGGCGGGCTTGACGGGCTCAGCAGGGGCAGTCTTCTCAGCAGGTGCGGGCTTCTCTTCGACACCATTGGCCGCGTCGTCTTTGTATGCTGAGGACTCTTCGGTCGGCACCGACAGCTGCTGGTTTTCCTTGGTTCGGGATCCGTTGGTGGGATGAGTCGACCGGGCACGTCCACCACGACCTCCTCTCTCTGTAGCCCTGCCTCGGCCACGAGCTCCCTCGGGAGCAGTGCGGCCGCCACGGGAGACTCGAGCGCCGGCTGACGAGTCAGTGTTCGCGGGTGCAGAGGTTGTGTCCTTGGCCTTGGTGCGAGCGGTCTTCTTCGTCTTCGAGACTTCACCCCACTGCGAGATCGTACCTGTGGAAAAAAAAAAAAATTCGGGTCAGCAATTGAATAAGAAATTTCATCGTTTGCTTGCAAGAGCTGTATGAGGATGGATTCGATTTGTGTTTTGCAATTGAATTGCCGTATGCAGAATTCTTCGTTTGCAGGTGGAAAGGAAACAAAGGCAAGCAGCAAAATTCGTCTCCCAACGTACCATCCGCAATTCGTGTCACAGCCTCGGTCTCATCACCGTTCGTCTCTTTGAGGGCATAGAGGACATCGGCCTCCGACCAGTCGGGGAACATTTCGCGGATAACAGAGGTCTTGTCGCCGTATTGCTTTCGAAGCTCGGCAAACTCCCCCTCATCCTCAAAGGTGCCCAAGTTGTCGTCAGCGGTCTTGTAATCCGTCTTATCACCATTAGCTCTGCGGCCGCCTCGACCGGCGAAACCCCCTCTGCCACCTCGGCCGGAGCCTCTGCCGCGTGAGGCAGATGGCCGTGAGATGACCTCAGACATGGGGAGCTGATTAGGTATGTGGAGATGGGAGGGAAGTGGCAATTGTGCAGTGGCCCGTCAGATGGCCTCTGCAGAGTGTGCAACGGGCAGAGAGAGATGAGAGGAAAAGGCGAGGAGGGAGAAGAAGAAAAAAACAACGAAGAGAACAAAACCGTGCGTGCTCGGGAGAGAGACGTGGATGTGAGATCGCACCCGAAGCGATGGAGGTGTGTGGTGTTGTGGCAAAGGGAGGTCAAAAGGTGGAGGGCAAAGGGAGGCACGAGGTTTTCCCCGGAAGCAGACGAAAGGCTCTGGTCACGAAGGTTTTTTGGCTTGAGCGCCCGGTGACGCCCCCCTTGACCGCGTTGAATGGCCCAGCGGCCCTGGCTCAGCAAGTACTCCTTCGCTGTAACACAGTGCCAGATCCAGGGCTTCGCCTCCAAAAAGGCCGCCCAAAGGAGGGGCAGCTTAGGCGGTAGGCGAGACGCTACAGCGCTCGGATAGGGCTAAGAGCAGGCTCTGGCCGCTGCCTGACCTGTCGCTGCTGCCCGCTAAAAGCCACGAGGCTGGCTAATAGCGCGGCTGTCGGCTCCAGTTCAACTGGGACTTTTGCCCTCGGGCAGGCTGTCAACGGTTTACGCGTAAACTCGCACCAAAGTACCGGATAGAAAAGGGAAATGGATGGGCCAGGAAGTAGAGGTGTCTGGGAAAGGAGCGCCCCTACGACTCCAAACTTAGGTGAGATGATTTCTATTCTATTCATTCAGTCATTCAGCTCTATCCAACCGCTTCCCCCGTCTACAGCTTGCCGCCTCTCGTGTCAACAGACTTCCGCAGCAGGGAAATAACCTCGGCCGGATCCTTCGCTCCGAAGACGGCGCTGCCTGCAACAATGACATTTGCTCCCGCATGAGCAGCCTGGTCAATGGTGCCGGGGCCAAGCCCTCCATCAACCTCAATGTTCAGCTCGGGGTATCGCTTCCGCAGCTCCTGCACCTTGGGCAGCTCTGAGGCCATGAACTTCTGTCCACCAAATCCGGGGTAGACTGTCATGACCAGGACCATCTAGTTTTTAACAAATGTCAGCTTTCAAAGTTCCCAATTTGATCCAAGCGAGTTCCGGAAGAAGCTTGCAGGTTGGAAAGCTTACATCAGGCCGCTCCTTGGGGTCCGAGCTCTCAAGAATTTCCCAGAGCACGTCGACGGATGTATCAGGCTTGATTGCAATGCCCGCAAGTAGCCCATTGTCGTGGATGTATCGGATCAGCTCCTTAGGGCTGGTCTTCTTATCGGTCGTCTCCTCTGGAGACTCTGCGGCGGACGAGAAGGCGGCCTCGTAGTGGAAGCAGTAGAGATCGCAGCCGGCGTTCTTAAACTCCTTGACCCATTTTTTCGGCTGTTGATTTGGATGCCCAGTTAGTTCTTATTCTTGTCGATATCGTAGAACTGAGAAATCTGGCGTACCTCTGCAATCATCATATGGCAGTCAAATGTCCCTCGACCGGCGGGCTGGCTCGGCTTCTCGACGTGCGGGCGAACCTTTGCAACAACAGGGGCTCCGAATGTGATGTTTGGCACGAAATGGCCATCCCTGCATACTGCATGTCAGCCAACCAAATCCAAAGACAGACAACAGGCTGCGAGTATTCCGAAGCCAAATAGCAGCCTTACTAACATGATATCAACGTGCAGCCAGTCCGCACCCTGCTCTATGGTCCGGGCACATTCTGCACCGAGCTGTGCAAAGTCCGCCGAGAGGATTGATGGCGCAATGAGTGTTTTGGGAGCCATATTTCGTCGTTGCGTTGAGGCAATGTTGGAAGATGATGTCGGTATATGCGAGGTCTTGCGGCAGTTAGCTACTAGGTTCCCCAAGATATCAACCGTAGCCTATCATTCGGGCATGCAAGTAATTGGCGGCACTGGTCTCGCACTGTATACTTGCTGCTGGGAGGCAGTGGAGCAATCGCAGATCGTGCGCAGGGCACCGGCCTGGGATAGGTACCTTGTACTATAATTTTCCGCGATTTCTATCTGTACAGTGCCATTTTGCAAGCCCAGAGTAATCGCCGCATCGTCAGATGCAGCTGACCCTTTCGTGCTTAAGCTTTCAGACTAGCTTTGTCGACAGTGCGCTTCATACTGTGCCCGGCCCGGCCTGAAGCATCGAATTGGGCCATTGCCAGCGCCCATTGTGTCTTGAAACAGCGAGGCAGGGCACAGGTGAGACCTAAACAACGTGCACGGATGGCTAATAATGAGTTTAGTGCCGTGCAATTGGCCAAATCGGCAGAGACATGCTTTGTTGGAGCCCGGGTTTGCACGCCCTGTCTTTCCCTTTTTATCCAGCCTCGTTCGCCCAGTATGAAGTAGCGCACCATTCTGCACATTGTCGGAAGTTCCGTGCAGAGGTACGAAGTGCTAGGTAGCCAGTACATTAACTCGCTGACAAAGCCTACCGTCGTATCTATACTTGCCAACGCATCTCCTTGTAGGGAGCCTCAGCCCCAGCACAAAGACGTGGCAGGTTTCTATACATCCGCTTGGAGCCTGACGTCCAAGACCGGACTAGCGAATCCAGTGTCCCCACCGCAGCTTTCGATTGGGGTCCAGCCTCAGCCCATGTATCACATGACATGGCAGCGCATTAGATCATCGTGAGGCTGTCCCCTTTGATATGGCCCGTTGGAATAGCCTCGAATCAAAGACAACGTAGCCCAGCCTCCCTGTAGTTGCGCAGGACAACTATAGCCACCGAGTTTCCCTTGCTCAGCCTGCCTCCTAGGCAGTGCTCTGGACTTCTTTTTTGGACAATATCGGCCGATTCATGCCATCGTGCCGCCCACCATGTTCTCCACCAAATCCGTCCAATCGCTGAGGAAGCTTTTCGCGGGCTATCACGAACCCCTACCTATATCCAAGCAGCAGTCACAGAAGCTCCTCGATGGCCTCAAAGCGTCCTTTCGAAGCCAGCTGGATCGCGAATATGGCCACTCTTCCTCCGACGGTGCCGCCGCGCCGGTCAAGCCTGGAGACGCCGACCCGCAGGCTCGCCGCTCCGCTGCCACCTTGCATTTAAAATCTATTCTATCAAATCCTTTATTCAGCTACAACAAAGAAAAAGCCTCCCCTTTGCCGAAGGGGCTGTGGGTATCGGATCGCGACCCGATGGACGTGTTTGACCATGCCGTGTCAAGGGGCATGATGACACTCAAGGCCGCCACAGGCTGTTTGGTGGCCAAAGGGCAACAGCTGTCGACCACCACAGACGCAGGTCTTCCCGTCGCATCATCAGATACCGCTCTCCGGGTTGTGCGGTGGCTTCGGTCGTCTGGCGCGGAGGGAAGCCTCCTATTTTTAGACAACGCGGCCTTTGTCCGCGCTCTTATGCCGTTCCTGATCGCAGAGAACATGGAAGGAGTAGTCTGGGAGTGGATCGTACGAACCATGAATGAGTCTGCAAGCATCAGTGAGGAACAGCGCGTCGCTCGTGCTTCTTCTCTGCTGTCGCAGATTGTTCGCATCAAGAGTCAATCCCACTATGGAAACCTGGATGCCGCCATCCAGGCAATCCTCGAGGCAGAGCAGCGCTTTCAGCACAATCCTTCACTCCCCAAACTTCTTGTTCAGCCGTGGAGATCGGTATCATGGCTATCTACTGTAGAGGCATACAGCAGAGCAACGCCAACAGAAAAGCTGTTTGAAGCCCACATGGCCACTGCTGATCGCCTTCCGCGCGCGTTCCCCGTAGAGACGGCGCATTTACACTTGTATCATCCGACGCACCCCGACCACGTCCCCGCTCTGGAATTCTTCAATGATAAGAAGAGGCTGCGCAAGTTGGTGCAAGCACTGGGCCCTGAAAAGCTCAACCTTGCCAAGTTCACAGGCATGGGCACCATACCGTGGATTGCATTCTTGGGCCACGATACGGTCAATCACCTGAAGCAGTCTGGGAGGAGCGAGGAAGCACGAGGCATTACGCAGGTTTTGCGCTCTGAGCTGTCCGATATTTTCGCTGAGACTTTGACGCCAGCGTGAAAACGAGCGGCATATTTATGAATGTTTTATCTACGAGTTTTTGTATCATTAGTATCATGGGTCAGGCGCAGTTATGATGGAGTATATCAGGCATTTAGATACCCAACCTCCCCCCCATCAAGGAGGCCAAATGAGCCAAAGAGGGAAATAAAAATACAATTTCTATAACAGAATGCTTCATAAAACATGCCCATCGTACTTTTTTACGCATAACTTTAATCTGAGAATCCCTCAAACTCGGCTTCTTCTTCAGAGTCGTCTCCAGCCGAGCCTGCTGCCTCGCCGTCCTCCTCCTCCTCGTCATCCTCATCGTCCTCGTCCTCGTCTAGCTCTTCTATGTCAAACACGCCAGAAATGTCCCACCTGTCGCCATTGGCCTTTCTGCTCACATACTTTACAAACTTGAGGGCGCCACTGTCGCGCAGGACAAGCGTCATCTTGTTCCACGCCGCCGCCTGGAAGAACAAGATGTTGTCGTCGTCCCCGCTCGACTTGTACACGGCCGCATCTTCGTTGTTGTCATCATCACCAGCCATGTAGACTTCGTGGCCGCCGACTTCTACAGCCTCCTTCTCCTCTGGTTCCTCCGCGGCAGCTTTCGCCTTCGCCTTACCCTTGTCTTTGTTCTTCTTCTTGTTCTTTCCGTTGGGCTTGGCTACTTCTTCTTCGGCTTGTGCTTCCTCATCTTCGTTGTCCCCGACATCGCCCCAGCCTGTTGTTGGCGTGAGACCCAGGTTGAGCTCCAGGCGCGCCTTGCCCTCGTGGCCAGTAGCGAGAGTGTAGTCCAGTCCGCGACGGAAACGGCGGGCGATGACGTCGTGGCTCTCGATGGTGCAGCCCGTCGCGACTTGCAGCCAGTGACGGAACTGTCGACTCGGAAAGAGCTGGTCCAATAGCTCTGCAATTGGTGATTCTTCCGCCGCCTTGCGAGACTTCTTGGATGTGGAAGGTTGCTGGTAGAGATATCTGTGCTTATGTGGCGGCTTTGACACTTTCCAGGCAGAAGTCTTCTCAATAGCGGAGCTCTCCTCGGGGAGAGAGGCCTTCTCCTGCGCTTGGATATAGTCTTGCAGGCGCTTGGAGAACTTCTTTGACAGAACATCTCCAAGCGTGATGCTCGAGTTCTCTTCAAAGTGCTCCGAGACTTGCTCCAGCGTATCAGGCGTTAGGTACGTCGGCGCAATGTACTGCAGCAGAAATTCCAGGTCGGCTTCCTCAAACTCGGCATCGCTTCCCTTTGGTTCCTCGACTGCGACGGGCTTTGCCTGTGGTGCATCGTACTGGGCGGGATTGCCCTGAAGCTGCATGAGACCGCTGTTCTTGGCATTTCTCTCCTCTTCACCCTCGATGTAGCCGTCCTCCCCAACCTGGGGGATGTGGAACCAGCCGCTGATGGCCATGCGGACACGGCCGCCGTCCTTCTCCAGCTGTTCTTTTGTCTCGGCATGATACACCTCTTCGACGTCGTGGAAGCTTTCGCCAGGTTGGACGGCGAAGAAGCTAAGCTGGTTCCAGGCGGGCGGTATGACCTTGACGACGTCTGGAAGCGGCGTTTTGGCAACCTCGCCGTCCTTGTTCTTGATTTCCTGGATGGGGAACAGGCGCAATGCGCCACCCCATTCTGGCTTCCAAGGAGTGTCAGGGTCTGTCAGGTAGAGAATGTAGCTGACTCGCCTGCTGCCAATGACATCGTCATGGCAAAGCAAGTAGCAGCCCGGAGTGTAGATGTTGATGGCCATGTCCGTCTTCTTGCCACTGAGGGGGCCGCAGCCCGTAATGCCAGAGACGTAGTTTCGGAATGTCTCGGAGTAAATGGCATCTCGAAGAGAAAGCAGAGACGGAAGCTTGGCGAGAGACTCGTCGTCTAGGCCGTCGAGGTTTGCCAGATCGCCAGATTGGTGAATCTTGTAGATATCCGTCTCTTTAGGGGTGAATTGTACATTCTCGCGGATCTCGTTTCGAACTGACCGGAGGAGCTTGTCATCGACCAGCTTGTGGATGACGGCATGTTTGTACGGCGAGGATTCGGCATATTCGTTCGTATATGACTTTAGGATGGAGTCGTCGAAAAGGCCTTTACGAAAGCGCTTCTTTGCATCCTCTGCGCTTATGGCTACATCCTGTGGTCAGTTTCCAATTGAACGAGAGAGGACGGAGAAGCTAGAGAAGGTCATACAGGTCTTAGGCTTCTTGCTGTTGGCTTTCTTGCCAGAAGCATGGCTTTCCGCCTTTCTCTTCATGATGCGAATGCCGACTCTGACCGTCTATGCGCGATTGGACCTGGCAGTGTCAATGGCGAAAATAATTGGGCGAAAAGATTTTCACAAAGAGGTGGGCAATGGTATGAGGCGAGTTGCGAGATCAGCCGATGGTGCGCATCTTCAACTTTTTTTCTGCCGCCTTCAAGTTCTGGCACCACTTCCCCACCAAGCTAGCCCTGCAGATTTCCTAAAATGGAAAGCCAACTAGCGTCACCTTGAGCCGCATCATTTTGTCTCTCAACCAAGATGGCCTTGATGAAATATCAATGAGGATAGCTAAGCAGTTGGATCCGTTAGTTGTCTTTCAGAAGAGTAGAGTATTTTGATTCACATAGATGCTTGGTTAGTTATGGTGAATAGGGCGCAATGCTTGAGATCGTCTATTCTTCACCAACAAAGGCTTTTTTTTAATCGTTACCTATCGGAAGGTTTGCTCATTCTTTGCTTTTGGGAGACATCTCCAGTGTGCCATACTACATATCCCAATATTAACCATAGAATCAACCTTTTTTTTCCCCTTCCAAGGCATGCGAGCTATGAATACTTGTCTCCATCCTGGTTGGGTGGCATACCCTGGAGCACAAATCTGCGATACTACCTCACAAAACATCAAATAGGTGGACGCAAACACCAAAGAGCCCCAGTATCAATCAAGGCGCGCCCTTTGCCCTTCTGTTTTTCTTCGCCTTCATGGGTTACCCCTCATATTCTGCCAGTTTTGCCAATTATTGAGGAGTGCCTTGCATCAGCGGATCGCGGACGTATGACTAAATAGGTCGTCTCAGCAACTTTTAGCGACGGGCCTACTGGTTTAGGAAAATAGCGCTCAACTTGGACGCTTAGCATCATCGCTGAGTTCCTTACGCCCACCCCCCGCTGATCAAAAGTATAAAAGCTTCAAGGTATAAGATTTTAGCAGGTGCATCAAATGAGCATTTGCCTATTTAGACATACATTTTGACTTTTTCCTAATCATTCCAATACCATCATTACCCGATCGTCAAAGTTATGGGTTTCGAGGACCACCAGAAGCAGGTCCGGGATCGTTTCCCCGCCCTCCGACAGAACCAAGTCTACTTCGACAACGCTGGAGGCAGCCAAACCCTGGATACCGTCATTGACTCCATCAGGGATTATCTCAGCTCAACCAATGTCCAGCTCGGCGCTTCTTACGCTATAGGCAAGAAATCTACTGCCGCTTACGACGCTGGATATGAGGCAGCTGCCAAGTACATCAACGCCGACCCAGATGAGATCGTCTTCGGCTCTTCGACCACTCAACTTCTCCGCAATCTCTCTTATGCTCTAAAGTTTAACCCCGGAGATGAGATTATAGTCTCCCGCATCGACCACGAGGCTAATATTGCTTCGTGGGTAGATTTGGCGGAGCGACAGAATCTCATCCTCAAGTGGTGGAAGCCGGAACCGAGCCACAACCCTCATCTCCTTGCTAGTGACCTTGTCAAGCTCCTGTCAGCCAAGACGAGACTGGTCACCTGTACCCACGCGAGCAACATCCTCGGAACAATCACGGATGTGAAAGCCTTGGCGGATGCGGCCCATAGCGTTGGGGCTTTGCTCTGCGTCGATGCCGTGGCATACGCCCCTCACCGGCCCGTTGATGTAAAGGCCCTTGGCGTCGATTTCTACTGCTTTTCTTGGTACAAAGTCTACGGGCCTCACATATCCATGCTCTATGGAAGCTGGAGTGCGCAAACCCATCTCAGGTCGTTGGGCCATTTCTTCAACCCTTCTGCCTCTCTAGATGACAAGCTCGGTCTCGCGGGCGGATCATATGAGCTGGTTCAGTCCATCCCGAAAGTCGTTGAATATCTAGACTCCAAATGGACGCAAGTAGTCTCACAGGAAGAGGTGCTTCAAGACGTGCTCTTGAGCTATCTCAAGAAGCAGAAAAACGTTACTATTTACGGCGTCCCAGACAGCAATCCCGCTAACCGAGTATCAACGGTGAGCTTCTCCGTCAAGGGATGGAATTCTCAAGATTTAGTGGAAGCAGTAGAGAGCAAGACCCGCTTTGCTTTCCGCTGGGGCACATTTTACTCTGATCGACTTGTTCGAGAGACGTTGGGATTGGGCCAAGATGGGGTTGTGAGAGTAAGCATGGTGCATTACAATTCAGGTAAGTCTCTCATACGTGTTCTCGCAATGCCGAATACTGACTAACTGGCTATCGAAGGAGATGAGATTGTTGGGCTTACTGATGCACTGGATGAGGTTATTAGAGGATCTAAATAGGGATCCAAGGTTTGAGTAGTAGATGATTATAATGAAGGGATCAATGTGAGCTGGAATTAGCTCGTTAGCAAAGAGCAAAATGAACAGGAACGCCATAGCTTTTAGGCTCTGCAAAAGTCAACATCGAAACACTCAATAATGTAACGGCACATCCCATTAACTGTATGATATGAACCAATGTTATTAGCAAATGCTCAAATGTTGAGCAGCCATCAAATTCTTCTATAGCGGGGAAGACATCGACCTGCCCATCAACCCCACCGCGAGTTACTATTTGGAGAATGCTGTTCCTAGCTCCTTGGCACACATCTCGACTTTTGCTGTCTGTTTTTAAGGTTATTACTTGCGCCCTGGCTCACTCTTGGCTTTTATGCATAAAACCTCGGAGTCAGGCCAGGCACTTCCTGGAGAAACCCAATTAACTCCAGTATATCGCTTGGCACGCCTTTTCAGGGTCCTACACTCTTTATCTTTTCACGTGTCCGTGCATCCCCAAACCTCCAAATCTACGCAACCTGCTTACGACGTCATCATGCGTACGCGAATACACGGCATTTCTGCTCTAAGCTCCAAAGCATCCAGGAATGATACCTCAGGTATTGGCAATTTCCTATTCTGGTGACGACGCAACAACGGCTAATGCGGGACTTGCACTACACGTCGAAACCCCCCTGAGGGCGGCTCAACATGAACATCAAGGTCAGAGCGTATGGGATAGAATGAGATATCGGCTCCCCATAAGAGACATGGTGAAGATGAAATTAGTGGCAGGCAGTACTTGGCATTACGTGTGGTATCTCAGCATCGAAAGCTCGCTAGACAATGCATTCCTCGCCTAATTAAACAATCTATCGCCTCTCCGGCTCACATTGTCACATCTGGTGCCCCTCCAACCATAGCAAACATGTTGACAGTAACCGATTTCCAGAACCTTGGAAGTCACGCCAAAGTCTTCTCCTGCTGTTGCCTGCCGCTGCTGGATTAGGAGGTTTGATTGACGGCTTATATGGCAGCAGCCAGCATGGCAATAGCCGCACCAACAAAGCTGCCGGCGGTAGCCAACGGGGCTGCGACGTTTGAGCTCGTCTGTGTAGTTGAAGAGCTTCTCTGCGATGATGTCGTGACAGTGTTTCTGGAAGGTGAGGTGGTCGTGGGAGGCGCAGAAGTAGTGTCAGCAGCGGTAGTGTCAGCAGCGGTAGTAGATGAATCAGAGGAGTCAGTCGTCTCGGAGCCACTTGTCGAAGTCGAGGCGGATGATGTGTCGGGCGCAGTGGTGGATCCAGACGGGCTCGAGGAGCTGGAGCTGGAGCTCTCGTTGCAGACAACCTGGTCGGGAGTGGACACGCCGGCGGCGGAGCAGATCTGCTTGGCATAATCGACGGCCTGGGCCTGGCTGTCCTTGTCGCAGGCGCTGGTCAAGCAGCATGCGATGCCATTGAGGAAGTCGGCGTTTTTGCAGATGCATTCAATGTCGAGCTGCCCGCAGCCGGCAATGGAGGTGCCGGTTGTGAACTTGGTAACGCAGCCAGTCTATTCAGCGGTGATGCTCTGTTAGCTTTGCTTGGGATCCCAGGACCATTGTTGCCGGTATAAGGTATGATGATGGAAATGCGTAGACGCCATGAAGCCAGGGATGACGCTCCTTGCGTGAGTGCGTCACCAGTGCCCTTGTTACTCTACTTACAGCGCAGGTTGGGATGCCATCCTGAGCAGCCGCGAGAGCCGCCGCGAAGACGAGCGAGAGAACGGAGGACTTCATTATAGGCGATGGAGGACGTGAGAGACGCTTAGGTGATGCTTTCGAGGATGGGCAGTAACAGCAGCAGCAAGCAAGCAATACGATTGAGGGGAAAGGGCAAAGAAAAAAAAGAGGAAAAGAAAAAGAAAAGCTGAGCTGCCAAAGGGAGGAAGAGCAGGAATGCCGGAATTGGGGTAACACGAACAAGGACCTCGAACACACCATTAGCAGCCCATTGGGGAGCTAGTGCTACCTCCCTCTTACCGCTAGTAATGGGTTCCGCCCCGATTTGGACGCCATCCAGAGGGCTGCGGGCCTGGGGAAGGGAGCATTTAGTGCCCAAGACGCCCTAGCGCGCGAATCATTGAACCTTGGAAGCCTCTGGGCGACTCGCTAGGGCGGCAGATTAGTGAATGTTAGTGAATGGCGTTCAATGCCACAGGCACATGGGCGCTATAGCAGTAGCACCAGAGCCGGCAAACAGCGACAACAGGCCCCCTGAGTCTAGCGGTTGTTCGAATTGGCGCCTGTGATTGGGCCCAGCGTTACTCTGGAAAAATGAAGAACAATTGAATGCTGTGGCAGAAGTGGGGATCCCGAATGCCAGGGGCCGCAGCCAATCGGCGACTTGTGGACGGACTCGTTGTCGACTCCGAAGCCTTTTTAGTGCTTGGCTGCTGTGAAACCATCCGCGTTCTTACTCGTACTCGCACAATTGGCCCGCCAGTCTGGTTGAGACAGAGTCTCTCAAGGCGTTGTGCATCAAGCACAGAGAAGCGGAGGGAAGCGTAATATGTCCTGGGTGGGTGACTCGGTATCTGGATAAGTGCTGAGGTTGGGTTGGCCACATATGAAACAGAAACCACACAAAAATCTAGACGACGGATGCAGAAAAGGAAAAGAAAAAAAGAGACAATGATGCAATAGTAATGCCCAGGTACTCCCAGCAACTATAGCTTTGACAGTATAATCTGCACTCTAGAGCTACACGACAAGAGACAAATGTAAAGAACCGGCAATGTCGAGCTCTCCTGTGGGGACCAAATTGCGGGAGCCGGCCTGTCGGGCATCCGACATCCCCACGGCAAAATGGGCCAAGACAACCAGAGACAATGGTAACACATACAGGGATCCCAAGCAAGCCCGATCCTACGTCGATCCATGCGATGTCATAATTCACTCGGACTTGCAAGCACAAGCGAGACATGTTTCGGCGACTCTCAAGGCCCAAAGTCTCGCCTGAGTGAAAAAAAAAAAAAAAAAAAAAAGTGACTTGAGTAATATTCTGGATCAAGGTTGATCTTCATGATCATCAGGACTCGTTATATTTTCCTTGCTTGAGACGGGTGTTTACATCTCCCGGTAGCCCGTGAACTGGAGATCATGTTCTCCGTAATTGTTCTTATTCTAATTCCACCTCAGGCAGTCAACTGCGTCGGTACTCCATTGTGTTGTTTAGTTGCTTTCTTGGAATCGCTAACATGATATATCAGGGCGGTAATATGGGCGTGAGCACCAAAATATAAGCAAATGCTAGTCTTTTCAAACGCCTTGAAACCATCCATCCCCCTTTCGTCAAGCATGTAACTCTTTCACCATGTTTGCCGACAGTCATACCTTTTTGCCTTGTTTCAACAGCTCAGAGACCTTTGGCGGTAGGACCAATGCGCTTCTGTCATTCCTCCGGTAAAAGTCCACGAGCGTCATGGCTGTTTGCTCTGGTTTATCTTCGTGGATGAAGTGCCCAGCGTCTGGGAAGACTTGCAGGGCGTATTTCCCTAATAGACACCGATGAGATTAGCCACGCCAAGTTTCAACATGTCGTGGTATCCGTGAGATCCATAGGCTCATAGTCTTACCTTGCATTTGCCCGATTGTCAACTCTGTGTCTAGCCGATCCGTGCCGGCAAGCAACAGCAGCTTACCACCACGCGCCCCCAGGAACTTCTTGCTCAAACCCACGAACCAATCTTCCCAGAACGGCTGTGTAGCCGCAAGGTCTGTCCTCCATCTCCACGGGCGAGAGACATCTTTACTCTCGTCCCAGACCAGCAGGGCGGGCACCGACGCTCTGGCAGAAACCGAGTTCCTCACAGTGCGCGTCCTGATGTGCCAATCAATACCCGACTCGACGGTTGCAAACCCTCCTGGTCGCGTGGATAGGTATGTATGCATGCTCTGGAGCGCGTCCATAGCGGAACCCTCAACGACATCTAGGACCGCGTAGGCCAGGAGGGATGTGCCCAGCTTCCCGCTCATGGCCAAGTCTGTCACAACAGCGCCTCCTAATGAGTGGCCTACGAGAACTATGGGAGGCAGTTCCGGCCAGCCCATCTGCGCCTTTGTGGCCGTAACCATGGCAAACAGATCGGATGACAGCGTATCCAGCCGCAGATCCGGGGCCCCATCGTCAGGTGCAGTGGTGGAACCATGTCCTCTGCAGTCGACCGCCAGTATGCCAGCATTTGGGAGTCTTTTTCTTATCTCAGAGCCTACCACTGCAAAGGACAACCCCGATGATCCAGCACCGTGATGCATCACGTACAGGGGTCCTTTGCCCACCGGGGAGTTGAGGTATACATGGTATGTCACCTCCGGGTTGGTGTCCGACTTCAAAAACAGCTCTCGTTCAAAGTAGGTTGTCCATGGAATCTGCTCCAGCGTTCTGCCCCTGGCCACGCTGCGTACCGTCAGCCCGACAGCCTCTAATCACAGTCTTTGCCATCTCTGACTCAGGCATAGTTACCCTTGGGGGCGAGCAAAGAGTCTCTGGCTCGGCGTCGGGATAATTGTTCCCGTGGAGGATACCGAGGAGGCCGAGGAGGCCGATGACGAGTCGTCGTCCACTCCCTCTGGCAGCTCCGGCACTTGGTCTTCCTCAGCTTCGTCCAGCTCTTCAAAGGGCTCGGGGGCAAGCCCAAGCTTTGATCTCGCCCAGGCTCGCTGTAGGTCGCTCATGATGGGCCGTATTGTGGGAGCACGGAGCCGCCAACGACAGCAGGTGATATTAGCTGATTCAAGGTGGTCCAGCCATTCGCAAATGCGGGGGTTTGGACGATCTGTGGGGAATTGATAACGACGTCAACCACGGAGATGTTTGCCAGAGGATTGTATTCCGAGTATCCCTGGCGATGTAGTCGTAGCCCCTTTTCAAGAGTGTGAGTGTCGCAGCCCGCCGCGTTTGCTCATTTGAAAAAAAATTTGCTGCTTCATTGTTACGAAATAGAGGACGTCAATTAGTTGATTGCCCAAGTGGGGTTGGTGCACGTGCGCACTGTGAAGCTCATATGAGAACCTGCTGGAGACACAGTGTAAAAGCCTCAACTGCTCACTCAGCCGGAGTTTATGATGACTTGGGAGAGTCTAGGGTGGCATTCTGGATTTAAAAGTGGTTAAAGATTCATCCTATATCAGGAGAAGGGCTCAGATACACTCACAGTGTACGTGGAAAAGTTCCGCGAAATTCAAAGGGTTGATCCGTTTACCGCTATGTGTAACCATCCTCGAGCTTCTCAAATACCAAAGCCTAAGCATCTAAACATATTCGAGATGATGGAGAGTAACTGAAAACAAGATCCTCTCCTCATATACCTATTTCATCACTAATAATATATTGTATGGGAGAGGGAGCTGCCTCTTTCAGTATTCTTCCGTCGACTTCACGGCACAATCTTCCATATCGCTGACTAAAGAACGGCGAGAACTGATAGCGCAAATGCACACTCACGTACACAGCAAAGATGAAAACTATCTGGGCTCACATGTACTACTGTGTACTCCGTACCAAGCCAAGAATCCATGCCGGACACGTATCAAGTGCGAGGAAGACGTCGGAACAAGTGCTTACGCCGTCTCACCCAATGTCTCCGTCGTATATTAGGCCCTGTTTACGAAGTAGACAGATCTCGATTGGCAAAACGTTGACAAAATCACAGGACCTGTCACATCTCAGTAATATCCTCACGGGAATAGCTAGCCAGCTTCCCCAAATCAGGCATTCAGCTAGCTGGGGCCGTACCTGAGTCAGGCAAAAGGGATAAATGCTCTGTTAGATCGCTTGGCTGCAGCGCATGAAAATCGCCCTCAGCTATGCGGGCGAGCTTAAGCGATCCATTCATGGGTTTGTACGTTCATTCGGTAACCCATAAAAGTGAGTAGCTCTATGAAGGGGCATGCAATTTCAAGGTCAGCCACTGTCGTACTTGGTACCGATATGCAGGGAGATGTACTCCGTACGCTGCCGGCCATTTTAGGCGGTGAAGTATCATGTCATGCATTTGGTGTCTTTAGGCTCAACCACTTACACGAGAATATGAGAACTTCTGCAAAATCGGCAGTGTCCATCACGTATTCTGTAGTGTTGATGTAAAAGGCTATGGGGTAGACCTTGGTCTGAATAGCCGTCTTTGTTATCTTTATTTTGCATCATCAGTGACGTATATTCATCGTCCGGACTCTGTATTACTGTTTGACCATCCTATGACAGCCGACGTTAATTTAACAAAAATGAGTACAAATGGTTATCTCAGAGGTGGAGCAAATTGTGCCAGTAACGTCAACCGTCCGGAGACGGCCGCAGTTGCCAGAGACATGGCGTTGACGGATGAAGCCCACATGTGAGTTTGAGATGACAATTCCCGACCTGTACACCGCATGTTCCCATAATATGCACCTAGCAACACGAAAACAGGGCTAGATATCATTTTGCAAGCCAGCAACAAGATATTTGTCTCAGTAGTCTTGCAACCGTTACGAGACTGGTAGGGGCGGGCGGTCATACTAGTGGCAAATATAGGGCAGCATGTCTTGGGTCATATTGGACTATTGCCAATATTGCGTCCATATTGCAGAGTTATATGCAATGAAGCAAGAGGCTGGAGTATCCATCACATTCATCTAGGGCCAACAACTCGCCTCTGCGGAGGATTTATCCCGGTGGCGTAGCCATCTATGATGCAAAGATAATACTCAGACGACACCCCTTAGACAGATGCCAACGCGGCGGCTCTTCCATGTGTTCCTATTAATAACCGCTACCAATTGACTGGTTCCAAGCAAGACAGGCAGTGCCTACTGCTGTCGGCACCGTCAGTGTGGTAATACATTTTAGGCTGTGTAACCCGATCTCCCTGCATGTAATCGACGAGTTCAAGGAGGCGTCAACCTATGCATGCAGCGAGCTGGCTAGTTCAAACACTTGTGCGCTTTCTGTGTATTAAGTTAGCACCATCCATCGCCCATGAGACAAAAGATTATAATGTGGACTTTTAAGACGGTCTAGGTGCTTACACGGACAGGGCCGAGCCGACGGAAAATCGCCGTTTATGGGGTCCGTTGGATATCAATCATGGAGTCTTCCAATGTGGCTTTCGAGACGTAGTGGCGAGGTATAGCGAGGTACTACGCGCGACGTCACGTCAAATATCAATTAATCTGCTTCCTTAGCTGCAGCTGTGTACTCCGTACGGCGGCTAATGGCTGCAAGTTTGGTTGTACAGCATAATGTAGGGAGGGGTCTGCATCTGCGTGTCTCGATACATGCATGCATATGAAGCGCTCGGCGTCAGGGTTTCGGGTCTCAAACTCCAGATGGAGCGCCGTTGAAATGAGGACAAGGCGACTCTTTGACATGACAGGTTTTGAGAACCGCTGTGAGAGGGTACAGCAAGCCATCAAGAAATTGCCCGCATGGTTCATGGTTCGAGGCTTCCATCTCATTACGCACCACGCCACATATGATGCCCACCAACGAACTACCTGGCAAATGCAGGTGGTGCTTGTGCTCTGCATTCCGCACTGCATTTGTACCTTGGATACAAACAAGGGCGCCTTGATCCGATCATGGCTTGCCAGTATCGACTAATACGGAGCCCAAATGGGCATAAATGGAGAGGTGCTAGTGCGGACTCTAACCAACACCAGCTAAGGGGACAACGCAGGGAGGGAAAGGAGTTCACCAATACGGAGGACTTGCCAGGCACACTCAGGCAAATTGAGCACTACAGCCGTTTGCAGGCGAATCAAATTTCGCAGAGACAGCCAGCACTAGCCGCCTCCTTGCCTGTCACAAGTTATAGATGCTGGGTAGTACATGTGGTAATGGGTTGCTGCAAGCGAGCTGCTAGCAGCAAGATACCGCAGTAGCTCAGGAATTAAGGAATTACGTGGGGACGAGCCAATCAGTTTCTCATAGATTGATGCCCGGAGGCCTTCTGAACTGTCTGGTTAACAGGGAATCAGTTGCGCCTGATGGCCTGCCGCGGAGTCCTTGCCGCCCTGATCCTAGAGCTGGTGCTACGACCTGGAAGGAATCGACATTACTTGTACCACCAGGCATTGAAGTTAGTGGACGATAGGTGTGGCATCACTAACATCCTAGGAGTTGGGAGTAGATCAGTCAATGGCTGAATGTACACCTTGCGAGCCTCATCGTTAGTACCTACTTGTATACGGGGCTTCCTTGTGTTGGCGGCTCCTGACCCGTATATAGGCCCATTAGTATCTCCGGAATACTAACCCAGGTCTTGTACTAAGGCTGCGGAGCTTTATTCGGGAACGACTTGCCACATGCCGTCGCCGAGCGATTTTCGAGTAGTAGTACAAGCAATAGTAGGCAGTTAGTGTACCTGGTGGTACTGGGCGGTCCAAAACGGGGTGGTGCCCATCGCCTGCTGAAGTGCTGCAGCGCTATACTTGTAGGTAACTTGCTGTATGGAGCAAGGAGCAAGGAGCAAGGAGCCAGGAGCGTGGAGAATGGAGCACGGAACAAGGAGCATGGAGAATGGCATCTGGTGCACCTGATTCCTATACCCTACCACCTTATATCGCCTGGCGCTGCCTTGCCGTGTTTTCCCCCGGGCGGTACCCCCCAAGTACCCACCGGTACCTGGTCTTCAGCTTCGTCCTCTGTCGTTGATCAACTCTCCTCGCCTCTGTCCTCCTGCATCGAAGCAGCAACTTATTGGACGACAAAGTGCCCAGCAGCTCAGCCCAAACGAACGCAGCTGGCTAGCCTCCAAAATGGCTGGCGCCGGTGTCAATTGCCGTGTGTTCAAGTCATTTGGAGCAATTTCTGCGAGCCAGCCAGTGGGATCCTGTCCCTTGCATGCAAGCCGCGCCCGGGCTAGGAGCTTCACCGATTTCGCACGAGGCGTCAGAACCTGGAGCAGCTGAGATCTTCCCCCCAACGACCGCCAGTCCCGCAGACGCGTGGCGCGCATCTTGAGTCGCATCTTCCGCTCAACGACGAATCATGGATACATGCCATCATGTCTGTCGTGGCAGGCAATATCAAAGGCATCCCAGGATAGGTGACGGGGGCCCGGCTTCTGATCCGTGTTTGCCAAGGCTAAAAACCTTCAGGTGGCCCGCCTAATGAGATTAACGCCGTTGGGGATGGAACACATTGACAGAGTGGCTTCGGCCGACACGCTAATGGGGGAATTTTTGTCTCCCAACCAACATCAGCCTTGCGAGGGCCGTTTCGTCGCGGCACGCAGTAGGGGAAGGAAAAGAGCATCTCCGAGTGAGTATCCCCCTCGCTGCTCCGCATGGTTCGCTATTAACCGCCTAGACGTTAGTCAAGCTGCTGGCGATCCATTTTTAATGTGCGGACTTTCATATATGTACAACAGGCTAGAGGGCACCTTCGGCGATATGCTGCCGCCAGGATGAAGAGGCTGCTTCGCCTACCCGCCACCCTTCCGTTCATTACATGCTGAGGTGAAAAAAGAACAACCCCCTATCAGCCCGAACAATTAAAAATCTCTTTCGCCGCAACACCTTCGGCTGTACCCGGATATCCGCCTGGCCGGGATTCACGGTGCTGACGTCCTTGCCTCCCGGCTTGCCTCTCATCAAGCACGCTCGCCACCGCAGTCCAAGCTCGGAAGCAAGATCTCGGATGCTGGGCACCCAGTGCACAGCTTACCTTGGAAATTCTCGTTGCTCTCGCCACAAAGCTTCAAACATTGAGCCGGCCGTGGCCGGCCGCAGTTTTTTTTTTAATGGAATCAACCACAGCTACTACGGCTACTACAGCTACTACCACTCGCTATTCCGACTAGACTGGTTGAACGGCGTTAGAACAAGCGCAGCGCTTCGACAGGGACTGGCCTTGCTGGTACGACGTGTGCAAGGGAGCTGCCGAGGGGGCTATTACGGAGTACGGAGTACCATGCTAGGACTCCCGCCTCAAAGATCCACTTGTGTAACACACCATACACGTACTCGTACTACGTGCAAGTATACTTGTACGCACTGCACAGCACTTCGTGCCGCCAAGAAGCATTGCTTTAGTACGGAGAGCCGGCATGCATGTATGTAACCCTCGTGGTGCGGTGCGATCTGCTATGAAATCAACTTCGATTGTTGGAGAAGGGGGGTGGATGAAGCAGTCTTGGCCAGTAGCATATCGCTATGCCAAACTCGATGTGGATCTTCTGACCAGGCCTTCGCATTCTTTTATACGATCCAATCCAATAGAGCGCTCACCTGAGCTTTGAGATGGATCTACCAACTAATACCATTTATTCATCATTTTACATTTCGATCTAACGTTGTACAGACACACACCGGAGGTCTAAGCCTTATCACACGAAGTGAGCGAGGAGAAGCAGACGGATGTGTGCCAGTCTCCACACCCTAGAACCACACCCAAATCCTTCGGGTCTGCTCCGTGCTCGTACGTCGTATGGATTACATTACCCCATAGGCATGACTGGCACAGGCACAGGTAGCCGTCACCATTGCTGCTCCGTACCTTTCCCGTGCTATCTTGTATCCCTCCCTTGCTTCGCCGTTGGTTGACACAGCGCTAGTAACGGCTCGATTCAAATCTCAGCCGAGACAATTTCTTCCAGCGCTAATGCCGGAGTTTGCTCCGTACGAGTAATATTATGCGGACACCTTACAAGCAATACACAGGGATGACTTATGACGCAGACGTGCTGTGGTGGGAGCCGCCGCAAACTTCTCAGGTTGCGAGTTGTATCAACCCACCCGCTAACTTAGATTGCAGAGCAAAAATGATGTAGGGTGGAGAGGGTGGAGGTGCCAGAGTTGGCCGGATGAAACGTTGTCGGTCCAAATAAGCTGTATCATTGGCCTCTTCCGCAGGCGTGGATCAGGCACAGAACCGATGCCTTGCGAGGCACGAAACCCACGCCCAGTACCGGTGATATACGGAGCACTAATCGGGTTTCTTCGTACGGAGCGTACTTTCTGTGGGTTAACCTCACTTTGTCGTGGGCTGAGATGTGCTTCGCCGACAAGCGTTCCCCGTCAAAGTTTAAAACTCAACCATGTGCTTATTGGGGGGAGTTTTTTTTTTTTTTTTTTTCCCAATCAATTAGGGCATTTCACACTTGTGGGCGATTGACCTGAAGGATCCGTAAGAGCACATATGGCGGTACTACGTCTCGTCTGCTTCAACGTATCCACCGACGCATCTACCTGACCCAGTCGCCGCCTGCTTACTCCTTTTGGGAGGCGTCAAAGTCTGATATGCTTACCGTGGTCGCTTAGTCTTGCTATCTCGGGATCGGTTGACGGCGGCCGCAGATTGATCTCATGGAGCTAATTGATTGCTTTTGGCCTCTTTTGCTTTGGTGGCCTCCCCAACGCGGAAACGTGGGGATTTCGTACAAAAGGCAATGCGTATCCGAGAGGCTCGCCTACGGGTGGCACCAACAAAGTGGGATCGAGTCCTCGAACTAACTGACACTTTGTCGGACAATTTTAATCTGCAAGATTTGTGTTACTTTGCTCCGTCCATCGAGAGCAGCTCGTCTTGTGCAACTTGTCTTCCCACCGTCGTCCCGCTTACTCCGTGCATAAAGAAAGAGAGCCGCTGGTTGAGGCTCCTCTTGCCACCTAAGGTAGGTAGTACCGTTGATGGTATCACGTACTGCTTGCATATGCCGGCGCATTCCATGGACACGGAGTAGCCCGTATCGCAATTTTTTTCCCAGCCCTGCAGAAGACACCTACTAGGTATCCAGTAAGAACGAACAGCTCGAGCTGAAAGAATTGGAGACCGGCAGATGCCTAGACAGGGGATCCTTCTTTATGGAATGGCCTTTTCTCTTTGCCCTCCCAGCCCTCTTTTTTTGGCCTCCCTGGCTTCGGACAAGGTTTTGTACTTTTTTCTCTTTTCTTTTCCTTTTTTCTTCTTTTTTCTCCATCCGCGCCCCTCTCGCTACTTTTCCTGGTGTTAGTGCAACCAGTAATTGGTTCACCAGCCCTCGCCCTTGCCAAGGTTTTGCTGCTACTACTCTCTTAGTAGGTAGCCCGTATTATCCTGCCTTAGTCCTTTGCCCTATGATGCCACTCCACAAGCGCATATGATAGGTGAGCCATCAGTTTAGAACAAGTTTCACCTGGCCCTGCCTGTCGGTTCTCGAAGCCTTCTTTTTTGCCTTTTGTCCCGCGTGGTGTAGACAATGCTATTGGTTCTCACGCGAGGAAGCATACCACTACAAATCAAACTTCCCTAAAGTTTGTTAGAAAATGACAGACACCCCATTAGCGGCAAACCCTATGCGACTCCTGATGGAGGTTTGCACCAGATTCGTGGAGGCTTCGCATTGAGGTTGCCAAAGGCAGGTGGTAAGCAACGCAATATCAATCAGTACATGCTCATACACACTTGTACTTTGCTCTGATGGAGTCCTCGTTAAGAGGCCCCTCTCTTAAACTATTCGAGCCGAGGCCGCCGACAGTCTTTATACACCAACGCCCAAAAAGCGTGTGCCACCACCCTCCGGAATGGCCGCTCGGCTGCTTCCCCTTTGTCTGGTTACCGCACACAGGAAGCATACTTGTACGCATACATGCAGATTGCTGCCTGGCAGAATGCGACTGCTGCTGTTGCGAAACATCGCCTCTGATCTCCATTCTTTTTGTCGCCATGCCGATTCCGATGAAAGGTGACAAATCCTGGCAGATACTCGCGGTGACCATGATATTCCATGTGGGAGCCCCGTCTCCACATCGCCTGTAGTAAGATGATGACGATTTCAACAATTGAATAATGGCTACTATTTTCCCCTCGCTCTCTCTCCCTCTCTCTCTTACAGGCGGCTCCGTCCCTCTGCATTCATGTAAAGGCCGTGTCGCGCTGACCTGTCAGCGAAGCATCCGCCTTTCACCTCTCACCTATTGAGGCGGCATCGCCGCTTGGCACATGCCACACAGCCCTTTTCTGGCTGAGCCCAGCGGGAAGAGCGCCGGTTGATTCTCATCCAAGTGGACCCCCATACTTATATGTACATACTTGTACGCTGATGGTCGTTTTTGACTACCACCACCTGTAGCCCTCTAAGGCGGTGGTGTCGACGGAGGGGGTGTCAAAACTACGGCTCCTCTTAAACAACACCAATATCGCCTCCCCCACCCGAGGAGGGCTGGGAGGGTAGATGACCTTGCATCACCCTTGCCTGCTACTTCCAACCAGTGGCAGGCATCGACAGGCATACGGTAGCCCTATGAAGACCCCGGAGCATGGTACTGGAGCAGGAGTGCATTAACTGTGCTAGGTAGGGTGTCACAACAGCGGCTAATACTGAAGCAAGTAGAGCGTGTGCTTCCCGCCTCGTGTTTCTTTCATCCCGTCAACCTCGTCTTGCCTCCATCGTCGGGTGCTCGCCAAAAGCCGCCCATCTCGATCTGCCTTCTGGGACCGAGAGTGAGAGAGATTCATAGATTACCGGATCTGGCCTGGCCAAGAGCTGGTATGGACTCCCCTTTAGCTCGCATTCACCATCAGCTGTCTTAGGTCAGCTACACTTCGCCACCAAAAGGTCCAGCGTTGCTTTTGGTTCGGGATCACAAGGTATCCCAGCTCCTGGGCCGCCGGCGGAGAGTCTTGGTAAACCAACGCCACCAACGCAGCTCTGCCATCTGTGGTTAATGGCTCTGGCTACCTTGTCGTTCCCTCCCTGCTTAATCGAAGCCAACGTCTCCGCGATCCCGCGATCATCAAAGCTCCTCCCGTGCTACTACCACCACCATCACCACCAACACTACCAGCTACCAGAGCCGTCGACATCACCACCATCTCATCAATGTCCTATGCCAGACCCCAGCACAACTGGAGTAGATGTACCACGGCCAATCTGCGATGCCACCTCCAAAATCACCCTCCGGGAGCCTAAGGGGGTTACAGGATTCCCCAATGGCATCTAGCATTCGAGGGAATCCCACCCATGTCTTGAAACGATCTTTCTCGACGCCCTCGGTGGGTGGTGCAACCCCAACGTCATACCTGGAATCCCAATCCTTCGCGCCACAGATGGGTGAGAAGAAGAGGAACAAGCTAGGCTACCATAGAACGTCGATTGCCTGTGGTGAGTGATGCTCTCCTCATCTCCGACTCAACCTGAGAGGGCCTCGGCCGGTCTTCCCGGGCCGCTGCTACGAATCTAATACATGTTAGGCCATTGCCGTCGACGCAAAATACGCTGCATTATATCCTCGGAGGACCAGAATCGATGTGTGAACTGTATTCGACTGAAGAAGGAATGTAGCTTTCACCCGGTGGACCAGCAACAACCGTATGATCAGAAGCTGCCACCTCAAACACCGACGCCCGGGGGATCCAATGTTGTGACGGCATCCTCATCTCCGGCAATATCGCGCGGCAGCTCCGTCGATCAGGGATCACAGCGACAGCATTATCCTGCGATGCCTGTCGCGTCGGTGCCTAGCATGGGAACCCCCACGATCCAAACCCCCCAAAACGAGTATTTTCCGCCGGACATGGAAGGTGGGTTGCCAGAAGAGTTTTTTTGTAGGATTTCCTGCCTTTACGTTGATGCTGACTGCTAGCTTGACAAAGTTCCGTCGAATGCTATACCGCCCGGGCCGTCGTATGGTATGGGGGAGCCGTCTTCAACGGGCTGGATGACCACGGAGAGAGATACCAGCACGGTAGCCAAGGTGCGTGACCCAAGCATATGGCGGTCATATCCAGGAGAAGTCCCGATGAGCTTAGGTGGCCAGCTTTCTCCATATGCGGATCCAGCAACTCCCTCCGCAGCTTGGCCCCCGAATTCAACTTTTGGATCTGCGAGCCAGATGGGATGGAATAGTAGCATGCCGCCACCTCCTCGATCAATGTCCTTCAGCGGAGAAGTTCTAGGAAGTCAGCATACGCCGCAGTACTATCCCTCGCCGCAGCAAAATCAAATGTATGAAAGGCCGTCACAGCACTTCACGCATGTATACGGCGGTGTACCTGTCGGTGAGACGGACGAGGGCATAGAGCAAGCCATTGACCCTGCAATAATGGGAGCCGCTGTTCCCTCAGCAGCACCGATGGGTTGGCAACAGCCACAGGCACCACAACAACCACAGCAACAGCAGCAGCTCATGTCACAGCATCAACAGCACCAAATGTCAAATACCCAAGGGGCGGGTGGCTATCGTGGGTGGACAGAGTATGGTGAAGGTGATGGAGCACATCACATGTAAAGAGATTGGCTAATACTGTGACTTGGTTCCCTTCATCTCGTTTTTGGCTGGAACTGGCGGTAATTCGTCACGGCAACAGGCGGGATGGGCCTTATGACTGCCAGCAAGACGATTCCCTCGGCCGAAAATCAAAATACTCGAAGAAGAGAAAGAAACGATGGAGCAGCCCCGACGAGAAAAGAGGAAGAAATAGAGCATCTGTTAGCCAGAATGACATTGGATGGTGGATAAAGCCTGGCCAGCCTCTGGGCCGTGGGTATTTGTAGAGAAGCTTTGTTTCGACCATGAAATGGGGGCCTCCGGGCTAAATGTAAGGGGATTTGTATCCCATCGTCATCTAAAGATACCCCACAAACTCGCATATAATGGGCAGCTACTTGATCATTCCCCGCCGGCTCCCATACTACGAAATAAGCTACGAAATCGGAGGAACCCCGAGCGGCTGCTGCGAAACGATTAAAGGGCTGGAGTATTGGGCTTCTTTGAATAACTAATGAATGTTTCTTGCGGTTGGATTTCATGCTGAGGGAAGAGACGGGCTCATACCTACGGTGAGGCGTGTCGGAAGGGTTCACAACTATAATGTTTCTTGGGGAAAGATTTGGGCATCGTCGACTGACTGGAAGCTCGGCCCCCTTGGAAGAAAATGATTATACCATTTGAATATGCTTACCAGTCGGCCATCCCCTTTCACAATTCTCCTCCGGAATAGTTGGTCTTCGTTCTACTATTGTGAGGCTTAACGACAGAAGAGCTGTGCACAAGTATTAATCCGGGCCAAGCCCTGCATTATACCTCCAAGGACTGGGAAATTCAACCTCACGTCGTTTGGGTTCCTAATTGGGTTTACTCTTTTCTTCTTCTTCTTCTTCTTACATTTCAGCAATTCAACATTTGGACGAGTATAACGCACACAAATTATACCACGGGATGGGACGGGTTCTCGACGACTGTATATAGCAGGGGTCACAACGGATGGACTTTTTACGGCCGAACAAGTTTTAGAACGGGAGATCATTTTACATGGGTGAGCTGATACCTCACACAGCGGAACTAGCGGATTAGAATTTTTCTTATTTAAAAATTTTCTTTCAATTTTTTTTTTTTTTACTTTGTATTGAGCTTCTCATTTCTTTTTCTAAAAACATCGGGTTTATATGCGAAACTGGGAAAAAGTTTCAAAGGGGGGCTGGTGTAGGCTTGAGCGGGGATGCATTCGCTCAATCTAATTTCATTTATGGATTCTCTTTTCTTCATTTTCTCTTTTTTACAAATTGCAAGGTTATTCAATGAAGCATATTTTGAGTAGGGTATTTCTTTTGGTATTGAACATGGTTGATGCCCCTTCTGGTTCTCTTTTTTCTTTTATATTCATTCTTTCTTTTGGATGATTTCTTGGTCTGAAACTTTGCTGGGCTGTCCTTTTCTTGCTACTTGATTTCATTTGCTTTGGAGTTTTTGGGGTTAGATGTTGGGTATTTTTAGTAGATGGTTTCTTTAAGGTGCCGTATAAGTCCAGATACGGTGTATGCAGTTTGAGATGAGAGGGTGTAACTGCAATATCTGTGAGACGGTGATGAGACATCGTACAACTGATGGTATAACCCCTTGCTTTTCTCTCTTTAAGATTGTATAGAGTTGGTTGGACTATCTAGAGATAAAAGGTCTGACTAGTAGGCAGATTTACAAAAGGCACTGGAGAAAAGACGGATATGAAAAGTCAAGCCTTTGGGCTGTTTCGATTTCGGGGTGAGTAGCGGTTCGGTAAAGCTCGAACGGTGCTCTTGCGTTGTTATTTGGAGGTTTGTGTACTCTTTGTTTTAATAGCTTGGTGGTTACCGAGGATGTTATTGTGTGATTTTGGGGCGTTCTTTCTTCGTCTTTCACCATCTATGGGTTCATCGGGTATATCTTTTACAAGACGGGGCCATGTAGCTCGTTAATCTTACTTATTGTTTTAGTCCTCCCTGGCGTATTCGTTCTGGATGTAGGATGATTCTTGTGGTCTCTACGTCGAGATGTGTTATAACGGTCACACGACATCTCAGCTGACGATGCTATATTTTGAGGGTGCTGTAGTTAATAGAAATGTCTTTTAATGAATTGGCTGGGTTCTCCTCATGTCCGTTTAAAAGACGTTTGATGAGATGTCTTGGGATGTGGAACGTCGGTTTTGCGAAGGGTCATATCTTTGCGCGGTGAGTTGGGGTATGAATTGTTTTAGTCTGGGACATGTCTTGGCTTGGTCATGCTGTGTGTGTTATTTGTCATTGTCTTCTTTGTTAGATGTGTTTGGAGACTGAATTTTACAGCTTACAAGTTGGTCTTAGTCTGCCGGCTGTGACGGCTGGACTTGGGTGCTTATGATTATATGTATTGGTCAAATTGTAGCAAATATAAAAAGTATTGATATTGCGAGAGAAGTATTAGAGTGCTCTTCTCTAACTTAATACGGATCCTTGTGAATGCCATCTCATCTGGGTACCAAGGAAGGCTATTCTTTTCAACTCGATATGGAATAAGAGATGAAGAGGCGAAAGTATTACCCTTGAATAGTTTTGAGCATATATACTTTATGCTAGAGAGTAGTAACTAGGCGCCGGTATTAGATGTAATGGATAAATAAAAATGACTGGCTATACAAGAGGTATGATATAAAATGAGTGCCCCGTGTCCGCCAAAATTCCGTTGACCTGACCTTAAAAGTCATATATCCAACGCCAGATGCAATGCAAAGAGTGAGAAACACCTATGCGTTTACCCTCCTTCTATTCGAGTAGTTTCCTCGAATAGAAGATATGTGCAAACGATAAGCTCTAAGAGGATTAAAGTCTAAACGCGCCAAAGAAGAAGAGCGGAGAATGAAACCACCCTGGCCGTGCTTTGAACAAATTAGAATGAGAGACAATGGAGCTGATCTCACGTAGAATTGGGGATGCCTGCAAAAAAACAATGTCGGGGCAAATTGCAACAAAGGCCTGCTGCGATTTCAGCGAGTAAACCAGTCGCCAATGTGAACCCGATGTCGACAGATCTGCACTCCTCTCACTAACTGATAGGCCAGGCCATGACCTCAGATATCCTTAAGACGCCACGTCAACGCCAACAGCGCAGCATACGCGCAGAGACTCAAAGCCGTCAGCAGAACTACCGTGTCGCCGCTGGTCCGGAATTTCCGGCGCAGAATGCCGTCCGGCGACTCAGCAACGAAGAACTGGCGATTGCCCTGGTACCGGCGATACATGGAGACGAGGAGGATGGCGGTGCCAAAGGCGGCGAAGAGGGCGCCGATGGGGTAGAACTCCTCGGTAAAGACCTTGAGAATGACGAGGGAGAAGGAGAAGAGGCCGAGGGCTGTGCGCATGTAGGCGCCCTCAAAGGTTCGCTGGGCGGCGCGGATTTCGACGAGTCTACGAGAGCACAGAGGTGAGTTTGTATTGCAAGAGGAGTGCATGAAACATATAAAGATGCAGAGCTCTTGAAAGCAAAGATACGGCGGGCGATGTCATCGTCGTCGCTTTATGAGACCAACATGCCGGAAGATTCACATAGTGCCACTCACTCTTCAGAAGTCAGCACCACAGACCGGGCTCTATGGAGGCGGAGATGCATGCTCTCCTCTGGGTGAGGCTGTATGCATGCAAAAGAAGACTCTAGTATTAGCCGGGTTTAATCCTCATGTAAGGCGAGGCGAGCATCAGAGGGCATGTGTTTACGAACCCGGAACATGGTGGGCGAGCAAGCCAAGGCGAATACGGTTTCGATACTCCCCCCCCTCTCTCTTATTATCCGGATTCTGTGGGTGAAACCGCTAGAAGTTGTATTGCTTGATATGTCAACGTTGAAAATGAGGATGAAAGTGCCAAAGTAGTGAATGGCTTGATCACATCACTTGAGCAGAGCTGGCGAATGATGGTTGGGTGCTTGAGGCATCACGTGGCGCAGTCCCGTCTCTGAATGACGTGGGGTTGGCATTTTGGTCATCACGTAAAAGTACTACTAGATACCTATGTGACATTCTGGCTTGGACCAGACATTTTGCGATTCCTCTCACTTGGCAGCAATTTTACATTACGTTTTGCATTCTTCAATTCATAAAGGAGGCGAGCTGATCCTGCAAATGTCCCCCTCCCACACAGCATATGATGCACCATCAGTGTCAGGTCACGCCACAGGTTATGCGAGCGTCGCTTCGCATCCAGCAGCAGCACCGCAAAGGACGGCAGCCTGCAGCCGCCGCGTGCGCCGAGAAATGGCGGTTATCGATCAGACGGCGCGCTTATCTCCCTGCGTATGTACGAAGCAGACCAGGTGTGAATAATTGACGAGACTCTAGGATTCTCGTCCCGGCACTCGCGGCGTCCAAATCGAGTTGACCGATCAGTGGCGCCCAGTTAGTGGAAACGGCCGCTGCTTGGTGAGGCGCCGTCCTGGCCATTCGCTGGGGAGGCCCCCCCTTCTTGTTGGACCCAAGTGCTGCATCCAAGCTTTGTCGGTGTTCTTTCAAGGTTGCGAGACGCCTCGTTGAGGCTTGATTCTGCCTTATGGGGCCATTTCGGCACGCGCCGTTGACCCCGGGGGGCTTATACTACTGCTGCTACTAAGAAGCAGAGCGAAATCCAAGCGATGGTGGCACAAAGCATCCCCAGCAGCCATGCAGGATTCAGATGCAGGCCTCTGGGAGTGTGCAAGTGGCCTGTGCACGGGTAAGTAGGACATTGAAGCTTCCGTAGAACGTTCCAGGACGATCATATCATGACCTCACCGGGGAGATATCGATGCTAGATTGAGGCGGAGCTGGTTTTCTAGCATTGTCGAGACTAGCGGATGCTTCAGCCGCAAGGGTGGGACACACGAGGCGGTGCTTGTTTTTTGCTGCGGATGGTACCTGACGGGGGTTGGTTTTTGTGCTCCGTTTATTATTTCATTCATCCACTCTTGTTACCTTTGCAAAGTGCCGAATGATGGGTAATCTGTTCCTGGATACGGAGTAGACGCTGTGATGCCAAGACTCGATGCTCCGCGCCCGGACTTGTCTTCCATCTCCGAGAGGATAAGCACAGCGCAAATACGACGGCTGGCCATCGGGCACGGGACAAGCAGTTTTGCGAAATGGCCAGCCGTCGCAACAATAGGGTGCTGACGAGAGCCGAGCCAGCCGGGAAATTAATCGCTGCTTCCGCTGAGCAATGATGCGAAAGATGTGAATATATCAAGTATCTGCTCCGTGGCTAGCGTGCAATGCTCGGCCCATGTAAGCAATAGGGCACTCGCTTCACGACCCTGCTGTACTCCCTATGCACGAACGTTGCATCCGTCCAGGTCGCCGAAAGTCTACAGGGCACTTCAACGAGCAGCGTCTTACCACAACCTCAAGCTTCGTTGAATCTAGCGCCAGCATGGCTGCTGTAGCCAAAACAGTCATGGTCGTGATCCTACCGAGCAAGACTCCCACTACCACGGAGTACAAGGGGGAACAGAGTCTGCTTGGTGTTCCCACCACCCCCATGCTGTGCCACTCCTTGGACAACCTTAAACCGTCTTCCTGATGTCATGATGGTGGTTGCCGCATGTCTCAGATTATTGTGACGTGCTGCGGTTCGCATCCTGCCTGCTGCTGCCTTGCCCTGCCCTGCCCCGATAAAGAATGCTAGTACTACTAATGTAGCATCGCGGCGAGAAAAGGACGACGAGATATCGAGTGGTGACTTGAATCTCTCCGATAACGCTAGTTTCCGAGAGCAGGGCGGTGTTTGCGTCTCGCACCGGATGGGCAGCACATGGCTGCGAGAACGCCTCGGGGGCTGGCACCACCTGACTTGGCCTTCGGCTTCGTTCTGGATAGCCTCGCAGGGCCGCCATGGCCCGTTTTGGAGCTTGCCAGTCGACGGATTAGAGGCCGCGCGGAGCCTCGTGCCCACCGTGCCAGGGTCGGCGTGCATGGCCTGGGCCAGGGGTCAGGCGGCTCTTGATGGCTGGGTACCTGTCCCGGCGCCGAGACGATGGGCAGACGAGCAGTACCGCACTATCATGCTTAGCTCGCAGTGCGTAAGGCTTTTCGACCCCAGAGCTGGGCATATTCTTGACCTTGGGATCGAGGGCCGCCCCACCGAGAGAGCATAGCAGCCCATCCTCCCATGTGAAACGTCGGCCGCTAGTGTTGCTGCTGTCCAGTTAGGCTTTTTTAAGCGGTGGAGGCTATGGGGACGAGACTGTGACAGTGACATGGAGGTTGAGCTTGACAGACCGACTTTGCAGGCATTATTAGCGCGGAGCAGCAGCCATGAGACGATTATTGCGCTGCCGTCTTGGTTCGTGAGGCGGGAAGATTTTGTCGAGGTCTGGATGGGTCTGGGGAGCGGAGGAATCGACGGAATCGCGGAACAATGTACTGGCAACCTTGTACCTGCTCCTACTAGCAGTAATTTTGCAGCCAGCTTGGCCATCGCTAGGCTCGAGCTCCGGTCCGGCCAACCGCGCGCCTCTTTGAGCCCTGGGAGGTACGTTGTGACGTCCTCGGACACTTTTGTGGGATTCCGATTTGCATGCTACAGCGTTCTCATCCTCATACCTGTATTGGTATTTCGTTGTGGCCAAGGTTATCAGGTACCAGGTACATGGCAGAAGTAGACTACCAAGTACCTACTTGAGAGCAACCAGCTGCTGGTAGCGGAGCTGGCTGACGCCCTGAAGCGAAGCTGCTGTATAGCCCAAAGATTCAGCGGGAGGTACAGAGGTACTAAGCACTACTATTGCACCACTATCGGACTGCTATAGGTCTGCTATACTACCTGTAACCAGCGGCAAGCACCCGATAGCAGCAGCCAGATAAGCCCCTCTCCTCTCCTCCCTCAACATCATCTTTCCATCTCATTCTCCACCTCATTTACCCGGCATCATCATCACCATCATCGTCATGTTCTCACCCATCTGCGTTTCCAAATGTACTCCCTACAGCATCCCTCTGCCGTCGCATTCAGATCTTCCTGGGCCCTGTGCTAAAGCGTGCCCTCCCGCAATTCGCCCCCCCACCACACCACCATATCAAACCATCACCACAACCCACCCTCGCGCACCCCCCAAAATCGCGAGCTGGACCAATTGACTGCGGCGCTGGAGCAGCTTGAAGCCCAAAAAGCCCAGCACCGGGTAGCACCACCAACAGCCAGCTGGTGCTTGGCACGTCGTGCTCTGGAGTTATACACGTATCGCAGGCACAAAAGCAGCGACGCAGCTGCTCTACAACAGGGCAGGGTCGCTTAGCAGGGGGTGCGGTCGACAGCCTAATCAAGGTGGTAAGCGCCTCTAGATCCGCCAGCCGCACCCACACGCTGGCTCCCCATGTCCCATCCCATCATCAGCTCTGGCTCTCCGCCCGCTGCCCTTTTTTTCTCGTCCGACACCACCATTTCTGTCATCTTAAATCTCTAGTTCCTAGCAAGACGCCGCAGCCTCTCTAGACCGTCGCTCGCCGACTGCGCCCCAACAGCTCGAGTCCTGGCTCCCGCCCTGCCTAACAAAGCAAAATTCATAGCCTGCCGCCAAACTGCCAGGAACATGGTCCCTGGCCAGTGACGTGACGCTGCGCATCTTCCAGAGCGCACCAGTGTAGGCCTACAGGGCCCCGGCTGCCTGTCCGTCTTGACCTGTCTCTCACTCTCTCGTGAAGGCCACCGCTTCTCCTGCTCTCCTGCTCCTGGCATCTCTCCTCCCCTCCTCTCCCGCTCTCTGTATATACGGAGTACTTATCCTCGGGCATCCCCTTTCGCTCGGGCCCAGCTGGGAACAGAATCATGTCTTCCGCATCGGCCACCGCCCAAGGGTTCTCCGTGCCTCTCGACACCGACAACCCTCTCACGCTCGACCACGATTTCGACTTCGACCCTGAACCCCGCAATTCGGTGGCGCCTAGTGCCGGCCAACAGCATCAGTATCAACATCAGCAGCAGCAGCAGCAGCAGCAGCAGCAGCAACGCTCATCCATCGACTCAAACCTGCTCTCACCTTTCCTCTCCCGAGTCAACAGCGACTCCCTCTCGCCTGCGAACCCCTCAGAGACGCCTGCCGGGTCCACCTCGACATTGAGCCTCTATCAGTCCAGCGACTTCAGCGACTTTGACGACGACCCTTTCTTCGGCGCCAACTTTACCAATCCCGAGGTTGGCACGCCATCCTTTCTGGACGACCAGAGCGTATGGGACCTCTCACTCAACAACACCCCGCCAGTTGAGCTTCAGCCGGAGCATAATGCCAACGACGACACCTATCCTCTAACGCCAGATCAAACTGCCTCTGTACACACACTTTCACCGCGAAGCGAAGAGAGAGCGGCTCTCGCGCGACCGGATCAGCATCAGCAGCCCAGCTCCGTCTCACCACAACAGCTCCAAAAGCCCTTCAAGCCAAATCCCCTTGTCATCCCAGCGCCTCAGTTGACCCCAAGTCAGACCGACAGTGCTCGATCAAGTGAGGACGGTTTGGCGCCTGCTCCCGTCGATATGCGGTGCCAGAGCCCCCGTGTCACCATCTCTGTATGGGACAAGGATAACAATGGACCTGTCCATACCGTCGAGCGTACTTTTGAAGACAGCCCCTCAACGGTACGTGGGGGTATCGAATCCGCGGGAGACCTGATAACTTCCTCCATCAACCACGGACAGAGCCAAGCTGGTACGGCTACTGCCGCTACTGCCAACAGAGATTCCATGGGCCAATGGCGGCGTGATCCTGCCACTGGACTTGCTGGCTTGGATCCCAAGAGGCGGCCTGGAGAAGAGATTGCGAGCATCAATGAGATTATCAGCCGCCGAGAGATTGAAGAGAGAAACGAGGAGGTCGGCAAATGGCTGACTGGCAATCTCAATGAGACCATCCCTCCAGAGAAGCCGTCTCCTGAGGATATCAGTGCCGCAGAAGAGCAGAGCCGCCACAGCAACGATAGTATACCGCTTGGTGACCAGACCGAGAACAAGTACATTCCCGGCCAGACATACTACTCTCCCAATGGCGCGGGCCAGCTGTCGGATGAGGACTATGACATCATATATGCTAATCGCGGTTGGGCTGATGCCCCCATTCTTCACTCCATTAGAAATGGCGGACAGAGCCGGCATCAGCCCCAGAGCTCACAGGCCGCCATCGACCGCTTTGAGAGAATGTGCCGCGATAACGACTCCATCATCTCTCGAGCGGCAACCTGGGGCACTCGCCGGCGTAGCCTGCCCAGTGTTGTCGACCTCGATATCGAGGGCATCACCAGCGGCAACTTCTTGAAGAAGCTCTCAATCAGCCGAGGCGGCGATAAGAGCAACAGGTCTGGCAGCCTCCTGAAAGATCTCCGCGGTCTCGTCCGCCGCCCCAGTGGATCGCACATGCGCAAGCGCTCTCGCAGTAGGCAAGGCGAGGCGCCCGTTGAGCAGTCAGAGCCGTCGCCGACCCACAACAAGCGTGATAGCATGCCGCACCTCTCCCCCCTGTCACGGACATCCAGTTGGGGCAAGAAGCACCAGACTCCCAGCATCAACACCGCCTTGGTATCCATGGGCCAGAACTTTGCATCGATTGGTACGACGCATTCCCGGGCTGGATCTATCAGCACCATCCCGCAGGCGCCCTCTTCCAAGGGCCCCCTCTCCGGCCTCAGCGTGAAGAATTCTTTGAGACGGCCGCGAAGCAAGTCGGACTTGCCTAAGCCAACGGTGGCCTCCTCTAACGGCAACAATAACAACACCGACGGTGCTCATTCTAGCCTCGCCAGTATGTGGAGGAAATCCGGCGGACCTCCCGTAGCGGCGCTCCGGCAAGCTCCCGTCGAACCAGATGAGGATGAGGATGAGGATGATGATTTCTACGAAGATAACGACATGAAGATGAACCCCAACATTATTGACGACATCACACCGAACTTTGCTGGCTTCCAGCAGCACATCCAGACCCTGAACCCGGGACTACCGCCTGCACATAGCTACCTTGTAGATCGCATTGCCCACCAGCAAATTGTTAGGTACAAACAACTATTGAACAACAAAGTCAAACACCTCGGTCTTGGCGCCAACTGTCCTTGTGGTTCTCTCTGCTTGGCGCTTGGCGGCTCGGCGAATGTGCTGAGTACGAGGGGAGCAGAAAATAATGGCAACACCAAGGGGATGGACACGTTGTCAACGCATTACGACGATGACGACGATGTCACGCCAACTGAAGGCGCCATCAACCAGGAGAGCTTCCCGACCGACATCCCCATGCCGCCCACCCAACACTTGCCGGCCGAGTTTGAATGCCAGCTGTGCTATCAGAAGAAGAAGTTTCTCAAGCCATCTGACTGGACAAAGCACGTACATGAAGACGTGCAGCCCTTCACGTGCACGTGGGACAAGTGCCGGGATCCCAAGATCTTCAAGCGCAAGGCCGACTGGGTCCGGCACGAAAACGAGGGCCACCGCCACTTGGAGTGGTGGACGTGCGATGTCGAAGATTGCCGGCACACATGCTATCGCCGTGACAATTTCCTGCAGCACCTCGTTCGCGAGCACAAGTTCCAGGAGCCCAAGGTGAAGACCAAGGCAGCCATGAAGAAGGCCGGCACGGTCGATCCGACGTGGCAGAAGGTCGAGCAGTGCCATGTGGAAACGAGCAAGCAACCACACGAGGAACCGTGCAGGTTCTGCGGCAAAGTGTTCCCAACGTGGAAGAAGTTGACTGTGCACCTGGCCAAGCATATGGAGCAAATCTCGCTTCCCGTGCTGCGCTTGGTAGCGGCCAAGGCGGAAGAACTGGCGGCGGATACCATCATCAGCCCCGTCCAGGACCCCCCTCCAAGGCATGACATACCACTCATACCAGACCAAAAGTCGCCCGCTGCCATGCGGTATCTTGAAAACGGCCAGCAGCAGCTTTCCTCGGCGCCACCAATGCCGCCGCAGCAGCCGGTGTCGTATCCGCAGGCCCAAGCCCAGTTCATGTACCACTCGGTGATGCCTCCCGGACAATTCCACCAGCAGCCCTTCTATTCCCCTCCTCAATTCGACAGCATTGGCCAGAGCCTGCACCAAACCCAGTCAATGGCCTCTAGCCCTCTGGCTCATGGGTACGACCCCGGCCGGCGGGTTCAGGACCTGCCCGTCACCTCGGCTCCGTACGTGCAGGGGTCCAATCCGTATACCGCCATGACAATAGCAAATGAGGTGGAGCCATTCCCACCCCTGAATGCACTGGGCCTCCAGAACGTACCCGTGCCTGTTGCCGCCCCCCCTATGGGCGCGCAGATGGCATACGACAACATGATGGACCCTTCGAGCGTCCATGGAAGCCCGTTTAGCGGGCACGAATCGTTGTCGACTTATTCGCATTCTCCTCACCAGGGTGCTATTCACATAGACACCAAGGGTTGGGATGATAGGCAGGTGTCTGGATATTTCTGAAGCGCCGAATAGCCTCTTTGATACCTTTTGATACTTTTTTTTCTTTTTTTTACTTTTTGAAGGGGAGAAAGTCACTCATCCGACTGTCCTCATTTTTTTTTTTTTTGGTGTGCATTTCATTTTCTGCTTGGATACAAATTCTTTTTGCTCCTTCTAGAGTTGGATAAAATTCAAGGATTGGATTCAGGCGACAATTTTTATTTCATGAAGGCTCATGAACGGGCAGTAGTATATGAAGACGATTCCCCTGCGTTTGCTTTTTAATTGAGCACTTTTTTTTTTTTACTTTAGGATATAAGCTGGAACATGGCGGAGAGCAATGTACAAACAGATGAGTACTTTTTTTCATTGTCATCTAGCCAAGCAACTGCTGCGAGAAGAGAGATGTAGCGCATAGCGTTTAGTCAGGTGTTGTTTTTATGTCACATAGACCTTTAATGCGACATCAACTGAGCTGAGCTGTTTTTTTACCTCATCCTGCATCTTACTGTAGTGCTATTCCATGCAAGAGTGCGCTTTAGCAGGCCTTTTTGATTGTCTATTTTCTTTCCCCGAGCACATCTGGCCGTGTAGCCGGCGGATAAAGCGCCAGATGAGACATGCATGGCGATTATGTACGATATACAAGCACATGTGCCATCTATACTAGTAATGCAACCTTGGTGCCGGGATGGTGGGGAATTAGCAGATGGGCACAGAGTCTGGGGGGACGATACGGGGGACTAATTGGAGGGAAATGGAGTCGAAAGTGTAAACGCGTATTACTGCTCATCATGAGAGAAGCAGTATGGCTGCGAGGTAAGGGCAAAACAGCATATTTTAGCATCAAAAGGACAATTGAGCGGCCTGATACCTTGGGCTGTGTACTCCATATTTGTGGTGAGGATTGGTGCTTGGTAGAGTCGAGCGGGCAGATCTCGAGACGCTCAGGATACTACTACTATCAGGCAAGGCATTAATTGTCCCATATATGGCTGGAAGAACATTCAATCACCTCATTGAGATCTTATTCTTATCGGGCGGCGAACATTTACTGTAGATATTGCAAGTCGTCAATCACCTACCTAGCGCAAAGATGGCTCGCGACACTGAGACAATCGTCCCATTTGGGGGGGTTCACGACCTGCTCATAGAGGCAACACATCTGCAGCTCGGCACTCCGCAGAAAACTAAACGATAGGCTGCCTCTCGTCTATTTCACTCAATTCCATTTTTTATTTTACATTTTTATATTTAGTGCGAGGGGGGACTTTGTGTCGGTCGTTTGCCAATCTCGTCTCGGCTGCTGGGAGGGGGGGGTCTTTTTTCGGGGGAGGGTAATTTCGCTGCTGATCCCTGAAATCTTGGGTTCTTTTTATCTTGCGCCGAACTGATTGTGTAACGTGTTAGTGATGGGACGATGTTTTATTCCCTGACGGGGCCTGCATTTTCTTCTTCTTTTTGTTTGTCCCATTTAGCATAGATTGAATTTTTGAGGCGCAATCTTGTACGAATCATGCAACTGGCAATCACTCATTCTTCCATGATGCAGGCAGTAGTGATTCCTTTTTTTGTCATTTTGCTGCACGGCATACGTATTCCCATAGCCTCGCGCGCTGTGCCACTGTTTGAGCCGCTGCTCCAGCGCATCTGCTCCCCCAAGAGGCTCGCCAGCCTCGGCCGATGGCTGGCCAATCAGGGTGCCAAACCCCGACCCCCTTCCACTGGATCTGCCCCTAAAGGCGCTGGGAGGGGCGGCCCTTGCAGCGGCCTTGCAGCGCGCCATGAACAGAGACTTGGCAGTGACCTCGTGGCGGTGCTGGGGCGGGGCTGCGCAGCCGGTACCTCGCGGTAGCGGTACGTACCCCGTGGCAGCGAGATGCGCTGTATTAGCATCCCCGTGCCTTGTATTAGCGGTGGACCCTGGCCGCTAACCTGCTGCGCATCCCCTTTCGGCATGTTTCAACCACGGATATTGAACCGCAGCTTGGGCCTCGCTCGCAGCTGCCTTTGTATTCGGCTCCCCTTCTTTTCTTCCTTTTCCTTTCCATATTCCAATAATCCAATCTGGTCGTCAGCTTTTCTTGTTTGCTTCGTGCTCTCTTTTCGAAGCTACTTTGTTGAATTTCGTCATTCATTTTTGCGTCCATTATTTCGTTCTTTTATCCTCGGCTCGTTGTCGCGCTGTGATGCTTTGGGGACATCGTTTCACAACAGCGCCATACGTGTGAGTTGAGCTTGAGTCCTACTCGCTACTTCCATCGCCTCCATTCTTTGATGAATATTCCGCCGTGATAAACATATTCGGTGACTGTATCAAAGCCTAGAATTATAAAGACTTTGACAGCATTGGCCACTCGTTTTCTTGTGTCGTTTCTTCGCTTCTTGTCAGGTTGATCCTGGCCATTTTGGATCCCCCTCGCCCTGTGGGCGCTTTTTCCCTTCTCTTGTCCATGAGGTCGCCGTGTCTCGCTCTCGACCAGGCGAGGTGTTGAATTAACCGGCGTTCCTCTCAGCGATTCTTTACTTTTACCGGAATAACTCAATCGTTCCGTTTTTTTTTTTATTAATTATTTTTCAAATTCCCGATACACCATATAAACCGATCTACGGAGACGATTGCCGAAAAACGAACCCGGCTTGAAATTTGATACTGGATTGGGTAGACTGCTATATCGACGAACATATACTCCCAAGAGTTGCATTTCTTTATAAAGCGAATGATATTGGTGGATTTCCGAATCTGAACTCGAAAAAAGCTCCTGTTATTGATTACATTATTGGAGAAAAGTTACGAAAGAAGAACAATGGCTCGAACGGCGTCACAACCGACGACATGGAAGGCGTTATGCATGGGAGCAATGTTGATGACGGGAGTCTTGGGCGACCAGATCCTGACGACGACTGGGTTTACCGACTGCGGAAGCCTGCCTTCCATCACGATTCAGCAACTCAGCATGACCTATGACAACGATGCCCAGACCATCACGTTCGATATTCAGGGGACGAGCAGCAGCAGTCAGAATGTCTCGGCCACTCTCGACGTCACGGCCTATGGCATCAGCGCATTCACAAACACCTTCAACCCCTGCGACCCGAAGACGATGGTGGCGGAGCTGTGTCCTCTGCCCAACGGCCCATTTGTTGCTCGCGGGACTCAGAAGGTTCCGGCCCAGTATGCGTCCATGATTCCGGGAATTGCCTTTAGCGTTCCAGACATCTCCGCGCTGGCAATCATGAAGCTGAACAGCCTGGGCAGCAGCAACATGGTGGCGTGTATCCAGGCCCAGGTGACCAACGGCAAGACGATGAGCGTCCCGGCTGTTTCGTACGTGGCCGCGAGTATTGCCGGTGTCTCTCTTGCCGCCAGCGGCCTTTCGGCCATCGGCACCGTCTTACACGGAGGCGCCGCCAGCTCCAGCGTCGGAGTCCCGGCAGTGAGCCCCAGCTTCGCAGATGTGGCCGGCTGGTTCCAAGGCATGGCCATGAGCGGCATGCTCTCGGTCAACTACCCGCCCATCTACCGCAACTTTGCAAAGAACTTTGCCTTCTCCGTTGGCCTCATCCCGTGGAACGGCCTATTGGGCTCCATCGACGACTTCCGCGCCAAGACTGGCGGCAACCTGACTGAGGACAGTGTTGCCTACCTGAGGAATCTGACCGTATCCGTCGAGCAGAAGAACAAAATGAGCAGTTCAGTTGTTGCGAGGCTTGTCCGTCGTGACGACGCTGCTGCAGGAGATGCTGGATTCTCCGGCCAAATCACCCAGACAATCTCGGGCGTCAAAAACTTTGCAGAGTCGTTGAGCGTTCCAAAGTCAGACGTCTTCATGACGGCCCTCCTCATCGTCGCCATCGTCATCGCCTCCATCGTGACGGGCATCCTGCTCGTCAAGGTCATCCTCGAAGTCTGGTCTCTGTACGGCAAATTCCCAGAGTCTCTCACCGGATTCCGCAAGCATTACTGGAGATCCATTGCCCGAACCATCACCTCTCTTATCCTGCTCCTGTACGGCATCTGGGTGCTCTACTGCGTCTTCCAGTTCACGCTCGGCGACTCCTGGGCGGCCAAGACGCTGGCCGGCGTCTCGCTTGCCCTCTTCACCGGCGTCCTCCTCTTCTTCGGCTACAAGATCTGGAGCACGGCGCACAGGCTCAAGCGCGAGCATGGAGACGCCGCCCGGCTGTACGAGGACAAGCAGAATTGGATCAAGTATTCCATGTTCTACGAGGCCTACCAAAAGAGCTACTGGTGGCTGTTCATCCCAGTCATCCTCTATACGTTCGCCAAGGGCTGCCTCGTCGCCGCGGGCGACGGCCACGGCATGGCTCAAACGGCAGTCAGCTTCGTCATCGAAGCGGCCATGCTGGCCCTCTTGGTCTGGAGCCGCCCCTTTGAGCGCCGCTCCAGCAACATCATCAACATCATCATCGCGGTCGTCCGCGTGCTGTCCGTCATCTGCGTCTTCGTCTTTGTCGAGGAGTTTGGCATCCAGCAGACGACGCAAACCGTCATGGGCGTTGTCATGATCGCCGTGCAATCGACGCTGACTGGTGCGCTTGCAATTCTCGTCTTGTGGAACGCAATCAACGCGACCATTAAGATGAACCCTCACCGCAAGCGCAGAAAGGAGCTTGGTAAGTTTTCTTTTTCCCTTTTCCTCCTCCTCATGATGATGTACTTTGTCATCATCATCACGCAGTATTGTTCTAACAAGTTGGCTTTTGCAGAGAAACAACGCGAAGACATGGACGACCTGACACCCCTCGACGCCCGCAACACTATGCTCATCCGCTCAAAGGCAGATCTCGAAGCCTCCATGTACCCCCCCATCCCGTCCGACCACGAGGAGAACCTGCCCCCTTACTCCAAGACGGGCGACCGCTACTACGCCCCCAGCATCCCAGAGTCGACGTACCATCCGGCGTTGTCCGGTTCTCACTCGCCGAGCCCCATGTACCGCGACCTGACCGGCGCTCGACAAGCTGGCGATTCTTCCCCCAGCTATTCGCAGGACTTCTTTTCGGTGGGCGTGGACGACAGCCGGCCGAACTCGAGAACCTCGACCCGGGGCCCCAGCCCCGACGGACGAGATCTGGTGCAACCCCATGATTTCGTAGGATCGCAGAAATATTCAGGGTACTAGTAGTATCCCACAGCTGTGGAGCAACTCTCGTTGATCTCACCGAGATTGCGCGGGCCAAGGAGCTTTTGCCCTGGCAAATGGGAGTTCTTGGGTGGTGAAAGTCATCTTTTTAGAGGTTTATATATACATGCATATATATGTAAGCCCACAGCATCTTTTATGTACTTATAATTCACTCGCTTTTATTCCTTCGTTTGTGTTTGTGTCACCTTCCTCAAAGAGTGGGCTGTCGTTGCGTGTTTGTGTGTGTGTTGCAGCAGATCCTCAGAATGGGGATAGAAAATGCATGTTTAGGAGTTTGGGGCTAGAGAGGAGTATATATATATATGTATATATATATATATATATATATATATATTATTATATGCATTAGGACTAGATGAGATGAATAGACTTTTTCATTTTTCGGCATACGACGCTGAGTTGCGTGAGCTGGGGAGAACGAACTTGTATTATCTTGTTCGCAGGTTGGGCTCGATTGTATGAGTGACATCCAGACAGCTCAAAACGACATGCAGATGTATATAAATCAAGGCCATGTATCCTGTGGAAACTGCAACATTCTCGAGATATAATTAGCCTACATTGGTTGCAAGCGTTCATGCATATATATTATAGGGTAAACAGATATGTGATATATAATCAATGCATCCCATTGTACAGTCGCAACCGACCCCGTGCCCATCTAATAGTAAAAACGATTCGCCCTTGTTGGGAATGAATGCTACGAGGATAAAGCAAGGCACGCATCGACGGCCAATCCAACTCTGCCAGGACTCTAGGTTAGCTTGATGACTGAAATGCAATGAAACAAAGACATGAGGCCCAAAAGAAAACTGAAAACATACCTTCCCTCCTTCTGGTAGACCACATCGCTAATAATCTCCTTGTCCAAGTCGGGAAACATGCCGGCCAACGTCTCTACAATGTTGGCGTGCTCCGCGCGGTGCAGTCGCTGTGCCTCGGCCACCTCGGCGCTCGCCTGCCTCGCCGCCGCCTCCTCTGCAGGGAGAGCATATCTTGAGTCTGATCGCCTCAGGTCCTCTGCGCTGGGTATGGGCACAGAATCGGGGAAGCCCAAGGGGCGACCTATTGGCGGCGGCGGCGGTGACCGCGCTGTTGAAGATGAGGCGCCGTCGTCCGAGAACATGCGCCCAATGGTGGTGAGTGGATTCTGAATTGTTCGCAGGAGCCCAGTGATGGGCGCGGTGATGTTGTCTGTTTCGTTAATGTCTGTTGAGCGGCGTGGAGCAGACGATCCTGCGCCATCAAGCGACGGACGCGCATCAGCCTGTAGAGATTTTTCGTTGAATATCTGCTGCTGCTGCTGGGGTCCTTTTGGAGACATGGCTTGGTGCCTCTCCGCGATTGCTGATACGGCAGCCTCGACGTTCTTCTCAAACTCATCGTCGGTTATGGTCAGGGAAGTCCGATCCATGTTTTCAATGAACTGGACCGCACCCATCTATGCCAAGTTAGAGGCCCCCTTTTTATTCAAGAAAATGCGTGCTTACAAGAGAAGAGAGGTAGTAACCGGCCTCCCCGCCAAGCTTCTCCTGGTTTCTGAAGCGTAGAATATACTGTACATTGGATACCAAGTGCTCTGGGTTGGACTGAAGGACGACGTATATGAGCAGTGGCATAAAGGAATCGGCAGATGAGTCCGACTTGTTATGTTTCAAGAGACCTGTGACGTCAGCCAAGAGATTCGATCGGGACACTAAGCATTTCAACTCACCGAATATTACTTTACAGCAGTTTAAAACGCAAATGATCTTGTCTCTAGGAGCTCTATACGACTTGATCTTTAACAATTCTGGTTGACAGTCCAGTTAGCATCGGATCAACGGTATATAGTATATAGAAGGCTTTGATGAAATGGTGAATACGACAACTCACCTTGCTGCGCCAGCTTTAGAAACCGCCGGCCGCTCTCACCAACCTGTGGTATATCCAGATGGTCTTCCTTCACCCACCCGTAAATGTTAATCTTCTGCGTCACAATGTCGTCTCGCTCCACGTCCTCCTGATGCTGGCCTCTCCGGCCAGGGCCCAGCGGCGGATCTCCTCCTCTCCTCCTCGGCTTCGCGCCAGGTATTGGCTTGGGAGGCGGAATCGCTGGTGAGAATGTCTGAGTGTAAAGCCTATTCATGACGAGCTTTTCCATGCCTTCCCGGGCATTGTCAAACTCGGCATCCGAGACGTCTCGCCACACCTCACACAGCATCATCTTGTTGGCGATGAAGGCCAAGAAATCGCTAATGATTTTGACCTGCTCATGGACCATCCACTGGCGTTTTCCAAACTCAAAGAGGAACGACTTGAGATACCTCGCCACGGGGTCCGCTTTCTTGTTCCGCAGCTGCTCCAGGAACCTGTGGAAGTCGAAGGGGAGTGCCGGCTCGGGCTCGGGCTCTGGAGGCGGCGGTCTGTGCATGGGTATGGTGGGTGACGCTGGTGATGCGAGGTTGTTGAGTGGCGGCCGCGCTTCCTTGGATCTCGGAGGGGTGCCCATGGATCCATCTTTGGGAGGCACGGGCGGTCCGTGGTCGTCATCAGAAGGCGTCGAGATGTGCAGGGCATTAAGGCCCTGGAGCTCCCTGGCGAGCGAAGGAGACAGAGGCTCGAGGCTGGACTTGCGAGGCGGATGCTGCAGGGAGGTGCCCAGCATGGGCGATGCAATTTCCAGCCTCGGGCTCATGACCTCTTCGGCGTCGGGACCGCCTCCGTACTCGCTGAACTGCTCCATGATGCTCTGGATCTCGGACTGCGAGCCCTCATCCTCGCTGGCATAGGGCTTGTCGTCGGCGCCGGGATTGGCCCTCGTGGGCGATGCGTCGTCGTCGGAGCGGTGGGATCGGGCCGTGACGGACAGCGCTCGAGAGGGCGGGCGCGAGGCCATGGGCGTGGGCGGCGTCGGGTCGACATAGCTGGGCGCCAGGAGCACCGTGGTTGGGTAGTCGGGCTGCATGGGCGACGATGGCGATGACGGGCTGGCATTTGGGGCCTCGACGGTCAGGACGGTCGAGGAGGCAATGTCGGGCGGCCGGCCTGCAGCTGGGGCCGCTTCTCCTGCACGCTCCTTGGACGCGGTGGGTATCGTCTCGTGTGTCTCGTGAGCGTCGTGTGCAGCTTTGCCAGAGCCCTGCTCAAGCTCCGCATTTGTCGGTCTGCTGCTGGGCCCCTCGTCGCTGGCCATGCCGGCGGTCGTTGCGCCCAACGGCGGCGATGCTGGAGCTGCTGCTGGAGCTGCTGCTGGAGCTGCTGCTGGCTTATTGTAGTTGTCGGAGTCGGCTTCAGTGCTGGCAGCAGCGTCTGAAGGGATGTTGGCGGTATCTGCGTCTGCTCCTTTATGCTGGTTCTCGTGCTCGTGCTCGTGCTCGTGCTCCTGCACATCGCCGCCAGGGTCCTTTGTCAAGTCCGTCGTCATGGCTCGAGTCTCCGCGTCGTCTTTGTCGTCGTGGCTTGCGTCCGCATCGACATGAACGGCGCTTGGTTCTGCATCCGCATCCGCGTCAGCGCCCGCGTCCGCGTCCGCATCGCTGGCCGCATGCCTTGTCGTCGTTGTCGAGCCAGCAGCGCCAGGCAGCTGCCCCGCCGAGGGGTCCTGGATGCATGTCACCTCGGAGGCATCCGCGCTTCTGCTGGGCTCGTCTCCAGGCTGGCCGGGAACCGCTGGGCTCGCGGGGGCTTCCGGTGGCGACATGCACGAGGATCCAGTGCGAGCCGCGGTGTTTGGGGTGTGGAGGATAAGGAGGAGAGAAGGCGAGAGGAGGGAGGGAGCGGAAAAGTATTAGGGAGAGTCGAAGAAGAAGAGAGCGCTCTTGCAGGCCTTCTTTTGGTGGTGAGTGGGAGACTTGGTGACGCCGGCGCTGACGTTGCTGCGGGAGCGTGCAGTAGGCGGCACAAGATTAAAAGGTGCAGATAGGATAAAAGCTCGGGCCTTTTCCACGGCTCTTTCGAGTCTCGGAACTTTAAAAAAGGGAGAGGGAGTTTAGCGGAGGGAAGAAGGAAGGGAGAAAAAGAACAAGACACAGAAAAGATGGAGCCTCTGCTAAAGCCAGATTCCGGCTTCTTGGTGTTTGGAGCTGCGCAGAGCCGTTGCGTCACGCCTGTCTCAAATCCGAGGGCCCCCAGGTCTCAAGTTTTAGCGATGACGCTTATTTGGGGCAGCTTCCTTGGGGGGTCAAAGTGGGACGCTAAACGCCACAGCTGTGCTGCTTCAGCCCTGTTTTGGCGGTTTTGCGTCTGCCTGCTAGCGAGGCCTGGAACTCAATAGCAGGTGGCGGGCCTTTACCTATAGCGTCTGGTAGGTTTCAGTTGGCGAGTACCTCTGTGCAGTTGCCAACATTTACGGAGAGTTGCTGGAGTAGAAGCCCTGTATTCTGTATTTTGGCGTGCTGTTGTTGCGAGTACTTCGATGTGTTGGTGACGCCAAAGTCTTGAGAGTCGATGTCGTCGCTTCCTCTCTGTTAACCTATTGCACCTATATGAAGCATAAAATCAATTGGGATCCAAGACAAAAATAATCTGCTTCACCAAATAATCAGTAACTGCACTCTCATCGACTGTTCTAGACCGCCGTCAACGCGCATTGCCCAATATGGCGGCTCATCGGCATCGACTCATCGCCGTCGTCATGGCAGAGTCATCAGCCGCCAACTCCGCATCCAGCAGCATGCAGTCAACAAATAAGATCATCCCATCATCGTGCCATCTGTAAAATGTCCCAGAATCCAGTCAAAGGAAAATAAAATTCATATATACAACAAACACTACTCTGTGCATGAGGATATAGCAAAACAAACAACAATGTCTCTCCCTTCACAAACCCCCTACCGCCAGATCCGCGCCTCCTTCGACGACCACTACATCACCGTCTACCAAGCCTACCAAAAATCCATCGCCGATGCCGCGGTTCAGGCCCAGAAACTCAATGCGTCGCCAGACTTCAGTCCCGACCGCATGACTTGGATCAAGCCAAGTTGGTGCTGGATGATGTACCGCTCCGGATACTCCTACAAGGATGACGGCCAGAGCCGCATTCTCGCTCTCAAGATGAAGAGAGAGCATTTCCTGGGCCTCTTGGAACAAGGCGTCTTGTCAACTCATCCATCGTTGCACGCGCGGGTAGATAAAGAGAGCACCAATAAGACGGCCCATGAGAGGCCCTCCGATGTGAGAGTCCAGTGGGATCCGGAGAGGAATCCGAAGCTGGAGGTGTTGCCTTATAGGAGCATCCAGATTGGTATCCCCAGATCGCTGAGCACGAAGTGGGCCAATGACTGGATTGCTTCGATTGAAGATGTGATAGAGAAGGCTAGAGAGCTGAAACGGGTTCTGGACGAGCAGCCAGACATCTCGACGGATGAACTGGTGAAGAAGGGGTTGGTGCCGGAGGAGAAGCCGTTGGATGTCCCGGATGAGATCCTGACGCGATTGGAGATGACGGTCTTGGGAGTGGAGGAGTTGTAATATTTATATATCCTTAACGAACCTGTAGCCGTCCTATATATATATACGCATGCCACCTCATATGACAAAAAAAAAACGGGTTTCGCTATATGCACCAACGACTACTGTTTACCTTTCTCTTCTCATCTAGCATAAGTCAGTTTCAACACTGGGCTATAAAACAACCTCGAGTACCGGCTCTCTAAATCAAACTCGACACCCAACACCTTATCCAGTAGCTTGTGCTCCTTCCTCCTTCTCCCCTTCAGCAGCACGTCGTCCAGCTCCCCCGCCGCCACCGTGGCCTTCTTCTCGAATGCATACCACGGCACCGTGTATAACGACGGCGTTCCGAAAGGGTTTGGAGGAAGAGGCTCCAGCCCTGTTATGAGGCACACGTGCCAGCTGTTCAGCCCGCCGACCGGCGTGATTTCCAGCTCCAGCGTCCCGAGGATAGTCGCCTGCGCAGGCTCGGTGACGCCCAGGTCAGAGGAATGCTCAAAGTTCAACACATAGCTCTCCGATCTAACATATGGCAGTTCCTCGCCGGTTGAGCCGCGTGCCTTTTGGCCAGCAGCATGGCCTTTCGTCGCACGCATGTTGGGCCGCCGCTCATCGAAATAGAGCCACGAAGAAGGCTGCGAGAGCACCTTGACGATGAAATTATCGTTCGGATGCAGGGGCGCCACTTCAGGGCGGAACAGGATGCCCCGTGGAGAGCGCCGTGCCGACAGATTGTGCGGGATGAAGAGCTGGCGAGGCGTGGCCTCTGCAAGGCGCGTGTGCCCCATGCGGGTGAAGCCGCCGTCTTCAGGCAGGATGATGCGGTTCATCGACAGCATGAACAGGTAGTCTGGCCGTATGCGCACAAACTCGGCGTCGCTGTGCCACGACGTCTTTTGCAGGATGATGGCCGGCGTCAAGGCATGCGAGGAGTCGTCCTGCCGCATGTCGCAGTCCAGCACGGCGATGAAGATGGTGCCCGACTTATCTCCTGGGAGAGGCGCCAGGGCGAGCTCTACGTTGAGGCCACGATTGGAGGCGGCTGCCATGTGGTTTGAGCGCTTTGTGAGATACCTGGTTTAGGAAAAAGGTCAGTGCATGAGCTTCATCAACTAGAGAATTACACCATGGGACAAGGGTTGGAATACCTGGCTCGTTTTAATACAAAGGCGTCGCTGTGTCTCCCGAATGCCGACGGATCATCTGCCAAGAGGCCCCAGAAATGCTGCTTCCGGGATATATCTTGAGGATGGCTCCAGGCATAGATGGAATCATCATTTGTCGATTTGATAATCTCTTCCTGCAGCCGCTTGAACGCCTTGACTCGGCCCTCTCCATAAAGCAAAGGCATGTTGATGTCGAATATTCCGAGCAAGCAGTAGGCCAGATCTTCCGGCCGGGTAGTCGCGCGACTGGCCGCCCAGCTCATCTTTTCCGCGACAGAAAAGTCATCCAGGCTTTGCCGTTGACCATCTTCATGATCCTGGAGCATGGCGTCGGGGATGCGGGAGATTTTCGTGATGGCAGCCTTGAGAGAGGTTCTCGTGCCGATGCGACTCCATTCCTTGGAGTAGAAGAGCAGCTCGGGAGGGGCAATGAGCTCTTGCAGCGTCCAGCCTCTGGTAAACCAGCGACTCCGTTCAAACTGAGAGCCATATTTCGTCAAATCGTCTGCCGAAGAGACATCCTCCAAATAGGCGATACAGACGACTGCTTTTTCGTACCACTGAAACATGGAATTGATGGCTTCGGACAGCTCTGCACTGCTGGATTTGTCGATACAGCACGTATCAATCCATATGTAGTCGAATCCCAGATGAGCGGCTATTCCGCAGCTTTGACTTATCTTGTCCCATCCTTGTGCTTTGGCTGTTCTGTCATTCTGAAGAAGATCGACAAACGTCACCTCTTCCGAACCCCACGTATGGGACAGTATTGCATAGCGTATCTCCTCATTGGTGGCAAAGACTTCGAGGTCTAGGGATTTTGTATTCAACAGCCTCATTTAAAAATGAATGAATGGATATAAAAGCAGTACAACTGCATTCTGGATTAGAGCTGCGTTCTGTTACACAAGGCAGCAGCTGTCTTCTAATTATAAGCAACGCCACATCCACATTCAGCCCTACATTCCGCCTCAGTGGGTCATGCATATGCAAGATGATGTTAATGCGCTACATCATCGGGCAGATATCACAACAAGGATACTGCGACAGTTTCAATTACCATCTCGTGGCAGGGCTATTTATTGCTTAAAATCTAGCTTGATTACACAGTGTTCTTGTCGCTGTATCTGTCGTTCTGGACAATCTCAACCCAGTATCCATCAGGATCCAGCAAGAAGGCAACGTTGCGCATGCGGCCGTCCGTCAGTCTCTTCTTCCAGTTGCACTTGAGGTCCTCGAATCGCTGGCAAGCAGCGTCAAGATCATCAACGGACACGCCTAGTAATATGCAGTTAGCCAGAAACATCTTCAATGGCGATGTATTCTGTGGGGGAAGCGCTTACAAATGTGGCCGAAACCCTGAGGTTGGTCGTTGCCGTTGTGGTAAGAAAAGCTCTCGTCCTTCTCGGTACCGTAGTTCCAAGTCAATTCAAGCAGGCCTTCGCGATCACTTGTTTTGCCATCCTGTGGAACACCCTGAGTGCCAGGGTAGCCGAGGAAGTATAGGTTGAATCCTGCACTGGCGGCCTCGTGGGTTCTGAACAGGGACATACCCAGGACCTCCTGGTAAAACTTGAGAGACTTTTGGTGATCCTTGACACGGATCATGGTGTGGTTCTAGAGATGAGGGTTAGCAAATAAGCTTCAGAAAGCTGCAGGGAAAAGCTGTTGCTTGCCATGCGGTAGGTAGACAAATCGGTCTCCTTAATGCTAGCAGTCTCCTCAATAGGCCTCTGTCCAATGATTTCAACCCAGTAGCCATCGGGGTCCAAAGCAAAGGCGATGTTGTTCATGCGTCCATCGGTGAGTTTCTTCTGGAACTTGTAACCAGCATCCTCGATGCGCTGGCAAGCGGCCTGGATGTTGTCGACGGAAATGCAAGTGTGGCCAAATCCTCGGTGAGGGTCTTTGTTGCCGTTGTTGATGGTGTAGGTAGGATCATTCTCCGTGCCGTAATTGTGCGTGAGCTCGATGACACCCTCGCGGTCGACGCCAGAGTTTCCAAACGAAACGGCACCCTTGCTGTTGTATGCCAAGAAGTAAAGGTCAAATTTAGCCTCAGGGAACTCGAGCTTGCGAACTACGCTCAATCCAAGAAACTCGTAAAATTTGACTTGATTGAGGGTAAGCATGCGTTTGAAATACGTCATATAATGTCATGATATAACATGACTGGTTGACCTACCGGATTCCTTGGGATCCTTGACTCGAATCCTAGTTCCCTCATCAGCAATGGGAATCAATGCGACGTATAGAGGCAATGTGAGAGACATACATCGAGTGATTGAACTTGTAGGTGCTGAGATCCGTTGTGGCCGCCATTGTCGCGATACCGAATTGCTGTCTTACACGAAAAGAATTGCGCAGGTTTTTTGCCCCTCGCGATGCCCCGAGATATAGATGGCGGGGTAACCAATGCAAAGATTTGTACAGAATGATGAAGACTGAAGAAGCTCTCCTCGGTGAAGAAGGAGATGCTGACTCTTTTAAACACACAAAGGATTCAACACACTGCTTTTGATAATCCCGTGGAAAAAGAGGGAAAAAATGCACGATTATTATTTACCAGCTTCTTTTATGAGGAGTAGCTCGGCTTAGTGGCCTCCAACCGCCCAAGCCGCCCGCCGAGAACGTCAGAGCTCTTTAGCGCAGAGCCCCTCATCAGCTGCCCCGCCTTAGTCACCCAGTCCGAGAGGGGCTTAGGGCGCGCTAGAACTATTCGAACCTTTCGGGAAGACGATTACCTCATGAGTTTTCGGCAAAGCGGCATCATGAAGAAGGTCGTGGACCAATTCGCGACGCGAGGACGGACATGCGATGATACTCAAGAGTATAACTAGGCGAGGAAGTAAAGAATGTAGTATCAATAACATAATGTTGACGTCTAGATGAACCAGACTCCCTTTTTTCTTTTCTCATTTGTCGTTCCCTCCAGCTATAAGCTACATGGAGTAAGATAGACCGATAAGTGCTAGTTATGAATACGATGCTGCCCTTGATCAATTTTATTCCGCAACTTGGTCATGGCTCACCAAACTCAACCGACCCGGCACTGATAATGAGTGCTGATTCTTTGTTGATATACTGGCAAAGCGATGACTATTTTACTTCGAGTTGATGGTATGCAAACTAGATACCAGCTTAGACGACCCGATATACAGAAACACTATGCATCATTGCCATAGAAATCATATTGTGGACATTGTTCATCAACTCCATCGTATATGCCATTGTGAAAGCTGTCAAGCTGGATGTTCAAAAAGCTTCTTGACTTTGGTACTCTGCGCTCTATATATAAGTTAAAATACTGATGAATTACTACGCAAACATTTATCCAGCACAGATTCAGTGCGCTGCTTAACTTACAGACCGAGCCAATACAATACGTTGATATGAGACCCCAAATATAGTCAACATTAGTCATTCCTTACTTATTCTTATGAATCCTATCTTTTGATGATTCCGCTAAAACGGGAGTTTGTTACTCGGTAGTACAAGGGAAGGACAAACATGAAGTAGAAACTCGAGATGGCTACAGAGTATCTACGTTCGACAAGTCCATTATAATCCCTAAGATTATCCCAGGACATGAAGAAAATATAGAAGCCTCAATAGGACGTAACTGTTATTTGAAAATCTCTACAAGAGACACACCTAGAAATTGTTCTGCCTCTTCATCTTCTTCATTGTGCTACGGAGTACTAACCCTTCAATTGTACAATATATTAACAGATACGATATACAATGTCCCATGATGTATTGTTTCTCACTAAATTAATGTTTTAACTTTCAATTAATGTTTTTTCCCTGCATGATATTGTGTATTGATCGTGCCATGAGGAATCATCGAAAGTAAACTCCATGTAAGGAGCTCGTAATATCGCTTACTAATTAGACCACGTCCGTTTTTATTAAGGGAGAGGGCATGCACTGAAGCTCACTGCTGCGATATGATTGGCTGCAGCCGGCTCGAGGCAAGAATTTCCGAGACTAATGCACAGTAGCTGAAGTCAAAATACATGCAAGTTCTACGAAACAAAGTATACGGCACCGGTTCACTTAACAAGCGTTAACTGGTTATGCTTTGCCTCAACTCAACATAATGATAACGACAAGTTAATCAGATGGTAATTGATTCACTAAAGCTACTAGGGCCCCTTGTCAATTGCATACGGAGCACGGGGTTGAGCCGCTCGCTCCGCTGAGTAATTGGTAATTGCTAGCCACCATTCGTTTGGAAGATAATTAAGGCAACTTTTCGCTGTCTTCCATGCTTTGATGAAAGTCTCCGGGACGAATCTCTCATACCGTGGAACGCTAGGGCGCTGATTCCACGTGTGTATGCATGCTATCACGGAAGAATTACAGCGCTTGAACCACCATCTGTCCTATCATATCGAAGCCTCCGTGATCTCGCCCCCACCATCGTCGACATGACTCTCAAAAGCTGCTGGACCTGTCGAGGTACGCAACCAATCGGTTCATCTCCTTCATCATACATCACAGGCTAAGAGATCGACAGATCGCAAAGTTAAGTGCGATCTTGGTCTCCCAACGTGCGCCAACTGCCGGCATAGGAATCTGCGGTGCCAGGGATATGGCCTGAGGCTTTCGTGGCCCCGGAATGGGGACAAACGGCGAGCGGTTGAGCTTAAATCGACGACAAAGCAAAAAAGGCACATGCTATCCATACTTCACCAGCATAAGCTGTTCGTAAATATGACCGCATGGGACATGAACTTGTTTTATGAGATGTCGGCAGCCAAGTCTAACAGTCAGCCATCCCGCCCCATCACGTCACAGTGCCCGCTGACCCTGCATGTTACGAGATAAAGTGACTTACACCAAAATGTCCATCCCGCCAGTGCCTCCCTCAGTCCCATCTATGCGACTGCACGAGAGCGAGTCTGGGCTATTGCAGTATTGTGAGCAAACGATAGAAATGCCATCAGTTGCGGTTTAGCAATTGTTAATACCAATGTAGTTATGGACATGGGCTCCCGACTCTTGATATTAGACAAAGTGGGCCACCTAACCGATTGCATTTTGCAGTTGGCATTTTATGATGCCACGCCCGCTTCCAATGCAATATTATACAGCTTATTAGCATTGGCATCCCTGAATCTTGCTCGCTATGGCACGGCGATGATTTTCAAAATTAGAGCGCTTTCCTATCTCCAACAGTCACTGCAGCTAGGGAACGTCGGTCCTCGAACCGCCCAGCATCTCATGGCCAGCATGCTTTTATATCTTTGCGAGGTACGAAAAGGCATTTTCCCGGAAAGAATATTGGCCTTCTAGTTAGCTAATCGCCGACACAAACAGACCTATCAGATCACTAGCACGACGAAAGATTGGGCCGAATATTTATGCGGCGCCAAGCAAATCATTTCCTCGGGAGTACTGGTTCGAGAAGTTCATACTGATCTTTCTATTCTCTTCGACTGGGTTGCTTATCACGAGACCTTTGCTCGGTTTGGCCTGGTATACTGGAAGCCAGCAGCGGCCATGCGCGCAGCCAAGTTTTGCACTATGGATCCTGCGGCCGTAAAAGCTTTCGTGCCCCGAGTATGTTCATGAGACTCAAAGTATCCTCTGTATGCCTACGAAGCTAAATCGTTTTAGAATGATTTTGGGTGTGACCGCGAAGTGCTTAGCCACACGTCAGAAATCTTCATAAGTCTCATTCCTCGGATTACATCAGACACCAGGCTATCTCACGTACAGATGCAGAATTTCTATGCGCTGGAAGCAAAATTACGAACAGGCCTTTTGGACTTAAAAGCCTCTAGCGCATCATCCGATGAGTCCTCTAATGATCGCGAAAAGACCACAGAACTGTACCGCCTTGGCGCATTAATCTACCTTAACCGAGCTGCGCTGGGCTATTCCGGCGAGGAGCCGCGCCATAAAAGTCTAGTCAACAAAGGACTCGATATTTTATGCAGCAAATTATCTTACATTCCTCCCTGGCCTGCGTTCATGATAGCTTGTGAGGCTAAGGAGGATTCTCAGCGGATGATAGCTTTGGATATCTTGAACAAGGCTGGGGAAGACGCACGATCGTATAACATGAGGTTAATGCGACAGCTTGTCGAGGCGTGTTGGAACCAAGATGACCTGCATGAGGATGAGGCGTTTGATTATCACATGAAGTTGCGCCTTGCTATCAAATGTGCTCCTTACGTCCCGCCATTTAGCTAGATGGCTTGGATGGTTCCAGGCTGGAGTCCCCAGTTATCCTCTGCATTGGAGGTAAATACGGAGTGGTGAGTTCTGAATACACCATCACTAGCTTGTGAAAGTATGGTACTAGATACCGATCATCTGAGATCAATTCAAACTCAACAGACATTTATACACGGCGTTTTGTCTGTTAATGGAATATATAGCAAAAATCTACAGGATTAGCATTTTTTGTTTCAGAAATTTAAATACTTCTTTTTCAGAGCCCGTGGAGTTTGAAATTCTGTTCTATGATATGAACTCCTGCTCCTACAATGATCACATGCCTTGGATGCGGTGAAGTAGGCTGAGTGATGCTTTTCAAAATATCGTTTGCAAACCTGTTACGCACAAAGCAAGGTCTCTGCAGTCTCAGGAGTATGATAATGTTCTCCTGTATCTGTAGCACTACCATTAGTTTGAGGTGATGAACTACTAGATATAAATGCCCATAATATCAGAAAGTAAATCATCATGGCCTGATACAGATGACTGACGGCTTTAAGGAGTTCTAAATTGTATGGGTTCAAAATCATTAGGATTATAAGAGTAATTGATGATTCATAGATATGACTCATGAATAGAAATATCTAATGGTGGCTCCATTAATAGAATATAGCGCTGAATATTTTTTGTTGTGATAAATTAAGAAAGGCAAAGTAAGATAGCGGTGCAACTAATCGTATATCAGAGCAATAAGTAGCCGCCATTCCTCCCAAGGAGCTCTTTAACAGCAGAGCGCACTATGGAAACAGCAATTTGAAGCCGAGTTTAAAGCATAAAAGGATTTCTTCTATAGCAGACTATTCAAACTGCTTTCCTACTGGGCCTTCATGAACCTGTTTGGCGGTCTACATAGTCTATTTAACATCATCTTTCAAGTCTCCCCTAGCGCCCTTCTCTAAGAGCAATGTTACGATGCCCCTGTGTCCTCTTTGGATGGCCGACGACAGAGGCGTCTGATTGTTACTATCTTGTGCGTTAACATCCGCGCTTCGATCTAGGAATAGCTTGACCATGCCTTCATGCCCTCCATCAATAGCAAAAAATAGTGGTGTCAGATGATCAGCATCTCTCTGATTGACTTTGGCGCCTCGGTCTATTAGTAGATTAACATTACCCTCATGCCCGCTAAGAATAGCATCAAAGAGTAACACATCCATATCATATGCACCTTCCGGATCAACCTCTGCGCTATGGTCTAGCAGTAGCTTGAAAATTTCCCCATTTGCTTGACCGGCAGCTCGCGAGAATAATAGCCGAATGGAAGCATGCCCAATGTCCACCCAGGCGCCCCTATCAAGTAACAACTTGATAACCGCCAGGTTTCCCCCTGAGATGGCTGCCGTTAGTAGTTGCTGGCCACTATACTGACGCTTCGAGTTATTATCTAGCAGCAGCCTGACGATACCCTCATGTCCTTTTGTACAGGCGGCCGTCAACATTGCTTCATAAAAGGCATCAGAGTTGAACTTGGCGCCCCGAGCAAGTAGAATCTTCACAACAGCCTCGTGGAAGCAATTTATCGCAAGTGATAGCATCAATGCTCTATCATCATTCGTCAAGTTAACCTCTAGATCATCTCGTGTCAAAAGCAACCACACATGATCCTGAGACCCTGCTTGTATGGCCTGCGATAATGCGAATGGATTCGAAAAAGCCATTAACTCCTCCAGCTTAACATCGTCATATATATCGTATTGCCCAGGCTTACCACATTTTCCACGCTCTTTGGATTTTCGCATAGGCGTTATCTGCCCTGTTTGGATACACATCTTTCTTATTGGATATTGCGACTGTCTGAATCTCCTTAGGTTGAGCTGTTCAAATTTCTCACTCTTGACACGCTCAAATGTCTCCATTGTCCCAAATATATCCCTGATATAAATGGCAATGGGCCTATCATCTCTACCTCCTTTTTTGCACTGAAGAATCGCGAGGCCTAATCCTTGAGGTCCTTTACCAATAAATCGAAGTGCCAAATGGACTCCTCTACTGCTTGTACTTAAAGCATCTGCAGGGTCGTTAAAATGGTTAAGTTGTATGATGTCCTTGGATCCCTTGAAAGCTTCAGGAGAAGTTGCCAGTAATCCGCCACGAGTGTCGGGAGATTCCCATGCGAACAGGCTGTGGTCATTCGAGATCTTCATAATCTCCTCCTGAAGTCGGATAAAAGCTCGTTCCCCCTCGCCGTAAAGCATTGGCATGTTGATGCCGAATATGCCGATCAAGGAATAAGCACGATCCTCAAGTCTCTGCGTTTTCCTGTTTGCAGCCCATGACATTCTTTGCGCGATGCTGGCTGTTTCAAGATCATCATCTCCGGAGAGGATACCAACGGGTATGCCAGTGCAGTTAGATATAACTTGTTGCAGAGTTTTCTTGGTCCCCAGATCGTTCCAGTGATCATCAACAAAGTATATCTCTGATGGTGCAATCAGCTCTTGTAGGGTCCATCCTCTCGTGAACCACTCGCTTTCCTCAATAGTGCATTTTGACGGCACATCTGCCATATAGGCATAGCATCGGTCAGACTGATGGTACCAAAGGTACATGGAGTTGATTGCCTCTGATAGCTCTGCACTGCTTGTCTTGTTTATGCAGCATGTGTCAATCCAAACATAGTCGAAGCCGTCAGCTTTGGCTCTAACGCAGCATTGTTGCACTTTCTTGAATCCCTCCTTCGTTGTTACGCCTCCTTCTACATCTTGAAGGGTAAGCTCCTCTCTGCCCCATCTATGCGATAAGATGGCGTACTGCGGAATGCGGTCTTGGTCGAATTCTTGAATCTCATATTTGTCGGTCTTTAATAGACGCATGGTTTAGGTTAGTGCCTGTTGATTGATGACCGCAGGATGGTAGGGGAATAGAATAGGCTTTTTATCTTTGCTAATCAGGTTGTTTAGAGTCGGCACAAATTTCCAGAATAGTGCCTTGCAGAATGATAATGCCTATTTGCATTCTCCGTATAAACCAAGAGATTTGCCAATTCCTACACAGAAGAAAGGGGCTAAAAGAGATAAAAGCCCCAATGGCAAGGCTGGGCGCGGGTGGTTGGGCGCGCTGGGCGCCTAAACCGGTTTAAGCTACATGTAACAATTTCTGCATATATTCTCCTTCGTTCACCTGTCCAGCTTCAGAACGCGTTGAAGATGGTACAAAAAGAAGTACTATCTCTGGAGAATGGCCAGAAAACATATCGGTATTCCCCCTAATTGAAAAATTATAGATCAATTGAGCGATTACGAGCTAGTATAATTAACAAGACCTTTTTGTCCATCATATAACCCAAACGACATACAGGAAGTGGCACAGGTTAGCATGCTAAAGTGCGCTTCCAGAAAATATGGAAGGCGACGTGATGCCAAACCGTTTTCTAGACGATATTTTAATAAAAAGTAGATGAAGCAACCGTATTTTCCTCCCATGAACCTGAATACCCGGCCCAATCCTATTTATTCCAGCAGAAACAATCAATATTCTGGCTTGCGACCTACCATCAAATACATGGGCGTAAACAGCTTCTTCTTTCCTCCTTCGACAAGTGCATCCGCCGCCTTTCCAAGGCTCTGGGCCGTCTTCCTGGTACCAGCTGGGGCAATCCGCAGCAGCTCCAGAATGGAGATGAAAGCGTGCGAAACTTCTCTTCCGAATCGGTTCATCCTCAGGACAGTGAGGACATCTGTGAGTGTTTGCGCATAGCGAAGGTCGGTGCCCAAAGGCCAATACCACGGAGCAATGCTAGTATCATTGCTATCGTCCTCTGCGAGGTCGTAGTGGGTTTCAAGGGTGAATCCCGCAGCCTGGATGGCGTCGAGGCCATCTTCAACCTTGAGCATCTGGGCAATTCCATCACCCTGCTCAATGTCGAGACGGATTCGTCGATGTGTCAGGTCATCGTTGTTATACGCGTCCGTCATGAACCACTCATAGACGCCAAAGACGCCGCCTGGTTTGAGCACACGGAAGATTTCTCTGTATGCACTTTCTAGCGATGGTGCGTGGACTGTAGCTTCGATCACATATACGGCATCGAACGAGTTATCGGGGAAAGGTAGATTCTGTTGTATTGAATGTCAGTTTGCAGTTGTAAGCATAGAAGTCGAGTCACTAACCATAAAGTCTCCCTGGACAAAATCGAGCTTGTGAGTAAGCCCCTCCTTTGCAGCATATTGCTTCGCCCGGCTGATTTGGTAGGCATTAATGTTCAAGCCTGTGACATGGCATCCAGTAAACTTGACGATTTCTCGGGCTGGTCCACCAACACCGCACCCGACGTCCAGCACCCGCATCCCAGGCTTGATGCCAATGCTGCTGGCCAGATAATGTTCATGCCGGGTCACAGCTGATCCGAATCTTTCTCCATAGGCAAACCTGCAAAAGTGGAATGCTTCGCCCCAGCCGTATTCGTAGAGATCGGTCGCCAAGTTGTAGTATCTGTCAGTGAGCTCCAAGTTAGTAAGACGTCGTCTTGTAGAGAAACAAAGAAGAGGGCTTCCGTACTGTCTGGTCAAACTCGCATAATCAGTAACTCGTGCTTGTCGAACGGCTTCTGTCTCGTCTTCCGCCTTCTTGTCGTCCCAGTGCTGGAAATATTCAACCACGGCTGCCTTGTGTGCCTCATTGTCTTTGTTGATCATGGCACGAAGACCGCCCTGAGAAGTCGACGAGTCCTTGTGCAAGATCTTGTCAAAGGCCATGTTTCTGGCCTGGTCGGCCGGGAGAAGAGCCTGACTGGTTGTGCTGACCATTGTGGCGGGTGGTTTTGGATTTGGGAGGCGAAGAAGGAGTGGAAGGCCTGAGGGGGTGAATGAATCTGAATATGAAATCAATGTATGATGGAAATCAAAATGGACAGAAACAGAGTCTCTTATACATGAAGACAAATGGGTTTTCCTTCACTCTCTCATTTCTTTATTAATCAATTATCTATACCTATACGCAGTTGGATAACGTTACCGAGCCGTCGTATCAACCGCATCAACCGCAAGCGCTCTCCCGAATACGAATGCGACATGCGCATATACGCGTATCGACATCCACCTCGACTCCTCCAATGACAACTCGGGCATTGTCCAATCAATTGCTTCAATATAGTGCCTATTTGTGAGAGACTACAAGACTATAGCAGATGCGGCTCGTATTTCCTAGCGGATGCACCAAGTAATACGCGGAAATGCAATCGTGGTGGTGCATCTTTGGGCCGCTCCGGCGGTCAGAGCTGTGTGAAGCGTCGATTTTGAAAAAGCCCTGCGGAAGACTTACTCGATGAAGGGACTAGACATTTTTCATGCCCCCTAATCAATGGGCTCAAGTTATTTTAGGCCTCCCTGCATGCGGTATGTGGTGGCTGTCGAGAAGGCGTCATTTCAGTCCATCACTTTACCGGTGAAACGCTGATGGCAGCCAAGGGAGCGAATATCCACCACGTTGTATTGCATTTGCTCTGTCTACGTGCCATGCTGGATGGAAAGTTTTAACAGTCTCCTTTTCGTTGCATATCGAATTTCCCTTAGTGCCAAGGTGAATCAATATCGTCGAGATGTTGGTGTAAATAACTCATATCCCTTGAAGCCCGGTCCGCACTTCCGCTGTAGACTCGGAACCCCTTCCCGATGAGGGATCTCAAAGCAGTTGCAAGTTTTGCGTGCCCAGACAAACGTAATGCTCTTGTCGAGCGTTGCTTCCTCAGCTGTAATGGCTCCTCCACACCATCGGGACAAAGAAAACCATCTTCGCTCTGAGCCAAATCAACCTCTGCTCCGTTATAGACGAATCAACGCTCTAATTTAACTACTCAATTTTCTTATCAGATAATTTTATATGATTCATGTTTTCTCCTAGAGTAAGCGTGGATATTTCCCCCCAATTGTTACACCTAAACTTCATTCCGGCTCGTTCATCCGTCTCCAACCGCTGCGTGTCTCTGGATCACAACCATGTCAGAATCACCCCCCGAAGCACAACGACTGCTTTCTGAATGCACCCCCGAGGAGCTCCTGGAAGAGTTCACATGCGTAATACCGCCGGAATATTACGAATTCATATAGGATGTTGAGCCGGTTCCAGCATCGCTCCTGATCAAGAGGTTTGCTGCGGAGTCGTCGCTCGGCACTCTCGACAAACTGCCCCTCGAAATGAAACAAATAATTGCCGGGCATCTCGACTTTCAATCCCTCGTCCGCTTCTCGCAGACATGCATCGCCGCATTCAATTTGCTACAAGACCTCCCAGCCTACAAAGACATGATCCTGTATGCACCCAAGGTTCTCGCCGCCCTCGGCAAGTCACAGCTGCTCAAATACCATCCCTCCTCGGTCATTCACCAGGCCCTTCGAAAGGAGATTCTTTGCTCTTCTTGTCAGAAAACCTTTGGCGGACACGTACTGCTGCCTACCTTTGAGCGCTTTTGCTTCACGTGCCTCAACTGCGCCCCGCACTCAAAGATGACCTCCTACGCGAAGCTCCGGAAGGTTATGCCCCCGCATAAACTCCATAGGCTTCATGTCATGCTTTCCGATCCAAGTTTCTACACTCACGGATACAGCGATCCTGGAGAGCTCGGAATTGAGTATCTTGTTTGTGTTAGGCAAGCCTTGCAAATCGTGTCTCGCAATGACCCCCCAGCCAGTCCCGAGGAGGAGGAACGGCTGCGCATTGCCGAGCGTCGATGGATGCCTGACGCAAGTGACGCAAGAAGCTCAATTCATGAAGGTGATGAGGGTGATGGAGGTGACGAGGGTGATGGAGGTGATGAAGGTGGTGAAGGTGATGAAGGTGATGAAGGTGATGAAGGTGATGAGGGTGATGGAGGTGATGGAGGTGATGAAGGTGATGGAGGTGATGAAGGTGATGAAGGTGATGGAGGTGATGGAGGTGTTGGAAGTGCCGAACGCGATGAAAGCGGCATAAGAGACAGTGACACACAGGATCAGACACCAGATCAACTCACAAATGATCAAGCACCTAGGCCCCGGCGCGGAACCTCGTCGCTGGAGTGCCCAGACTTTGAAGAGACTCCGTACTTGTTGCACCGAAACTTGAACATATATCCTGGCATGGCATATATACGACTCCCATACGTATCACAGGAGCCTGGCAAGAGGGTGAACGTGGACCATGGAGTGTCGTGTCGTGGCTGCTAGTATCGCTATGAGGCGGAATCCGACAGGATTCAGCCTTCGAGGCACGAAGCAGATCCTCCTCGGTTTGTCGTTATACGTGACCCAATCTTGGTTCATCGGGATCGACTACTACGACGGGAAGAGTTTCTGGAGCACGTCTTGACGTGCGAAGGCGTAGAGGAGTACCTAGACTACATGGAGCAAGGAAGCGATGAGGACTGACGGCGGCTAGTTGGGGGAGAAAGCGGAAGGATTTAGCGGGAGGGGTTTGATTTGATGTATTTGGTGGGAGCTCAACAGAGCAGTAGCGCAGTGAGAACAGCGATGTATTCAATATTACGATAGTAGATATATATGTTAAAAGGCACAATCTTCGAGGGTTTTCATGTATCGAACCGGTTTCAGTACCCAAAGTCTTCCCAAACCAAATCTTCGCCATCCAGCCAATCCCGCAGCGCTACCAAAAGGGTTGGTCCTGTACACAGATAGAATTTCTTTCCTCCGCCCTTGATGTCCCCGAAGTCATCAGCCTTGATACGTCGATGCTGTACTGCTGCGCCCCGTTCACTGATCTTTTCCAGCAGCTGCTGGGTATCGTCCGAGGTGAGTGATCCCGTGGCGTAGACTGTGGTTTTCTCTGCCAAGCCGGGGATCTTGTCGAACGTGTGTATTGCCAGGGGGAGATCCTCGCCGCGCAGCGTCCAGAGCAGCTTCAGCGGGACGGCTGCCTCGAGGACGGCGTTTGCTTGGGCGAGAACCGGCGTGATGCCGACGCCGCCGGCGACGTAGATTGGTTCTTTGAACTGCGCCGCAGAGGTCGTGGAGAGGGGCAGCTGGAAGGCCTCTTTGCCGGCGAAGCCCATGACGGAGAGGTCCAGGGGGGCGCGGACGTTGTGCCTCCAGAGGAAGCGGGTCACGGGCCCGTGGAGGCGCGCGGTGATTTGGAACTGGTCCTTTTCCGGGAGGGAGCCGGGGGGGCTGGAGACGGTGAAGGTGCGGACGTAGTCGTCGTTGAGGCTCTGCGGGTCTTGGTCGTTCATGTGGGCGTAGCCGCCGCTGACTTCCATTTCGAAGTTCATGGTGACGTGGTGGCCGGCTTGCCACTGGGGGAGGTTGTTTGCGTCTCTCGTTTCCAGCTTGAATGTGAAGACGGCGATTGTAGGCGTCAGGATATCTCTTGCTACGAGAGTGGCGTTTACATCTGGACGATCTGCGGGTGCCAAAGCTGGGGCTCTCTCGGAGAGGAGGTATCGAACGGGAGGGTTGTAAGGGGAGGGTTCATTGGGGAGGCCACGGACCGGGAGGCTGGATTTGACGAGGCGGGAGGCGGTGACGGTGACTTTAACAGCCAGGTTGGAGCGGGGGAGGAGAGAGGAGGCTTCTTTGCCGACGAGGATGGTGGAGTGGCCAGTGAGGTAGAGGGCGTCTGAGGTGTCGTAATCTGGGATGACGATGCCAATGAGGGGGTTGATTTTGAGGTTTCCTAGAGATTGATATAGCATGTTGCCAGAGTCTAGAATCACACAATATCTTGTTAGCAGATGGATATCATGGTAGAAAGCGGCAGAGACTCACACTCTGGGTATACCAGCTCTACCCCCTCCTCATCATTCTTCAACACCCTGACAAATCCCCTAGGTCCGCCTCGATGATTTGTGTCCATGCTCTCCCCATTCGTGCTCGACAAAAAGAACATGTCGGCTTTATCAATCAACTCAACGGCCGCCGGCGGCAGTATCCCGCCCGGACCTCCGGGTATTAACTCAGGGTTAGGAACGGTCATCTCCAGACCCTTCTTGTTGATGTATTTGGGGCAATTGCCAAGGCTCTCCTGGACGTGGAATGCCAACTGGACTTGGCTTTCCGGGCCGCTGATGTCGGCTCCGGCGATGAGGCGACCGGCGAGCTTAACGCGGTCGCGTGTCTCAAGATCGATGGATAGACCAGACATCATCTTGCCTCCATCAGGCCTAACAATGCCCTCTTCGTCGGGCCCGCTGCCTTCTTTGCCGTCAGACGCCCAGAGAGCCTCATACACAGGATCATGCTGCTTGTCCACCGCACTCTTCACCCCAAGCACTCCCTCCGCCACTAACCTCGCGAATCCCCTCTCCCCGCCCCAAATGGTCGTCCACGGCCTCCCCTCATTGTCCAGCGTCCCCAGCGCAATAAGTTGAGAGTGCATCACCCGCACGGCATACGGCATGGGGCATCCAGGCGAGGTGGGATTCTCGAAGCGACCCGCCCGCATCTCGCGATGCATGGCCAGCTCGCCCGGATGCCAGGTCGACACGAGGGACGGCATTGCGGCGTCGACGAGGATCGATGCGTTGTTGGTGAAGACGCTGAGAGGGGCGTTTGGCAGGAAAAGCAGCTGTGAGAGGTTATACGATATTTGGCTGAGCAGCATGCCCTTGTCTCTGACAGCTGCGTGAAGTTTGTGAGATTGATGTCCAGCAAGTGAGAGAGAGCTCGGGGGGTGTGGGATGCGAAAGCAATAGCGGAATCGGAATTTTCTGCCAACAGAAAGGCAGACGCCCTATGGCTCAGCAAATCACCTCACTTTTTTCCCATCTCCTCAGCCTCAGGCATTGGTGTATTCAAACCACCACGGCTCGCTTGGGGCGCAGGGCCGGAATCCATCTGCGCGGTTGACAAATCAACGCATGGCAAAATGCGCCCAGCGTTTGCCTTATTCGTCTTCGTCGAAGCTAGCGCTGACACTTGGACAAAAGGTTAAATCTGGAGAATCGGCCCCCGCATTCTTTCATTATACGTCAAAAAAGGGCCAGATCTTGACATGCTCTCATGTGGAATCTTTTACAGTTGTGGCAATTTTGGACTTGTGCGGAAGAAAACAAACAGCATACTTTTCTTTAGTCGATCCTCTGGTGATGGTAATAATACAACAAGCTTAGTTCATCTCAATACCCGCTTCCTCTCCAACTCAATCGTGACATTAGGTATATATATCCTTAGTATTACAGATCCCGCAGCTATCTGTTTTAGCCCCTCCTTGCGCCTTACGTTTATCGTAGATCGTGACGAAAACAAGTGTTTAAAAAAGAGCTTATTCCGAACTCGTCGGACAAATTAAGAGGCTGGGCTATCTCTGATATCTACCACCGTTCTGCGCTTCAATATCGTACCTATAGGATGCTCCCGACTGAGCTCGCGGATTATAAAAGTCTTGGGAATTCTGACGGAGGGGCGGCCTGTTCTGCGGCATGTTTTGCGGCATGTTTTGCGGCATCCGTGACCCGTTGTAAAAATTGTCGGCTGGCTCGCGTCCAGGGATCGGCTCAGTCATCTGCCTCTGCGGAGAGAACCGAAGGCCCCGCAGCGGTACTTGGTTCGTCGCGCTTCTCACTGGCTGCTGAGGCGCTCTGGAGTATGACGAGTATGACGACCCAGCTGCAGATGGTGCTGGGCTGGATCGGCCCTCGTTGAAGGTGTATGCCCTTGGTGGCGGGCCCCGCAACGATTGGTTATCGTCCTGCATGTACTGACTGCCGCCATAGTTGTCAACGAATCGAGAAGGGATGGGTCTTGCCGTCGGCGCATACGGCGGGGATGCAGCCGCCGGGCCCATGCTCGGGGGACTCTGGGAGAGCGGCTGGCGATACGAGGAGTTGGAGCCAGTCCTCATATGGTTCATGCTTAGCGGAGGACCATTGCTTCTCAGCGATTCTCCCGTTCCGGTCCTTTGCAGGTACGGTATGGTTGGGGTCATGTTTTCAGGCGAAGCTGATCTTGCATCAGAGTATCCCATATCGGCGGCCGAATTGACAAGCGGAGCCCGAGAAGAATAGCTGATGGTCGAGGCTCCCGTCATGCTCCGCGAGGGCATTGGCCGCTTAAAATCGCCGACTGGGGTCCCTGGTTTCGAAGTGTAGACGGGTAAAGGTGGACCTAGCCCGACACGCTGCTGCCCTGTGAAGACGCCGACATTTGGCAGAGTTGGGAGCGATGTGTCCGGGTGCGCTTCGCCCTTTTCCGTCATGGCTGCCTTCATCCTGTCAGCCTGACCCTTGGCGAGCGCCTTGTTGACAGTCTTGGTCACAATCTTGAGCAGGGCGCCGTTGACTTTGCGTTCGCAGTAACCCGTGAGGCCTCCGTCCGTGCGAGGAATCCAGTGAAAGAGGAAGAAGACGTAGAATAGGGTGGCGGAAATCAAGTACAGGGCCGAAAAGACCCAGACGACGAGCGTAAAGCACATGCCTCCAAGAATGGCAGCCTGGCGAAAGTCCTGTTGCGCAAGCGTCTTGATTTTGTCAAAGAAGCCCGCAATGGAGCCTTCGACAGTATCTGAGCTGACGGCAAGCTTTGCCATGTAGACGGATCGCAGAGTCAATGCATTCACCACCTGGCGCGGGCTGGCGCAGAAGAGAACGCGGACCCAAGCTGCAAGTGGGCGGTAGAGAGTCAGTAAGATGAACAATCAACAAACAAAGAAAGGAAGTCGGAATATTTCGTCTCCTAGTACGCACATTGAAAGCTAAAGTAGGTAAACAGGGCAATGTATTCGGCGCCCTTTTTACTCTTTGTGAGCTCAGTAAAGACAAGGAATCGCTTAAATCCTTGGCCAGATCCGAGGCGAATCGATTCCCAGCGCACAGCGAGGCTGTCGAGGTAGACTTCCGCAACATTGCCTCGCTTAATCTTCCGGGCAGCACGAATCCACTCAAAGCCGAGGTTGACAAAGGACAGCAAGATGCAGATTGAAAAGATCCATTTTGAGATGTCGAGTGGAATGGCGGGCTCGATCTTGGACGACCATCGGTTGAAGATGAGAAGCTGGACGGCGGTAAAAGTGTCGACTCCGTAGACGGCAAGGGAGATGATCAGGCCGATCCAGAGAGTGATGTAGGCAAAGACGGCGCCGCAGCCCTTGGCCTTGAAGTCGGAGAGGTTGATGTAATCCCATTTCTGGTCGGTGTACTGCCGCGTCTCCTTCTTGCGGTGGCTGAGGCAACCCATTGTGTAGATGCGGTACGAATATGAATGGTCAAGTCGGCGGGGCAGTCGAGTCGAATCAAAGACGGTGAGATGGCGGAAAAGAAATCGGTGTTCAAGAAGAAGAAGAAAAAAAGTATTATCAAAGCCGACAAAGAGAATGAGATGCAATCTCGAACGGAAAACAGAGCCTCGAAGTGAATGTCAGTTTGTACGGCCCTGCCGACAGCACTCGTCGTCCCTCGCCTGCGAAGTTCCAACGGCGCTCCCCAAAAGAAAGAAGAAGAAAAGAAGAGATGAAACCAGAGACGAGATGTCAACTGATGAACGGAAACGGCCAGCGTTTTTCAAGAAGAAGAGAAAAAGGACAAAAGGACTGGCATGTGTGTGTCTCGGCTCAACAAAGGGCGCCGCAGAATCACCACACGCGCCTAGCAAAAGAAGCCCTCAGAAACTGGCGCCGCAGCCCATGCAGGTCCCCGTCGCGGACGGGTCGAAAAGGGCGAATTGCGATCGGCCAGCGAAGCGTGCAGCCAAAAAGAACGGAATGGGGAAGAGAGAGAGAGAGAGAAAAACAATCGCCAAAAGAGACGCCCCCCAAGGTGAGGCGGCCAGGCCAAGCGCGAGGCAGCGGGCTGGAGTGGACTTGGCGTCGCAAAGCGCCCCCTTGTGCGTGTGTCAAGATGGCTGGGGTGGCAAAATAGCATCAAAGCAGCGTCAAAAAAACGCAGGGAGAGGCGGATCCCGGATTTCGTTTCTGGATGGGATCGAAAATGACGGCGCGGCAAAAGGAGCGACTTGGTTTGAATGTTTGGATGAAAGAGTCTGGATAGCAGATGCAGCAGCAGATGCAGGTCTGCCGGAAGTTGCTTGCCTGAGGAGGCGGCGGGTGGGGATGTAGGTATCTTAGTATGCCATCTATTGTTCTCACTACTAAAGGTCTGTAGGGCTCTTATCAACATGAGAAAATGAGGGAGCAATAAGACGCAAATCCTCCCCGGCGCACCAGCACCAGCTGCGCTGTGCCATCCCATCCCATCCCATCCCAAGATGAATAGGGATGAGGCATCAAAGGGCATGGAGTCGCGATAGTAGCGATATAGCGGGAGGAGAGTACACTATGCTGCAGCGTTAGCGCCCAGATCGCTTATTTCCCACCATTCATGCCCTCACAATCTCCCCCAGCAGCAGCTTACCCCTCCAAAAGGCCATTGCTAACGAACGCCAGAGGCCCTAAAACCCGTCGCTAGAGGGCCCTGGCCCCGGGGCTAGCGGCTCCCGCCCTCCTAAAGAGGCATTTTGAAACCCCCTGCAGCGCCTCCGCCGCCTGTGACTGGCTGCAGCGCGGCCGATCGCTCCAGCATATCAGCGGACACCCAGGCACCTGTGGCCTGTGATTGGCGCGCGGCCAGGACGCCGTTGGCTGTGGCGGCCCTGCAAGTTTGCCAGGGCTTGGGGGATGCAGCGATCTGGCGACCAGTTGTTTCGCATTTGCTCGCCAAGGTGTCAAACGGGTTGCATGCATGCTCCGTGTAGCCGGCTGGGCGCTGGATGCCCTGTCGTGTCCTGGGAAACAAAACACCAGACGATTATCGGGAAGCGCTTGGGAGTCTTTTTTTGGACGAGAGAAGCTGCCGTGTACCAAGACCCTGTGAGCTAGTAGGTGCTAGGTACCCAGCAACATCTAAACAAACGCGGGCACAAACAAGGTGATATCGCACCAGGTACCTGCTTCGCATGGGGAGATAATAACGCAAGATTGGCTGGCAATTTGTCTCGACATGACGGAGCGCGCTAAATTAAAAGAGACGGCACCATTCCCTCCCGCGATAACCTGGAGAAGGGTACTTTGCGCCTTGTACTCGCGGCTCATGCTCTGGCTGCAACACCATCAGCTTGAAACGCGCTATGCCCGCAATGACATCAGCTCCGTTCCGGTGGTTTTTTGTTGAAACGTTTTAGCCCATCTTTTGGATTTACCCTGGCATCTCTGATAGAAGCACGGATACGTTTGCGTGCTCGACGTTGGAAAGCGAATTGCGGCAGCAAACATGTATTTAAGCCGAAATGAGCACAGCAAGCCCGCGATGGAGATGGCGGAATGCAGAGAGGCGACGATTCCACCGTCACAATCTTCATTCCTACGAATTCCACGGTCCTATTTGATTCATTGGGTATCATCCGTACCTACGCGCAAGAGGCATCTTTAGAATGCCCCAAGCTACAAGACGCATCAGATTTGCAATACTCTAGAAATCACCTCGAGGTTCATATGTCAATGTTTTTATCTCATGTGCGTTTGAGGATTGCGATGCAAGCACAGCCTAAAACGCCTTCCAATCAGCCCACTATTGTATTTTAAGCTACAATTAGACTGCAAATTAATTGGGCGGTGTTGGAGTGGAAGAAACTCGGGTACATTGCTGCAGACAAACCACTACGGCATCCACGCCTAGGCACGAAATGAGTTCTGGGAGATGTTGCAATAGAATCATATACATGCAGAAATAGGTGCTGTACGCTGTGGATATACAAACGCTGTACGCTGCGAATTTACAGACGCAACACTTCCATTCAAGTAGAACATCCATACTCCTTAATGTCCAAGCCCCGTAATCTGATGCCGCCAAGTTGCCCATCAAGCATGGCGTTGATCCTTGTGGAAAGGCTGCAGGGGCATTGCACATATACCGGCGTGAAATATGGAATGGCGAGTCTGCCGGCCAATCGAGGCTGTGTGCCGCCCTGCCAACTTCCATCTCTTACCTCAAAGGGCGTCCCTACTGCGCGAAAACAGCATTGAGACATGCTGGTCCTGGACGGTTCTTTGATGTCCCGAATGGCTCTTTCCATTGCCATGATGCTATAGCCTTCAAACGGCGGTTTAGGCGGCCATCTAGGGGAGATTGCGCTCGTTCCCTTCATGAGAGCGCCGAGCCGGATTGCAGAGCAGTCAAACGAGCAGCTTGTTTCACTCCGCAATATGTCCTCCTTCAACGCCTCAAGGCTAGAGACCATGTCAGACAGAATCCCTTGTCGCCTCGCTTCGATTGCATCTGAAAGGGGGCGTCAGTCCCGTCGTCAATCTACCTGAATCGATGATGCGTCCGAGCCGCGATGCTTACCGATGACCTGATGAGACATTGGCAAGCCCAGCGAATGCATAGGTCCTCTGCTATTGTAGAGTATAACCTTTGTCAATGTCGCAAAGGTAATGCCATCGAGAAATACCCAAGATACAAAGAGTCGAAACAGGAGCTCTCGTCCGTAGACAAGGGGGAGGGGCAACAGGTTCAGCAGCGAAACCCATGTGTCTGTGTAGAATTTCACAGCCTCGTAGCATTTGTAATAGTTAACCAGGATACCCAGTTTGGCTAGCATCTCAACGCTGACGCATCGAGGCACATGAGTTGTTCGTCCGTGAATTATGTTCATCAGCAATACCAATGCCTTCTCGTCCCACTCTTGGGCAGTTATGGTGTAAGAGTAGCCGTCCTTGGGTTGGGTCTCTGTCCAGTCACCAGATATGAGTCTCTGAAAGTACGCCGACGCAAGCGAAAGGTGCTTTGACGAAAGCCGCATCCACACCTCTCGCTCGCCATCACCAGGTGAAGTCTCGGCACTGGGGGGGAGGATCCCTAGCATCATATCGTTGCGTTGCGCTTCCCTGGTCAAATATTGTGGCAAGTTGTTGTCCCAACGGAGGGCCGAGTCCCGCGTCATGTCCCCAGAGTTTGCATTATATAGGATAAGAAGCGTGTCCCCACGGGGATCGATCATGTACATGGTCGGTTCCATGATGGAGATGAGGTGCATAGAGGTGGCGATGATTCCATTCGCCAAGACCTTGGGAGGTCCTCAATTTATATTCGTCTATACCTGCGGTTTTGACTCGTCGTCGTGGAGGATTTATATCAGGAAGGCTAAATCTATGAACTAAGCAATCCTGTTCGTGGGGTCTTGCCCAACTAACTCATATGTTGCTATGGATACGTATCTTCGAATCGCGGCGAGAATAGCAGGTGTAAACATATCAGGCATCTCATTACAAACTCTACCTCTCTCCAAAAAGTACATGCTAGTTGCTGATATGAAAGCCATTCGCTGCTACATTATCTACCTGTTTCCATAACCTGAGCCTCGCAACCCAACGAAAACACGATACAGGGAAATTAGTGTACTTGTTTCCTATTCACCATACACAGTGTAATCCATTCCGTTTGTGATGCATTGTTACTACTACTAAGATGCTCTTCATCAGGAGAGCGCTGGATACTTATGTAACTGCTTTGATGTCAACTCTCAGATAAAGTAATGGATACGGGAATAGGAAAGTTGATCAAAGTGGATCGTGCACCCGTCCTTTGTTGCCCGGAACAAAGAGTAGTAACATGACAAACATTATCGAGCTTTGACAGTTTTTGATATCTTTTATCCTGCTCATGGTTTTTAGTTGCCATTCCCATCTTTTATCATCATGATTATATACTATGCTATCAAGTCTCATTCAGCATGCCATCCGAAAACAACATGACCACCTCCGACTTTGAACTTCTCAACGAGACGGGTGAAGGCACCTGGTTCGCCGTCAAGAAAAGCGACTATCGCGGCGTGAAATACATTGCCCAGCCTCTCGGCATCCTGGATGGATCCGACGTCGAGGACGCCAACGAGCAGGAAACAGTCGACGTGATTCTGGCATTCTACAGTCTCATGTACAACTTGAACCAGGGCCCTGCCATTGCTCAAATCTTCAACCACGAAAACATCATCTCCATCGCCGGCCACATTAAAGCACGTCCCGTCGTAGGCGCCATTTCGGCAGCTGAAACCCCAGAGCTCAGCCAACCACGAGACTACATCGTGTGGGATTTCTGCGACGCTGCAAATCTCAGCGCCCTCTTCCATGGAGAGCCCTACGTGTCTTCTACCTTTTATCTACCCGAGTCACTCTGCTGGCATGTCCTGACGTCACTTCTCAGCGCCATCACGTACCTTCATGACGGGAAGCGCCTCTTTTTAGATACTACAAAGGCACCGCGCGGAGAGGAACGAAGATGGATGTCAGTGGACCAAGATTGGAATCCGGTTCTGCACCGGGCGATTGAGCCGAGAAACATCTTTTTTCAGCATCCTCGTGGAAGTGAGACGTATGGATTGTGTAAGCTGGGAAACTTTGAGCATGCAGTGGTCACGAATCATGTTATTACGCCTGGCGATGGAGCAGACATCGTGGAAGAAGATGCGGAAATCAGCAGAGCAGTGGCGCCGTATCGGGGGCTCGAGACTTTGGACATGACGCGCCATCAGCTGCTGAAAATGGCCGAGGCGCATACGGCGGTATGTATGAGAAAGCCCGGCATATGTTGTCTCTTCAACCTCATTCAGACTCTGACCGTGCCATACTTAGGATGACTGCCCTTACACCATCGCCAACGAACTCTTTTCCGTAGGCGTCGTCATCTTCACCATGATGACGGGTCGCCAGCCGCTCTTCTACTGCAAGAAATACAGCTGCTGCCACATGACGTCCTGCGCTCTTGGAGGCTGCCTCCAAAAGACCGCCGCGCAGGATGACTGCAGTTGTGCTACGGGTGGTTGCGAGCACGTTCCACGAGATCAGCAATGCACTCACCAGTATTACCTTCACCAACGACCGCGTCATCCTGACTGCCACGAGCCGACAATCAACACGGATAATTACTTGGCCATGGCGCAGTATTCGTGGGGGTTGCGGCGCGTCGTGAGAGACTTGCTGGCCTTTTACCCAGGCAGCGGGAGCCAGATTGCAAAGGTTCTGCCGCTGACGAAGCTGGTCATGGATCATTACTGGGACTGGAAGTTTGGAACCGAGGAGGGGATGCAGTACAAAGACATTGAGGACGACATGATGGCGAGACGCCGGGCCGAGATGGAGACTCCGAAGTAGTATTAGAAGCTGAGATTGGGGATGAGGATTAAAATTGGGTCGAGTGTTCGTTGCGGAGCTGATCTAATGAAACGGATCTTAGCGTGCATGCAGCCAAGACGTGGGAGAGCCGAGGAATATCGCGCATCTCTTCCGAACACAGTTTGCCGTGATCTACAGTACGCGGATCTGGAGATTATAGACTTTTTTTCCCTTCACAGTTATAGTTTAGAGAGAGTCAGTTTCAAGATGATCTTATAGCCGAGTGAATAGTGAATAGACGGATGGATAGTTTTCGTCTTGGCTGCCTCGTGTTGTCGGCGTTGCATGAACTCAATTCTCTTCCACACGGTGCTGGAACTTGGGTACGCACATGCTTGTACCTTCAATGAGGTACCTAGCCTTAGTAATGGCTCCATGTTGCACAGCAGAGCATTCACTTGATTCAATCACCAACCACTCCATCCTACTTCCACACAAGAATTCCTCTGCCTGTACTCCGTAACCATCAAACAAAGCTCTACAGATATCATAGCTCAAACAATCTTCACCAAACACTGTACGAGAGGCCAAGCCCAAAGCATGCATAGCTCGTGACTGCGGGACTTGGCGACTGCCTCCGCGCAGCGCTAGAACCAAACCAGAAAGCCGCCAGCGCTCTCATAGGCCGACGGCCTGGTCGCTCGCTCGCTCAGCTACCTCCAACTCTCCTCCAACCTCCGGCCTCTCTGTCTCGCTCGCAGCGCCCAGTTGATTAGGCGACACAGCGCCTCGCCGCATTGTTACACAGCATCTCGCGTGAGCAAAAGAGGCGTCCAGACACTCGCCCGACTGGCCAGCCGCTCCAGGAGAGCGACCGAGCGGGCAAGCAAACGGGCTCGTGACGCGGCTGCTCCCCCGGCCTCTCTCCTCGGCTCCTCGTCCTCGTCTTCTCCCTCTTCTTCAACCCGTCGATTTGGCTCTCCCTGCTTTGCTATCCGAAACATCCTGCCGCGAATCGACAGAGACGAAATACAGAAACACCAACGCCAGCAGATCCCCGGCTCGAACCAGCCATGTCCGTCCCCAGCGCCACGCCTCCTCTCCTTCTCACGAAGCGCCTCAATGCTTTCCTCCACTCCCATCAAACCGCCCACCTGCCTACTCTTCTCCTCACCACATCCCAAGGCAAGCTTCTAGCGCATGCCTCATCGCAGCCCGTGTCCGTCTTGCGCACCCACGCCACCGTTGCGGCTTCTCTACTCGCCATCCACACATCTTCCTCCGCCTCCATCCCAACAGCCCTGCCCGGATCGCGCACTCCCGATCCGATAAGCAGCTCTCCAGGTAGTCTCCATGGCAGTGAGCACGAGCACGATCTCGACCATGACAACGAGCACGAGGATGATCCAGACAGCCAACACGCGACCGGCGCATCCGACCAGGCGCGAAGCAAGCAGAGACTAAGGCGCACCATCAGACCCGTCACAATCACCGTACAGCTCAGCGAGGGCACCGTCATCATCCGGCGCCTCAAATGCGGCTTGCTCTTTGTATGTGTCGGTCCCGCCGCATACAGCCTGCAGGACCAGCATCACCAGTCATCGCACTCGCACCACGAAAACGGCGACGGGGTCGGGAGCCCGAGCGAAGTAGAAAGCTTGATCAGCGCCGGAGGTTTGACAACCTCGAGCTTAGAGAGCGCGAGTGCCGCGCCGGTGGTGGCGATGAGGAGACACGCGGCTGAACTGGCCAGGTGGTTGGACGAGAAGCTCGGAACGCTCAAAGTCCCCGAGGAGGGCATTGGTGTTGTCGACTTTTAAACGGGGGGAGGCGTAGGGAAAACAAGGGGTTGATGATGTTTGGAGAATATGTGCATCTGTACTACCTTGTGATCATATGGCGTTGGATTTGTGAGGCCTTTTTTTTTCGACACGTTTACGAGTTAGGGAAGAAACAAAGGGGGGAAAACATACAACTTTTTAGTCTAAGTCTTGTAATACTCGAGGCGTTCAGGATTAGATACCAAGACGAACAGCAACGAAGCCAAAAGATTCTACATTTATACGTATATAGGTATATATATATTCCTATTTCCCGAGTTTCAAATGTACATGCCTGCTATTCATGTGGAGGATTTTTGGATTAAGATATGCACCGGCTCCCCTTGGCGTGTTTTTAATACAGTCATGTCCCATAGTTGTCCTTGTACACATCTGCCGGTCCAAACCCGGCAGGATTACCATCAACGCCGTTCAAATGCAATATAGCCTCCTCTCACTCCCCTTCTCTTTTCCACCTTCGTGCTAAGATGATAATTACGATAGGAGGATAGATGGGATAGGCCAGCGTTCACTCAATGCTCATGCGCATGATGCCGTCATTCGTATCGACCATTCCCTGCAGGCCGACCCTCCCCTTCCTGTTAACCTGGCCCGTCGAGCCCATGGGAGGATTCGCCGGCGTTCCGCCCAGGCTCCCCGACTCGCTCTGCCCGCTGCTCCCTCTGTCGCCGCCGGTGCTCCCCGGCCGCGAGCCCCAGGGCATGGCGTCGCGCTGCATGGGGCTCTGCACAATGGGCGAGTTGTGCGCGCTTATGCTGGGGCTGACGGCGCGGCGCTTGAAGCTCGTCGGGTCAAAGTCGTCGTCTCGGCGGCGCTTGTTGTTGATTCGCCTAGTAATCTCCGCTGCACTCGGCAGCTGGCCATTCTGGTGACCCTGTTTGTTAGAGTAGTCTTGCACATGAATCAGATGGTGGGTGCTTACATGGAAACCGGCAGAGCTTAGGGAAGGCGAATCCATATTAGTATCCTCGCTCATCCCCGATGACGAACCACGAGGTAGAAAGGCCGGCGGCGGCGGTGGTGTTCTTGCTCCGCTAGATTCAGAAAACGCATCCCAAAACTGCTTGCCTTTGGAATTCTTCATGGCCTGTTGCTTGAAGGTGCCCGACACACCCACTCCCAGATCACCCATTGAGTCGTCTGCCGGAATATCTTCCAAAACCTCCTGGTTGCCGGTCAGATTGGGTGACGAGTGGGCCGTTGTCATGGCACTGGCGTCGACTCCTGTGGGCTGGTGACGGGGCTCGAGATCGACGTCGCTCTCGCGGACTTGCTTGACAATTTCTGCCTCCCTCATGAATTCGGCTTCAGCTGGTGAGCCCTCCTCGGCAAGTGCCGCCCGTATGCGCGCGAATGCTTTTGCCTTGGGCTAGAGACTGGTTAGCTGCGTGACTATGACGATAACCAGGAGCCAATCCTCGAGAGTCAAGACTTACCAAAAGATTTCCCCGTCGCGTCACTACTCGCCGTATCACACTCCTCTGGTCACTGCTGCTGCCTTCTGCGGCTCCGGCTTCGTCGACGTCTCCTGATGAGATGTGCAGTTGGTTTGCTTGCCAGCTGATGCTCTCCCTTCTAGCTCGAGCCGCAGCTGAGTTGTTCGGTGGTGACCTTGAGAGGGCCGACGCAAGGTTGAATCCGAGGCCAAGGGGACCGCGTGGCTTCTTCTTTGGTTGCTTACGGTGTCGCTGCCTGTGTTGGAAGCTCGCGAGGCTGCCAATCGACGGCGAGCCAAAGGGACCACTTCCAGCGCCTTGGCCTATGGGCATACCCATCTTGGACACTTGAGGCGTCGTCACGTAGGCCTCGTCCATGTCTTCGTCCATGTCTTCATCTTCCTCGGAGGAGCTGGAGGAGTCTGATGGAGGGGCATGATTGCTCCCGAGCGAAGTGCTGATGTTGAGTCTCTCCTGGTTGCCCATCATGGACCACAGAGACGTGGATGTCTGCTCTGTTCCTCCATACGGACCCCTCCGGGGGGGAATGTTCATCCCCCTCTCGGTTATTACTGGTGACGAGTCTGGCGAAGACCGTTCGGCCAGGGTCGAATGATGGAGGCTGGTGGCCGCGCGCGAGAAGTCGAGGCCTCGGGAGCGGCGGGGGAGAAGATTGGTAGGGGAGGCGTAGATGTGCGAGTGATCCGGCTTGGGCGACAACGGAGCTGGCCGGATGGAGGCGCCGGACGGGGTTCCCGGCGGCGGCGTGAATTGCCGAGGCGGCATCTGGATCGACAGGCCGCGCAGCTCCGAGCGTCGCGGCGTCACGGGTGGCGGCAGTTGGTTGAGGCTGCTGTCGTCCTTGGAGGTCCGTCTCGTCGTCTCGACGATGCGTGGGCTGGGCGAGAGCCTCGACGGCGTGCCTGTGCTGTCGGACAGCGAGCGGGTCTTGGATGTCATTGGCGATCGCAGTTGGGCAGCAGCCGGCGCAGCATCGCCGCCTTCGTGCCCATGGCCGTCTTCACTATCCATGATGACGGCGTCGCCAAACCTCATGCCCGCCAGACCCCTCGGCCTCTCCATTGCGGCCTCGTCGCGGAAATAATGCTAATCGCAGCCGCGCTGTGTGGCCAATGCGCCGAGCGCTGCCAGTTACTTTGGCTGTTTCACTTCGGCCGGGAGAACAAATGACGTCTTGGTCGCCGATCCCGCCGAGCGAAATCCGTCATCAACAGCCCTTTTGGCGATTCGCAATCCGTATGGCGCCCGCGGAAAGACGTGGTCTATCCAGATCCTGCTGCGAAAACAGCGACAAGAGCGTCAGCGGGTCACGGCATCGGAGGCCAGTTGACGCGAAGGGAAACACGGAAAATGAGGGGTGCGCGATAGCCAATACAGGAGGAGAAGGTGTGAATTAGCGGCTAAGCACACGGATTGATGGCGCATGCACAGAATCAGCAGCCTGTAAGAGCAGAAAGACGGCAAGATGGTGATGCTGCCAAGCGCGAGATGCAGCGTCAAGACGCAGCTGAAAGCGGCCGTTTGCTTTGCTGGGCGCGAGCTGGACGGCAGCTCTCCAAAAATGGCGGGGCCCACTGCCGCGTCTAAAAATGCCCCGCCAGACGGATATTTAGGGCACTAGCATCGTTGCGGGCTAGTGCTGGATAAAAAAAGGTTCTGATGACGTGAGTATCAAGCCTTAAAAAACTTATGATGTGATACCCTAGAAGAAGAGTATGTTGAGCAAAGCCAAAAACTATAGCGGCGAAGATTTGGATGAATTTATTTGAACAGTATTATTTAGAAGCCATATTAAATCCATCTATAATCATTTCTTTTGTGGCATGGGTGAGATGACCAATAAATGCCCCGCACTCAGAAGAAAAAGAAAAAAAAAGGTATAGAGGTGACGACTTCCAAGCTCTAACCTAGTTCAAGCTACCGTATATACGGATACCTTATATAGCAAGATGAAATGAGCGCCGAGGTTTCCATGATGAAATTTCATTCACCTTTTGTACGACAGTGATCACATCCTTATTCACCGGCCATCTCTACAGGCCCGTTACGATATCAAAGTATGACGATGGGAATCATGCTTCCTCTGGGGCCTCAACCGACTCCTTCAGTTCCATGCTCCACTTCCATAGAGCCTCAGCGAGTTGGTCGTCCCTCGCGGCATTAGATATTTTCGAGTCCGTGGCGTCCCAACTATAGCCGTAATAGAATTTCCCTGCAAGTGGTCCAACGTCAAAGTACCGTCCACTCAGCGCCTTTGCCTTGATCTCAGGATCAACGGCTAACAATAGACTCGTAAGAGCACCAGCTTCCGGTGGGATGCTTGTTAATCGAACCATGAACGAGCTTACATACCCAAAAAACGGTGGAAGCGAAGCCGAGTCAGTGCCAGGAGCAGTACCGACAGTACCTACGACGCGAGCTTTGTTAGTGCATGACTAAACGGCAGCTTAGAGTCCCTTGCCTGGATTCAGGCAGTTGACAAGAATATTGGGGTAGTCCGCTGCCTGAAGCTGTTTATGCAGATGGCGTGCAAATAGAATATTTGCAAGCTTTGATCGTCCATATCTGTTACAAGATTAGTACCATATGCCATTTCTCGGTGACAAGTGCCATGACAGTCCGGAATATATAACTTATACCGTGGTATCTCAGAGTCTATATACTCACCTCTGCAGGCTAGCCTGGACTTCGGAGAGGCTATCTATTGTCTTCGATCCCTCGACTCTTAGGCTTTTGAAGTCGACTATATCTGGAAATGTCGGTTATACATTGCATGTGCGTGCGATGCAACGATGACTATTCTTGCCTCACCGAACACTTGAGAGGTGCTTTTAATAAGGTGCTACAGATGTATCAACATAAGCATGGACACATAAAAGATCGTGATATAGACAGTGTAGTACCAGAAGATCTGTTATAAAGACAAAGTGGCCAAGGTGCTAGATATATGAATGCTGGTGTGAGCGATTCATATTTATTAAAATCCGTGAATGGCCTTACGTTAGTCTATTTGAGCGTTAACATATGGTCGTTACTGAGTACGAGGTAGTCAATGGCTAACGGCAAACTGTATCTCGATCCCATCTTTCGACAGTATGTTTGGCTATGTCTTGTTGTTAACGTTGGCTCAGCCTTGATTGGCTATCGAAATTGGCTTGTTTAAAGAACTCACTACAACCGAGAGGGCAGCATTCGCAATAAGAACATCGAGCCTTTCTTCAAGAGCGACAAAGTGTTTTGCCGCAGACCTGCAGATTCGTATGTCTGATAAGTCAAGCTCGAGGAATTTGAGATTCTCGATTGTTTGCGCATCGGCAAGCTCGAGCTCCTCAGCAAGTTTCTCGAATTTCTCTCTTGATCGAGATGCTACATATACCCTGGCATTGCGCCGTAATAGCTGGATTACTGTTTCTTTGCCAATTCCTGTGGCACCACTTGTGTGCGCAGCTTTTATCAGCAGGGACGCATCCGGAATGATACTCATCTCACCTACCCAGTTACAATGATTACTTTGCCAGAAAGATCTGGAATTTCTTCGACAGAAAAGGTCTTCTGAAATGGCGGCATTGCAGTTGCAAAGAAAGACGACTGCAGCTACTAACACTATGATGATACTATTGGGATTTATCAATCAATTGACCATAAAAGCACGGCGATTAGCAGATCTAACGATTTTATAGTCAATTCCTCATCCTCCTTTATGTGCTTCGTAGCTGATGTGTGTCTGCGGAGTTCGGAATACGGAGTCTGGATACTACAAAACCCATGCCCAATAGATTCGTCCGATCAAGCTGAAACGGGATTTGAGCTACCCTCCTTGAACCTTCATTGGTTAAATGGGGGACCTGTTGAAACTAAAACAGTTGTATCATTCAAACTGCAGCACCTGCAGCCCTTTCCATCGGGATGTGCCTGATTCTTGAACTCCGGACTGAGATCCATTGAACGTAAATTCTGTAGATGGTCGCTGCAGAACCTGTCTCCTTTGATTATATAATCCTAACGTCCTGATTATTGATATTAGCGAGCCGCTCCGCACATACGCCCTTCAAGCAATCCAGGACACGCTCTGATGCAGCAAGGCGTCATAAGAACAGACTATAGGAATTAGAGTGAGACTCGGAGTCGTTACTCCTATGGGATAGCGAGTCGTAGTGCGCTCATTAAATATGCCTTTTGGCTGAATTATATTATTTATACCTTTAACTTCCTTAACCAACAATACTCCTTCTCCGGCTCTTCTGCCAACTTGTTCATGACATCGAAGCTCTTGTCTGCAAACCCGTAATCCAGCATGCCAAACTCGATTGCCAACCGCGCATACCGTATCGTGTCCCAGTACTTCCCCTCTGCACAGCTCGTTATCGCTGCATACCAATATGCATCACTGGCCGGCGCATGCAGCCGCTCTTGTTCATAAAGACTGATGAGCGTCTGCGCCATTTCTGGCGACGCCGTCTCCCAATCTTTTTCCAAACGCTCGCTTATAGATGTGATCTGAGCGAGGCGATCGTCGGAAGCGCGAGACAGCTCTGGATGTAGGGTGCATAGGCTACAAGAGCATTCAAATCCCCAAATGGAGGATAGCTTCTTGAGGCGTTGATCGCGGGACATATGCGGGTTTATATAGGTGATGGTGATCTCAGTGCCCGGAGTAATATCCGTGATGGCGTGCACGTAGTGTGTAAGAGTTTGCTTGTCGAAAAAGTAGACTGCATTTGGGCGGCAATCGTGATTGAGACGCTGTAACGGTTAGCACCCATTCATTTCCGAGTTTTATTTGGCCATGTGCCTTAGGGATAACGCTGTGTAGGCACTTACAGCTATCTCAGGAAAGACTGCGTAATACTTGGTTCCATACATCCGAAGTTGAAAGGCGTTGGTATCAATCCGATCACTGACTGGATTTGTTACTGGGCGGCCGAATAGCGCCATAAATAGCGTCTGTGTTTTGACCGGAAGATTATTAAGTGCTACTTGCTCTAGCTCGAGCCAATCCCTCTTCTCCAGCTCTGTAAAACTATCCCCATCCAGCATCATGACGGGTGTGTGTGCAAATATCCTGTCGCCACGGTGCAAGGTCTTATTCGCAATGAGGCCAACCCCCCTCCCAGGGAGCTCTTTCTCCTCAAACGGTGGTGATGGCTGCTCGTTTACGCCAGACAAGGCGTCTGCTTCAACAAATGCAGGCAGCTGTTGAAAATTCTGAATGCGGTCAGGCGTTGTTAAGATGGAGATGCCTCGGCCACCCGCAAAGTCTTTGGATGAGAAGACACAGAATGACTCAGTGCTATTGTAACACTCGCTTTGTAATGCCCACGTAGATGATGAATTTGCTATTGATACAGAGCCGAGAAGAGTTTCGCCAAAGTATCCGCACTCTTCTGACTCAGAATGTTCAAGATGTGAGTGCCGATGCAGAGATGAAGAGCAAGCATCTTCAGAGGAGACGTGATGCTGGAGAGCTGATGCCACAGCTACAAAGGCGTACAACTCAGGGATGATTGTCAACTTCATCTTGTTTCATTGATTATGAGAGCAGCAATTGAAGCCGAAGAAAAGAAAAGTTGAACTGAAAATCGGCGCCGTGCCAATGGCTTTTCGAATATCACTGCAATTATCAAGTACTATAGCACTTATCGTAAGATAATGGATATAGTCTTCGGCAGACTGTTCGTATTGTTGCCCACCCACTAAGTGGTCACGTATGCTTCAGCTGCGACGAGTTTAGCTTCAATTATTCAGACAGATAAACCCTTGAAGGCGTATCAGTTAGGCAGCAGCGTTATGAACAAAGAAGCCACGATATATTCCGCAAAGACCTAAGGCCGCGTAAACTCCGTGTTCAGCTTCTTCAGATGATGCTTTCGGCCCACCAGCAAGGTGCTGTTGCTCTCCACTTTTGTGATATCAGATTTTCGGCATTTGTTCAAGACAGGATTATCGTTCGAGCTTGAACATAATACTTAACTTTCTCTGGAGGGAGCACTTGCACCACAACCACCCCACTTTACAACACGAGACACGTACCCCGTAACCAAAGTTGAGAACATGATAAATCTACAAAATACGAGATGACGCACATACTTACCGTCTTATAGGCGTAGTAAGCTCCTTAGTGTTATTTAGTGTCCAATCGAGTGTTGAAAAGACTAGAGGTAGGTCATTTTAGTCACAGATACTGAATTAACACTCATTGAGGCTTGAATACAGCCCTGTCCTTACGAGTCAGTTGCTCAAGCCTTCCTGATGCAGCAACTGATGGCGTTTGACTCAGAGTTAGGGTTGTGGGGCATGGACCTTAATTCTATTTTGAGGCTCTTGATACCGTCAGATTCGTACACGTTTCAAAAATTCCCTGCATATTCCATATTTGACGAGGCTAGGCAGTCTTTCCGACCGCTAGGGTCTCTTTCCGGCCGCTATCCGGCCGAGTGATTTACTCTGAGGCGGTGTCCAGTATTGGAACTATTGATGGAGAATTTTTCATTCTGTCAGATTGAGACGCGTCACTCGGGTACATAGCCCGACATTCTCGCTCATGGTCCAAAGACGGCAGAAAATTACGCCTCGGTAAGGGCGAATACATCATCCTCCCCACAACAAACCAAGAATGATTATTATATAGTCTCGATTAGGAAAAGTAAAAACTGGGGTTACTGATCCTAACTATGGCCAAGGCCCGTGCCGTTTCTCTTGTTTTGAGGACAAGGGAGAAGAAATTTAGTTGTCGACGCTAAAGTGTCCCAGAAAATAAGTGCAAGTTCGTAGCTTCTTTGGTACTACGGATTACCCCTATTATGCGCTTTACGAACTGCGCCGTAAGCTATTCGTAAAGCGTACGTGCAATCACACAATTATGATTAATGGAAATTATCGATTTGTCTGAAGCCTCCTTCGTATTATAGTACTTTGAGTAAAAAGAATCGTTTTAGCTGAGTTGATATTTACAGTGTGCCTCTTTACATAAGTTAGGCAATCTACTACTTCGAGGTACTAAAGTCTGTTGATACATGCATGTAGTAGATTATGGTATCATTGTAGTTCTTTATTAATCCTATCCTATATAATATTCAAAGCATAGCTCATACCAGATGTCTTGTGTGTGTTGCTATGATATTTTAGGACAAAATGGCTGACTCGACTAAACGGAGAGAGCGTACCCCGTAACATTGGCTACTGCGCCTAGTTGCATATTATGCCTTCTTTAGGAAGAGCCCGATCTTCCCCGTTCACATTGAAGCTGCAATCTGTTGTTTATCGCCAATTAGGTGGGCGCTAATACTCGTATGGCTCAACAGGAACCGACCCACCCCATACTCCGTGGATACCTTGTAAACGTACGTGGAACACGTTGTAAGCACAGCCGCCATAACATGACGTTGAGGATCCGTGAAATTGCCGGCCCCTGCTGAATCACCCTTTCAGACGCAATTTCCTCGATATAAACTGAGCAGCCTATCCAACGACCGAGACTTACTTTAACTATCCTGATTCTCAACACAACCACTTCTCCTTCAACACAGAGAAGATCACGCTTTCATAAGCATACACATACACACTCACTCATACAAATACACACAAATCCAAAAACAAAATGAAGCCTTCCGTCGCTTTACTTGTGGCCACCTGTGCCAGCAGTGCTATAGCGGGGTCTCTGGGCCGTGTCCGCTCCAAAGTAGACATCCGTGGTGTTGCAGCGGAAACTTATGAGAACGCACAACCTCGTCAATTGGATGTTCAACTGGGCAAAGATGATGGCAAAGATGATGGAAAGGGCAAAGATGATGGTAAAGGAAAGGATGATGGGAAGGGCAAGGATGATGGGAAGGGAAAAGACGATGGAAAGGGTAAAGATGATGGAAAGGGCAAAGATGACGGCAAAGGGAAAGATGACGGCAAAGGAAAGGATGATGGAAAGGGAAAGGACGATGGAAAGGGAAAGGACGATGGAAAGGGTAAAGATGATGGAAAGGGCAAAGATGATGGCAAAGGGAAAGATGACGGCAAGGGAAAGGATGATGGAAAGGGAAAGGACGATGGAAAGGGTAAAGATGATGGCAAAGGCAAAGATGATGGTAAAGGAAAGGGTAAAGATGACGGCAAGGGAAAGGACGATGGTAAAGGAAAGGGCAAAGACGATGGCAAAGGCAAAGACGATGGAAAGGGAAAGGACGATGGAAAGGGAAAGGATGATGGAAAGGGGAAAGATGATGGAAAGGGTAAAGATGACGGCAAGGGAAAGGACGATGGTAAAGGAAAGGGCAAAGACGATGGCAAAGGCAAAGACGATGGAAAGGGAAAGGATGATGGCAAAGGAAAAGATGATGGAAAGGGCAAAGATGATGGCAAAGGCAAAGATGATGGTAAAGGAAAGGGTAAAGATGACGGCAAGGGCAAAGATGACGGCAAGGGCAAAGATGACGGCAAGGGGAAAGATGATGGAAAGGGTAAAGATGACGGCAAGGGAAAGGACGATGGTAAAGGAAAGGGCAAAGACGATGGCAAAGGCAAAGACGATGGTAAAGGAAAAGATGATGGAAAAGGCAAGGGTAAAGATGACGGCAAGGGCAAAGATGATGGAAAGGGCAAAGATGATGGAAAAGGAAAGGATGATGGAAAGGGTAAAGATGACGGCAAGGGAAAGGACGATGGAAAGGGAAAGGATGATGGAAAGGGCAAAGATGACTATTAGGGCGGCAGCTGAACGGGCAACTAGTATGATAGAAGAACACTTGTACCCAATGATGAGATAAGCATCGAAAAAAGAGCAAGCTTTGATATCAACGTGCCCCAAAAGCCGGTCGAAGATAGTTGTAGGTACGAAATATGGAGCGGAGTAAGTTATCTCGCAGTTATAGTCAATGTGATAGCAGCTTCTCAAACCTGGCTACTAAATATAGCCATGGAAAAGCCGTGTACTACATATTTAGAAATACTGTGATACAAGTGATAGCTGCAAATCAAAGCCAAGCAAGAAACATATAGCATGATTATGTTCTTTGATCTCATCCGTGTGAACATTACTATATTATCAACATATCATGATACACACTGCTCACACTGCACACTGCAAATAATTAATACGCCTGCTTTTGAAATTGGCGTATCAGGTGTTTCTACAAAGTGTCCCCTCTCCACACCAGGAATTGATACTTGTCTAATCAGGCAAAAGGGCGCGCTTTGGCAATGAAGGTGTATGTGTCCATAGCACGGTGCAATAGAACGGCAGGCAGCAACTTGGGGAGATGTATGTTACAGTGGCGAGCTTGTTGACCATGTGTATAGACTGAAATTGTGAGTTCAAAAGATTTGAGTCGAGCTGAGTGAGGTTGGAAATTTTCTGGTTATTTGCGGTTCAGCCATATAACCATTCTATACTGTGTATTGGCTGTTTGAGCCACTGCGTCGGGAAGTTCAGTGCGATATTAGGGTGATGAATCTGCAGACAGAAATCTGCATAAAGAAAACCGGACTTAGCAACGGTCACTTGTATTATATAACCCACGACGGACACGATGTCCTCGTGAGATTGAAGCCATAGGCTCTGCTGATCGCAGCAATTTCATGTTGCAACCCTCCTTGGTTTTTTCCACTCATTTTTGAAGTACATGTTTGATCCTTTCAGGACACGTGGCAGTTATTATGAAGGTGTATCTGGTTGCTTTTTAACACGCCAATGAGATGCCATCTCCTTCTATTGCAGCACCCCTTGTGGCTGGGCACATTACCATATTAACAGTATTCCAATAGCAACCGCCTTTGTTTTTTTATTTTAGCACCTATGAATTGAGCATAGTCGGAATACAAAATCTATATCCTCGATTATAAGGATTTGGGACTTAATGTTATCTATGTAACAGTAAAGAGTAGTGCATAAGCACAAACGCCTTCTTCGCTCTCGAACCTGGGCACAACGATTGGTTGATGGAAACATTACAGTCTTCCAACCAACTATCCCGATGTTATGAACAACGTTGGAGTAAAATGGCGGTGGGGCTATGTAGATATCACTGCCCAAGGTTCATATACACTCTGATGCTGGGAATGAATTATGCGGGCTTAATAAGGTCTATAGGGTGCCGGATCATTTAAGAAACGAAGCGTCCGCGCCTCTAGTCTGTGAGAAATTGGGCGCCTTTGAAGGAAATAGTATTCAGCTGCAGCACTTAGAAAAGTGGTTGCTTTGGATTGCATTATTTCTACACAGTACAAATATCTTGTGGGTGCTCTCTGTTCTTCAGGGATCTTACCTCTTGGAACTCGCTGGTAGCATAAATTCTCGGTGCGATTTTATAAATAAACACTGGTCTCTAGCACAGGGAGAATAACCGGCGGTTGCGTGAAGAAAGACACCCTGAGTGCTCCGTATTCCGTGCGAAGTACAACACATCTTGCCCACGTGTGCTCCCGGAGAAGCAGAGTTAAAATGTAAGTTATTCCCGGGGCCGACTCGGCCGTTCGACGCTCTGCGTTTCCTGCAAAGGGCCGACAGCGGTCTCGCAATTCTCATCTGCATTTGCATCAGAATGAATGATGACCAATCTGGGTAGGTGATATTATTCGCTAAATGTATGCTTACCCCCCTGCTGACACAGTATGCCGCATATTTGTCATCGTAGATGAAAGCGGGTTTGGGGACGCTTTGGTCGCAACTTTTTAACAGCTGCAACAATTACTAGGCCCTCTGGTTGCCAATACTATTTAAATTTGAGATAGCCTCATAGGTTCTCACGACACTGCGCAGGCTAAAGCCATGGCTCGCGAGGACGATGTTGAGACTCAAACGAGCCATAATGAAAGCACACCCCTGCTTGTAGGAGAGCAATCGGACCAATCCCGGCTAGACCGGCAAGAGGACGGGAAGAAGCCGGTTGGTTCGTACTTTTGGAGGATATTCTGGGCTGTTGTTGCGGCTCTAGTTGTTGCGGTCTTTATCAAGGGCTGGATTGACGCGGACGGCGATGTCAATGTTAGTGCTGCGAACTTTGGTATCACCTAGCTACGTTAGGCTGTGCATCTGACCCAACTTTTCTCAGTTCGATTTAAAAGATGCACTTAGGAGAGCTCTTGGCGGCGGCCTGAGCGGCGCAGCAGCTATGGTCTTGCAGGTTCTACTTCTCATGGTACTCCTCACTAACACACTTGCACATTCTGTTCATATCGTATTTGGTCCCTGTGGCTAAAACTATGTGTTCCTACTTAGCCGCTGCGCACGATTATGAACTATCAATACCGCTTTGGGGCCTCCTTCACCAGTGCGACGCAGATACTCTACGCCCATGGAGGATTTGGCCGATACTATTCGGGCATCGGAGCTGCACTTGTCCAAGGTAAGGAATCTCCCGATCTCGTTGCATGCTCTTAGACGTTAACTAGATCTCGTTATTTGAACATCTATAGGACCTGTAGCAAGATTTGGAGACACAGCAGCCAATGCTGGAATCTTAGCATTACTGCAGTCTAATTCGTATTTGAAGCACTTGCCATCTCTTGGGAAGACTGTTTTTGCCTCTCTTTGGTACAATCATATCTGATCCCTTCAAATGTTACATGGACAATTCATTGCTGACATGCGGCAACATTAAGCGCCGCTGGCTTCCGCATGATCCTCACTCCCGTCGATACTCTGAAGACGACGCTTCAAGCGCAAGGCGCCGGCGGGACTGCCCTTCTTCGCCAACGCATCAAGGAACACGGAGTCTCAACCCTTTGGTGGGGAGCATTTGCCACTGCAGGAGCAACATTCGTAGGACACTATCCCTGGTTTGCTACGGTAAGACTCAGTCCTACAGCCTATACCTCATGCAGAAAATGATGAATGTGCTCATATATCTGCAGTACAACTTCTTAACAGAAGCCATCCAAGAGCCTGCAAAGAGCGAACTATTCTTATGGTTGCTGCGACTTGCCTTTATAGGGTTCGTCGCGTCTGTCATCTCTGACTCGATCTCAAACTCTCTGAGGGTAGTAAAGACCTACCGGCAGGTCAATGATACTAAAGTTTCATACGGTAAACAGTTTTGCCCTGTCTTTATTATTTCCTCTTAGCGGATGATTTATTAATTATCCTTGCATAGGCGAGGCTGTACGACTGGTCGTTCGGGATGATGGGATATCAGGGTTACTTGGGCGAGGGCTGACGACCCGAATTTTGAGTAATGGTTTTCAGGGGCTGTTATTTTCAATTCTGTGGAAATTATTCCTAGATATGTGAGTTACCTTGCACACCCCAATCTGGAGTATTTCAGCTAAATCACGCTGTATAGCTGGGAGCGTAAGACGAGCTCGTAAAGCAAACCGAGGATAAATTTGGGGTAGTTCCACAGATACACCACGCAACTCTCTTACGAGGTACCGATGAACATGAAAATACAGAGCAGTACAAGAAGGTAACACCTAGGGTACGCTGTATATAGTAAACATGGAGAGTTAGGCGAAATGAAAACCATTTCGCAACTAGAGCGATACCAGGAATTACAAAGTATCAGAGTGATATAGGGCAACCGACTGAGAAAAGCAAACTTCCCAACTCGAAAATACATGAAAATAAAGAATGAAGGAAGTTTGAAAGGGGAGATTTACATTTTGAAGAGGTGCTTTGCTTGCATACTTAATCACTACAACATTAACCGCTTTGTGTACAACCAAGTCGACAGCGGTTGATTCCATTAGGGCACACTCTTCAATACATGGGAGACAATTACTCCTAAAACTTATTTGTGTGAAAGGGAATATACCACGCATGAGAGCAGTGCTACCATAATACGCCTGGGGTGGCTGCCTAGTTAGGTATCATACCGTAAAGCAAACAAGCACAGCCTGCAAAATGCGCAGTGGCTTCTACCTATCGGTGCCAAACTTCAGTAATCAATAGATGGGTCGTTCTCGTTGGCGCTTTAATTCTCGCTACAGGTCTGGGAAACACATGCTGGCAAACGAGTCGAAGACAACGGGAGGGTTCACCGACCGTTCCGTGTAAAACGGAGAGCGGCACGACGCATTAATGACAGAATTCATGAACGAGTTTCATTTACGGTCCCGCTGATTGCCAGAGGTGGCCATAAACTATCAGCTTGTGCAAATGAATATACTTTTATTTCCAGATATGATCGACCACCAGTGCACACATTGAAGACTGGTTACCTCATGTTGGGCCAAGACGATCCAACAAACCCACCAAACTTTCCCTCGCCCCCGCAGTCCTTCGCCTATGCTGTTTTATACTCAAGTGTGCCGCCGACTTTTTTTTTCATAACCTAACAGTCTCTCTTCTTCTTCTTCCCAAGGGCCTCTGTAATCAAAATCTCCGACGGGTGGGATCCCGCAGCCTGTTTTCAAAGCAGTAATTATTTCTGCCCTTGTAGTCTCTATGCGATCCTTGTCCCACATCACGTATCCCCAGTCAAACAGATCATCATCGAAAGCGTAGATTTTGGAGTATGTTCCTTCCCACAGCATAACCCAGGTAAATGGTGGCCGAAGTTCGTCCTCACTTGATTCTCCATCTCCGTTAAATGGAAGAAGGTCGCGCCTTTGTTCCTTCAAATACCTCTCAGTTGTATTTTGTCTTCGCTGATTCCGCTATATATATCCGCCAAATCAAAGGTCGATGTATTCAATTGTGGGCCACGACAATTCCCAGTACATATCTGGATGATATTGTTTCGGTCACCATTCACAATGAAATGGCCCACACATGAGTCCCCCATACCATCAAGTACACGCTTTGAGATAAAGATGGGCTATACAAAGCCACGTTAGAGATGCACAACATCAAGAAGGACTGGATCAATTGGGAGGATTATGCTGTCAATGACCCTTGTGCGCCATGCCCCGACCCAGAGCTATTTGGCCGCTGTCGTATCTCAACGACCACATCATGTACAGGAATTTCCCGCGTCGAATAAGCGACATGTCCAAGATAGATGTACGAAACCCAAAAAGAACTAGTGGATGAGGCCATTCCTAAGATAAATGATCTTGCGGAGCTGATGGTCTGGACTATACCGCTGCTGCGGATGAGTAGCCTCAAGGCAAATGATGATAACCCTGTCATTGTTTTTAGCATGCCTATTTTCATGCTCGAAGATGCTATTGAGACCATCAAAACAATCAAGAAAATTGGGGAGGAGCAAAAAGAGACAAGAGAGAGAGAGCTTGTGCTTGATATTCTCACAATCGCCTTTTCTATCATACCGTTTGTTGGCGAAGCAGCCGCTGCCCTTGGTGGAGTAGCCTTCCTCGCTCGCACTGCGACTATCATTGCAGAGATTGGTAATGAAACCTTTAACATTGTCGAAATTGTGGAGGATCCTCTTTCTGCGCCGTTTGCGATCCTCGAGATGCTTATCGGAGCTCTGGGCATTAAGCCCAATGCACCTCGAACAGTGTTCAAATCCGCAGCCTATGTGCGTCCAGCGCTAGATGAGGGCAAATTAAGGTTGTTTTCTCAAGAGTTCCAAAGAAACTGCGGCCGTTCATGGCTCGAAGCATGGTAGCCTCAAAGCGATCTTTATCCGTCCAACTGTAGTGCTGGATCACTCTAGTCACCTTCGAGAGGAGAGTCAAATGCATTCCTGGAAGCATCAAAGTTTGCTTATCAGTCGACAAGTGCGGATATGGTTGGGGACGACCCTGTTGATATTACTCGAAATCCTACTGCTTTGCAAAATTTCTTCCATGATTCGAACATTGACACTAGCCACATGCAAATCCCAGTACCAGCTTCTGAAGGTCTCGAATCTATAGAAAGTGACAGTACAATATTTGGGGGAGGTATTTTACAGAGGGATTTTTTTGAATTGCTTGATGGGCTTTGGAACGGTAGAGATTTCCTTGAATCCTCTTATGCTATGACGAAATCAGTAGCGCAACAAATTCTCAAGTCCGGAACTATAAAAGCCAATGAAACGCAAGTGCCACTCAAAGCTCAATTCAACGAGCCATATCATCATGACTTGAGTATTCATGCATACCTCCAGAATGAACCCACCAATAGTCCGCCTCCGATCTTTGGAGTTAATCAACATACAGTATATTGGGCGAAAACACCGATCTTAATATACGGTGTATTAGATGCGGAATACAGGGCGACTTTTCTCATGGAGGGAAATTTGGACTTCAGTCCGACACACGGCCTTACCAAGGGCAGAGTGGTTCTGGTAAATAAGGATAACTTTACAATTGACGCCCACTTCTATCTACCTAATATGCTGCAGTATATTCATCATAAAGTGCTTCGTTATTTCCTGCGAATAAATCTTCTTTATCTATATATTATGCAATCCTCTCTGCCCTCGGTCGACTCCGAGGTCGATCAATGGAGTGCGGCTGCAAAGCATCAAGCGCTGATACAATGTTACCAGCCTTTATGCGCAACTTACTTTCACTTTCGAGCATGTTGAATACTATGTACTCAATCTTCTCTCTTCTATCCCCTTCGTCTACTTGCTTCAGCCCGGCCCGATGGCGATTTATAAATTGCAGCCATTCCGTCATCCGCTGACGTGACACTCCTTGCTTGGATAGGTCGGAAATCATCCAGCCTTTCGTAACTCTCTCTGGAAAATCAATGCTGCCCAGGACGTAGAGCATTGTGATGCCTAGGGCCCATATATCTCCCGGTAGACCTCGAGTCTGATTCTCGATAAGCTCCGGAGGAAGGTACCAAGGTGATCCTCCCGTCTTTGTGTCTTCAGCGAAGGTTGCCATCCCAAAATCGATGAGAACGGCGCCTCTATGAGGAGAGTATGTGATATTAAGTGGTTTGATATCATTATGAATAATCGGCTGGGCAGCCAAGTATGAAAGGGCAGACGAAACGTCATGGAGTATTATATAAGCATCAGATAATTCGAATGATGATTTAAGCCCGCGAAAAAGAGATGACGGGAGAGGCTCCAAATATAGTGCAAACATACGGCCGTCGAAAGCCTTGAGTGCTACAATGCTTCGCTATGGAGGGTTAGCAAAGAGATGAAAAGGGTGGGGGGCAGAACTGAGGAGAGTACCTACATGTTTTAGGTTCTGAAGTATCTTTTTTTCTCGCTTCCATAACTCTGCAAACCTGATCAGATTATTCGCCGATTCCTCGTTGTATCTAAGGACTTTTGCAACCAAGGGTTCGAGCGTAGCAGAATGCCGGCAAGCAAAGACACTTGTGGAGTGTGTTGCCCCAATATGCTTGATTCGCTGTAGTTGATATGCGTCCGGACTTTTCACCGTGAGTGTAGGTTGAGATATGATATCTGTACTACTGTCTCCGTGAGTCTGGATAATAGCTGTTTCTTTATCCGTAAGTTCTAAAATCGGAACAGCGGCTTTGTTGACAATCTCTCGAGCAGACGAGAATGATGCTAGATGATGACTATCGGCCGTTTTCGTATCGGCAGTGGCAGGGTCCAATTCCGTTGCCAATTTATTTGTAGAGTGAGCGACAGCAATGTCTGTCACGTCATTCTTCAGCCTCTGCCTTTTGTTTGTTTTCTCCTGAGCATCGTCATCTGCGCCTCGCTTAGCTGGTAGTGGCATCTTTGCTTTGCGAATTGAGACGCTAAACTTTCTCCGGAGTAGCAAAAACTCAACAAGATGACGCTCACCGATTTCACCTCCATCGCCGTCTAGGGAAATCCTCCATATGCCAGGCCGTATTACATGGCCACTGCTCTTTTCAACATGCGCCTTGGTAGGCAAAGCAGAGCTAAGACATGCCAGGCACAGTTTCGGACTCGTCCGATTAATCAAAAGACAATCATCGCTCCCTGGATCAAAGACAATTTGACACTCTACTTCAATGAGTGTAGAGTGGCTCTTAAATGATGGTTTGATGAGAAAGTCCACATCCTGCGTCGTCTGGATAACCCCAAAAGTCACCCTATTCTTGACGGTGTGTGGGAGGCGAACAATGGATAAATCTTCACCTGTGTCATTGGGGTACTGAGACGACGCAATTATTAGTCGGGCCTCTGGCACAGCAGGCAAGCCTTTGTTAAGAAGTGCAGTTATATTCTCAATTGTTGGGGCTTCCAGGTCTGTTGTCTCGGCTTCATGTTCACTTCTGACGGCCAACGTCGCAGCTATCGCAGCAACGCGTGGTTCTATCTGCGTTTTTGAGGAGGAATCAGGCAGTGATCGAGGCTGGCTGAAGGGCCGAGTTGATTCCCCAGCCGCCAGCACCGCCGCCGCAGCTGCAGCGCGTGGTTCAAGCTGAGTTACAGAAGAAGAAGCGGGCTGTGACGAGCTGTTTGTGCAAGTATTTGGCTGGGTCGAGTCTTGGCTTGGCGGAGGCATTCTGCCAACCCAGGAGGTTGAGGATCTACGGGGCGGATTCCAGATTTATCACGACACTCCAGCTTCTGAATAACCACGGGCCATCTTATACGGAGCACGGAAGACGGAGCACAGGCGCCTGCTTAGCCAACAACATGGCCTGAGGGACCATCAGGAGGCGCCTAACGGCTCCCCGTAGTGCCCCGTACAGTGGACTCGACACAGGGGCTTTCTAGTGGCTCCGGGCACTAAAGCGCGGCGAGCGGGTCGTGCCTTTGAGCCACCATAATACGCCACAGAATCCACACGAATCCGCATCGTCTTGCTCCGTACAACCTCTCCTTGTGGCTTAATTCTGTTCTGAGCCGCCGCCACTTCTTGGTAAATTCATGTTCCCGATGCAGAGAGTATGCAACATCAGGCAGCATTTATCCTCTTATGTTTACGTACAATCGTGTGATGGAGATAAATATACGGAGTAACTCGCAGCACTTTATCGGCAATCCGATTGGCCGCAGCCCCTCGCGCTTTGGGTAGGTAGCTGTAACATCCGACCGCTTAGTAAGAAGTAGGCGAGGGAGGCTGGGACCCAAGATCTGTGCCAACGCCTCATTTTAAACCATACATCATATCACAAAATCACGACAAACCCCATCGCGTGCGCCCAGCTCCATTAATATCGCTCAGCCGCCCTCTCGAACCGATCGCGATCGCGACTGCGAACCGAACGATACATCTGGGACCGACTAGCGATGCCTCCGTTCAAGGCCCCGTGGCCGGGCAATCAGAGGACTCGCAACCATCTGTGGGCGAAGGCTGCTCACACTGGCATGGGCGACCCAGACCGTCTTTGGGGAGATTATTGGAACCGGTTCAACACAATACAAATCCCAATATTCGATGATGAAGAATATTTCGAAACCGCGATAGCGATATTAAAAGCCTCCAAGGATGAACAAGATTTTGAGAGGAAGTTCGAGGAAACAAACAAACAACGGCAGGAAGTTTTGTTGTCCTTGATGAGCAAGGCGGCAGGGAGGGCTGTTTACCATGATAAAGTTTTCCCATGCAAAGCTGCTTGGAATACAGTGCTTGACGTGTGCCAAACTGGCTGTTTCGAACACTTTCTGCGGCTATTACAAGGCACCGCCTTCGGCTGGGAAGCGGATGTAGTAGACGAGAATGCAGACCACGAGGCGCGATCCGACGATAACGACAACGTGACTAATCATCTCAGCGAGGAGATGTACCACTCTGCCGAAGAAGAGACAACAAGCCCTATTCAAGGGGAGACGCAGCACTCTATGACGGAAGAGAGAGTCCCTATTGACGATTACGACTATTCCTTTACTGCACATATTCCCCAGGAGTGGGAGACACAGCATTTGGACGACTGGGACTGCACTTATGTATCTCCTGCCGAGCGCAAGGCTAGGCAAGATGAGTATACTGATAATATCGTTTTCATCGGTACATATTCCGAATATAAGGCACCTACGTCCGAGGGAGCCGCCCATCGGGCTCCTGATTTCGACGATGAGGTCCCTTCAATACAGCAACTCCCGCCACTTCTGTCAAGCGACACATCTATCTCAGAGAAGGGGGATGCAGGAAGGAGGACACGAGGTGTGCTGGGAGCGCAGCCATGCAGTCCATCTGATGAGGGGGACTCAGCCTTGTCAAATAAACGAGTTCGATTCAGCGATGACGACTTCAATGGCCATGATTTTAAGCGTCGCAAATTGGAGACTTCTACTGCGCATACTTCAACAGCTCATGCCTCCTCTTCTCTTCAACAAGCTACGGGGGGGAGTGTGACTAGGAAGAGATCCAGGCCCGACGATGATGACGAAGATAACGGATATAAACGCCAAAAAATAGAGAGTTTACCATCTCCTCCAACGTCACACACCTCATCCACCTTATCCACGGAAGATATACCAACGGATCATCCACCACCGGGAATTTCGGACAAGGCATCAGAAAACCAAATTTCAAGTACCAATAGCAGTAGACGCAAACGTCGAAAACAACAGAACACTAGCTCGCGCACACCACGCGCCAAGTCCTCTCGAAACGCGTCGAACACTAGATCTCTAAGGAAAGCTAAATCGCCTACGTTTTGGGAGTTAGATTCTTCGGGCAAACCTCATTCAATTCGTTGAGGCTCGAACCAGGGGGGGCAAGGGCTGGAGTCTGGGGCTGTTGGGAAATTCCCAAGAACATGACCGTTATCCTGGCAGGGCTGGGTGCAGCGGTTAGCTCGAAGGAATCGATGACGCAGCGTCCAACGGAGAGCATGGTCGTTATCCTGGCAGGGCCGGGTGCAGCGGCGAAGCTTGATGTAATGGATCCTGTGTCTGAAGCAGAACATGGTCGTTATCCCGGCAGGGCTGGGTGCAGCGGCGTAGTTCAAGCAGCGTCATAGTAGTTGTGAATTTCTAAGGACATGGTCGTTATCCTGGCAGGGCCGGGTGCAGCGGCGCAGTTCAAAGAAAACAACGGCGCTTCCCATTTGCAGCTCCTTCCAGTCAGTCCTTGTCTAACCCCGTCCTAACCTTAAGAGACGTAGGTGAGGCACAAGGAGACTACAGTCACTTGGAACTATCATGAGCGATCCTAACCACTACATACGGCAGACGAGAGTCGACTGGATTGTATATATAACATATTTTGAGCGTAAATACTTGGCCTTTATTGTACATACCTAGAATAATAGAAAAGAAAGTCAATCACATATTCTTATTCACCTTGAGTACCACAGTTATGAAATATGGGTGTTCCCAATTGAAGTATCACCCCGAATCACAGCCATTTCTTTGCTGTGCAACGTTTCTCATGGCCCCATTTTGCTCTTTGAGATTTCTAGGCCATCAAGCCGTTCTTCTGTAGCAGCATTTGATTGATGAGTACGGAGTACAGGATGAAAGCACAGCAATCAAGGTAGAAAGATGTTATGTCTACAAGTGTCTCCGAACGCGTCCCATGCTACGATTCAAGCAGGGAGGCTTTCTACTTGGCTCTCTCAAAACTGTACAATTTCCCCAGATCTAATTCACTTATTAGGACCACGTTCAAGGCAGCGCATCACGATAGATTTTGAGCTAGCTGGTATGTCGTCAGCATCCTTCCTCATGGTTAACTTAACATCATCCTGAAGCAGCATCCCCGTGGTCTATCCAGAATGAATATCTCTATCGCTTCACGAGCCTTTGGCCAATATTAACTCAACTCTGTGAACACATTCCACAATGGCCAGCCTCTATGATGGTTTGCTCGAACAGCTCCCTCGTATATAGTTTTACGCCAACTTTGAGTGAGCATCCTTGATCACTACCCATTTAGTCTTTAGAAGAGATGCGGTGTTAACATGCGGCATTGAGGTGAGAATCTGGATTGAGTGATAAAAGATGCCCTAGCCATTCGCGAATTAATCCTGGTACGCCAAAATTCCCTCAAAATCGATACCTTTCAAAACATAGAGCACCTCATCCTCAACTATCACACCTTTGGCGCGCAGTATCTGAGGTTCTTCTTCCAGAGATGTGATTCAATATGATAAGCATCTCATAGATAACACGCTCGTAGCCGATATAAGTTTCCTTCTAAGCTCATTAATGAGGTCATAAACACAACTCCATATGGCGACGTGCAGTCTTTGGATGAAGGCGAAGTCTGCTTGATACAGCCTTGTTTGATACGGCCTTTCCACCATCGTACCCTCTTGAATTGCAAGAAAGAGGTTAGCTATCATAAGAGTTACTGACACTGGAGCGTGCGGTATATCGGAGAGTGCTCCCAGACAACTTCATAGGACTGTTCGAGTTGTGCACCTACTTACACACAGTACGAGCCAAGCACGATTCATGAGCATAGTCCGGGCTCCTTCACGCATTTTCATTGGTTCATATCCTCAATTCCATTACTTTCCTTCAACGTAACTGTTTTTACAACCCAAGCAGAGTCTTCACAACGATTCTGGGCTTGATATCCCACAGTGTGGGTCATCTTGACAGAACAAATTGACATGACTAAGCAGAGTGAAAATTTCAGACCCACGCCCAAGCGCATAAAATCCTTCCGTCGCTGCGCTAGAGCGAAGCTCTTCTTTTTCTTTTTTTTTTCTTCGTGCGGCTGGCATAACCTGAAAATTTTACCCGTGTTGCTCGAATCCTTCATCAGTGGATCAATCGCAGCGTCAGTTGTGCCCCAGATAAATCATAATTGCAGGCCGGCATCTCTCTACGTTCTGATTCCCATGGCTTTGACGCGGGAATCATGGATTGAGGGCTGGACATACTCTCCGTTGTCCCTTTTCTATTGTGACTATGCTTTGAAGTCGAATCGATATGCCCAGATTCTACCAGCCACCACAATGCTGCTATAAGCATGGGATCTGACAGCATCTAATGCGGTGCTCTAAGCTTTCAATTAGATCTAAAGTGGTAGCCTCTGGAGTTCGGTTGCAGAAACAACATTCGTAAAACAAGACAACAAGACAAAGTCCTGGCTTGGGTATTAAATCCGCATCACCTAGTCCAGCCTATCCTGGCAAGGATCATTTCTCATTGATCTCGATTCTAGGGTAGATTGTATTGTTTCGTGGCATTCGGTCCAGAATCGAGATAATGTAGATATGCAAATGTGCCTTGGATGCCCTTTGACAACCCAGAAAACGTCGTATTTCGCCATCGAAATAACGATCCAACAACCCCCAGCAATACCTTTTGTTCCTGAATCGCATGGAGATCTTAGCGGTATATGAAGTAGGCTTATATACATACATAATGAAGAACCGTTCTACACAAGGGGCTAGAGAGCATGAGTAGCTCACTAATGGCTAAGGCGCTGGGCGCTTCCTATTTTGTTACGTCCACAGGCTGTCTTATCCTGAACAAGGTTGGATATTTTTTTCTTTTTTCTTTCCTTTTCTTCCTTTTCGATTGATTTTCTGTGCTCCTCCCTCTATGCTCCGTTATCACTCTTTTCCTTTAACTCACTCAAGGAATACGTTATCATTCAATGAGTAGCCAAAGCAGACCGATTGCCAGGCCTTCCTTCTTTCCGCAACGCGTCCATTACAAAAATGAAACCACCGGGATCACGAAGATGTGCATTGTTACAATGTCAAAGACTTGTGCAAGCCTCAAAACTCAAGCTGTCATTACCTTGCATAACCCCCCTGCTAATATTACATTGATCTACATTGAGAAGTGACTTGCTCCTCCCAGAGAACTTGTAGCAGATTACAAGATTATGCTCCCCCAAAAAGTCCTTTATTACTCCCGCATTTGTTTTCCGTGACTCAATTGCCAAGAAAATCCGAGTTGACCTCCTGTTGGGCGCAATACACTTCCTACTCAGTATTGTGTCCTTGTAACAGACAAATACCCTTAATTTGAGCGCCCAGCTGTCCGGTGTTTTATATTCCTTCACTTTGATCAGGTATTAACTCGTATACTTCATATTGAATGTAGAAACCCGCAGTTATTGCTTTACGTTGATTTGGCGCAAGCTCGCTTGTACAGTCCAGGGTGCTGAGAAATGTGTGTGTAATGCCAAGGAGTGTTCTGAAACAAAATGTGCTCAGGCTTCGCGAGTGTTGCTATCATACCTAGAAGACTATGGGGAAATTTGAGTTTCTAGCTCAGTATGGGTACTCAACCGGCCTCTAGGACTTTGATGCCATTAGGTTCTCTGCTAAAATCACGAATCTGGAAGTACTTTGAGTCATCTTTGATATATTTCCCTATCATAGGTGAAGAAGAATTGATTAGAGTCCTAAATGGTAACTAAAAATATCGCAAAGCTATCTGTTTTGGGAAGGAAGATAAAAAGTCGTTCTACAATCTGAGTTATATTAAGTTGGAAGAGCCAGATGGGTCTCTCACATGAAACCTCATTATTATGCCGTATGCACTCCGAAACTAGCCAGATAAGGACCATACCCTTCTCAATCTATAAAGAGATGCCAAGAGACAAGTCGCCAAAAGCAGCAAGGTCGTGCTCACAAGGTTTGATGTCCAGTTACATCGAAATACCGCCGAGTTTGCTTATCATCCCGCTTCATTGCAAGTCATGAGATCGGTAACAGTCCTAGCTCCGGAGATTCTCAAAAATGTAGCCATTCAACACCTACTTTTCTTGAAAGAAATTTTTGACGACCTATTTACGAGTTGGTTTGTGGGATGAGGGAGGATGTACTAAGAATATAAGCATGAATGTAGGCTTCACAAAAAATCTCCATTCATGTCGAATCCAATTCAATTACCGTTCAATTGATTTCCCAAAGCCCTAAATCCATGGATAACATGGCTGACATGATAATCGAGATCCGCCTTAGAATCTCATTACGGATTGTGAATGATTATATACCCGTTAATTGAGCGAAAACTATGCCTGATAGATTGCAGGGACTAAAAGAGATAGATACATGAGTTATCAATAGAAGTTTTGATATGGTCGCTCTTCATGGGGGACAATGACCTATCTGTAGTGAAGGGGGGTCATACAACATTCTAGGCTTTTGACAAGTTCTTTTCATTATAGTTGTTCCTTTTCTTTTTTTGCTAATCCCTGCAGTTGCTTTTCTATACGGTGGAGATTCTCCCCGGTCAAGAAATATCTGTCGTGCGTGTGGGCTGATTCTCGACGTTTTTAGTCTATTCTGTTCCTGGGATCGGAAATTTCACGTTGAAGGTTGATTGTCGGACTTTCTATGCTACGATACTAACTCACAACCCCTGGTCAGTTAATACCAGTTACGGTGTATTGTTTGACCGAGTCGGAAGTTAGGTTTTGCCTTCGCATTCTATAGCACAGAACAATATTCATTATTCCACGTGCTTACTACTTAGATAACTAACTTATAATATTTGCTTGTTTCATTGCTTAAGATACATATTGAGGTAACGATTATATGATACCCTCCTTCAAAATGCTGGCCGAGAAGATTAGTGGCCAATGATTTCTATTGACTTGCTCTAGGAAGACTAGATATTTTAAGTCCTCATATCACACACCTTCAGACGACCAAACCCAAGATGCTTGAAGCAGCAGGACGTATGAAATAAGAACTCTCAACGTTCATCATCGGAACATTAGTGGAACGAGGTACTACGGGAAATCTCTTCTAGAGAAGGCTCGAGCCAATACGAATCTCTGAATCACGACATCCAACGAAATAAGAACTTTGCCTCAGCTGCTTATGGCTACCTTTTCTTCTTCTCCGTCTTTTTTGCGATATAACTGCGATCGAGATATTTTCAACGGCAACGATTACATTGCTAAGCATTTAGCTACATTCAAGATGAATCCCCGTCAAAGCTTGCAGTTGCTCTTCAGCAACATTCACCCAACCGTTGAGTGTAAACTCCGTGTAACCTCCATGATATCTTGTCACCGATAGTTCGACTTTGAGACATATGAATGTTCACACTTTCCCAAATTTGTCGACAAATTGTTGGAAGATGGAGAAATTCTAGTCATGATTCAATTAAGTGGTATGTGAATAAAGAAATGCACGGGTAGTCTATTAGTTGATGGGATGATTATTGAGCAGCCAGACAAGCTTCTTTCATACAGTAGAGTCAGGGACCTTTTCACAAGATGTTATTTCTCTCCATCGGCTCTTGATCAGAGTATCATAAAAGAGGGAGACCGCGATCCTCCAGTAATTATTCATCGCGCTTATGATGTAGATTACTGGACATATGTTCAGGTAATTGCCTTTGATTAAGACATATTGCTTCCCTGAATTATGGGCCAAGCCTTCATCACTCAAGATATTATTGCAATTCTGCCAGATGATTGTACAACTATGAGTGTATACCCCTTTTGCATCTCGGCCCTCGGATACTACGTTACAATCTGTTTGAGATTGAAGTGATAAGCTGCAATGGTCGATGCCGCAATCAAGTAACATATGCAATTTTTTTTCATTCTGATGTAATAAAAGTCTACTCTACTACGCCGAGCTCATGCAAAATGGACCATACTTGACCAACACCCACAGGAAGCAATAAATACGCATCATCTTTGTTAGGATCTGTGGGCACGAATATTTTGAGTGCAGTCGAGATCAGTGCAGTCTTCTCTCTTTCCTCTTGATATTTACGTGAACTCTGCATACCACAGAGAAGAAGATCAGGAAGCCTAGAGAGACTCTCATGACGAGCTCCACTAAAGTTGACATACCGCCCTTCTTCTGATAGTGCTGTGCCCGAGTTGTCAGTTATTTGCCTCTATCCACCTCCATGATCCACTCAGATGATGGGGGCATACCTTGTACATCCATGGGGAAGGGCCTCCAATGTGTCTCCAACTGCTCTGAAAGTCCTAGACCTGATCAGCTGCGCATAAATGACTGAGATAAGTTCTGCTTACTCTCTAAAAAATTCTGAAGCATGCCGCATTTGGCGTGCTTGTGCCGTAGCCGATCCAAGTCAGCCGAGACAGCCGGAAGCAATGATGCTGCCTGGTGTGCGCACTTTGGGGCATGTCTGATCAATGCTTCGAACGTGGATTTGCTTATTTTTCTTCCTCCCGACCATTGCCTCATCGGAAATGCCGTAGCCCACCAGATGAGAGTGCTTGGATCTAATGCCCGCAACCGAGCTGATCTTTCGCGTGTGCTCGCAATCTTTGTCTTCATTGATACTGATGTTGAGTTTCTACCATCCTTAACCAGAATAAGCTCCAGGTTGTGAGCAAAATGGGTAGGTGCATAGCCTTTCTGGAGAGTCTCTGTGACTCTGGCTCGACCGTCGGCTAGTAAGCTCTGTATCATGGCGTACAGATAGGGCTGTAGACTGACGAATGAAGACGAGCGAGGTGCTTGAGGTGTAAGAGGTGCTTGAGGTATAAGAGGTACTTGAGGTGTAAGAGGTGCTTGAGGTGTAGGAGGTGCAAATGGTGTTGGAGGTGTAGAGGGTGCTTTGCCTGTCGCGTGCGATGAATTCAGGCTTTTAAGATAGTTACGCAAGTCCTTGTGAAACTGGCTTTCCCTTTATCTAGACATTCAACTCGCTTTGGACAAGGATCTTGAACCAATTACACAATGACGCGAAACATTGGGCCCCTACTTGAAGACTACGGCATCCCCGCATCCTATCCAGGTATTTGTACAACGTTGCCTTCTTGATCAAGGATAGGCCGGCGCAACTAATCTGTAGTTGTCGTGCCACGGAGGCATCTCAATCGAATCTGATCCCGAAACCTTTCTCGCGAATTCGCTTGCATCTCGGCGAGTTTGCCGCGGTAAGCTTCGGCGCCTAGATTGACCTCTAGCGACGCTACTAATGACACGATCAAGTACTAATTCGCTGACGTGAGCGAGAACACATGCACTAGGAGTTACCGCCCCTCGGTATAGGTATAAATTCCGGATAGCGGACAGTGAGAAGAATCCCTGAGAACCTCATAACCCTTGGACAGCAAGGATACATGTAGGCGGGTTCAATTGTTTGCACCATTGTGTGGCAAACACATGCAGTAGCCCCTCTATCCTTGTGCTCAAGCGTCAGACAGAAGGCGAAGTCGCTCGTTGCTGAATCACGAGGGTCTTCAACCCCTATCGGCCCATTGCCTTTAAACGAGTTTAGTCCTCAGCGTTGTTGTTTTGATCTGCCACACTAGCAAGGTTTTGAGGGCCTCGCTTTCACTCCAGCCTTATCATGCTGCCGGTGAGAGCATTTGAAGAGGGTAGTCTCAGTGACGTGCGTGGTGTTGAAGTCCTGACGCTATCTCCCTCGGTCGGCAGCTATTTTTTACGCTAGTAAGGATTCTCTCTCAGTCGGATGAGATAAATACGCGCCAACTAATATATGATGATGAAAAATCCGTGAAAAGTCCGTAGGAACCCCCATGAAATTGAGGAGCTCCGTGAAAAGCAGAGATTGACTGATATTCATCACTACTAACACAAGCAATGGCTTTCGGCAAGGAGATGGTTATAGCAAGACTGGGACGAAACAGCTGTTCATAAGCAGACAATTAGCAATGCCTTATTTCCACGATTGGCCATACAAAGTCATTGAGCCAAAAGGCACGGAGCAGATACTATGCTTCAACATTGATACAGCTTTCCACCATGACGGATGGGCTGGGAGGCATAGCATAGCCAGCCAGGTTGTACTCTGTACTTCATACCTGTTTTTGGAGCTTCGTCTAGGCAATACAAGTAAGTCAATCCATAACATACAAGTAGCGCTGAGCATTAATCGATCCCACTTGGCGCGGATACCAGGCAGCTTTCCCGGCGGAGGCGGCACGGAGCGGTGACTTAAAGGGAGATCTACTGGCTTATCCACCTCGTCTGGAGGCTAACACCGACGCTAGTCAGGATGCCCAAGAGTTGCTACCAGCACTTGCTGGCTCATACAATATCATTCCTATCCGCTCGGCACTCCGTACTCCGTGTTCCATGTGCCATATACGAAGTACAAGTATGGAGTACCGAGTAGATAGGTAGCATTTGATTGGATGAAGCCTCCTTACCAGGGTAGTTACATTTAAAAAAAAATCTACCGATAACGACACCCTTGTTCGGCACTTGCACCGATATAGAGTTGACATGGATCGGTATATTCTTGACAGTTTTTGATGTCAAAAGTCCCGGAGGTAAAACATTCGGTTTACACATTATATACCCGATGCCATATCCTTTCCTCATATGAGTTTTCAGGTTATATATGTGTGCGTAATTGGAAGAGCGGAGGTAGACAAACGATGATTGCAATTTATAGCATCACGGAATTTTACCGTGTATTACACAGTAAGATGAAAGTAAAAGTGTCGTTTGCTATAATGACTTGCCTCTGACGTTCAGAATAACTACAAGTGCTTCGGCCATGCTATTTCTCCGTCGCGATTAGTTATCCCGCCTGTGTGCGCGTATTTACGTGCCGCCGCATGTGCGCCTTGCAACAAGTACGGAGTACGGAGTATGGTGATTCTACATGGGACCCATGCATCGTTGATGAACTACTCATGCAATCTTGCCCAACTACTCATGCAATATCGTCCGACAGCTCATGTAGTGCAAGCCAAGAACACCGAATACCAAGAATGCTGATGGCTGATTAGTTTCGTCGCAGCCCCGAAATCACTGTCAGAACTAATACCTAGTTGCCAAGAGTTCTCAGATCGAGCTTTTCCGTGTCGAGAATTTTCCGCATGGAGGCCCGATTCAACCTCCACGCCTCCTTTTTCCATCAGTCTCAGAGAGGACTACTGGAAAACCCATGACCTAGTAGAGACGGGCATTTCGTGTTGTATAATATGTGATTCTAAACTAAACTACTAAAGTTTCCAACCTTTGTACCTTTTTATAGCTCGCTTAATGCACCATAACTTACGGAGTAGCATACCTGAGCCCGAAGATCCCTTTGTGGGCAGAAGACATCCTGGCTCGCATGCAACCTCCAAACCCCCACAAGGCAACCCCCGTGTGCGAACAGGGTATTTACCATTAGTAGTACGTACGGAGTACGGAGCACTCCCTCCTACTACTACGACTTATATTTTGCGCCCCATAAGGCTTAAATAGCCCTTGCAACGGCGTAAACGGCTGCTCCCGCGGAAGCCACTAGAGAAGCAGTCTACTGTATAGAAACCTAATTTCACCGACAAGACGGCACACAGAGAGGGAAGATGGAAGAAATGAGCCAGTATTGCATGTGCATAGGCATTGATGTTTAGGCGTCTCAAAGCCGCAGAAACAGTGGTTATCGAAGCAGCTGAGAGCAGGTGTAAATCCTTGAAAATTGATCAATGGCGACTGGAAATGTTAATTACTGGGCGGTGGCTTTGGCGTCGAGGATCAAACATAACTGCTGACGTAACCGAGCAAGCGTGCTAATATTGCTACCTGTATTCATAATCGGAGAACATCAAGCTTTAACCCGGTCATATATATCACTACAAATCGACACAGCAAAACGACATGGATTCATCTGATATTTAATACACAAATCTAAGCAGAACCACCGGCAGGCAAGAAAGTGGGGCAGCTTGAGTATAAGGCTGACTGGTAATATATTATTATCGCCGTTCCGTATCTATATCGGTACTTCGTAGAAGTCAGAGGGATTGGAACAGATGGCCTCTACCTGAAACAGAATGTATGGTTATAAAGAATATCTCCAGAATCCCGGCTAATCCATACACCATATCTAATGGCACCTGCCTAGTAATACACTTAAGAACATTACAAGAGGTTAACTTTATTACTTGAAAGCGGGATCGATGTAGGGTAGGCGTTCAATTGGCAGTTTCTGTACCTCGTAACGCTTGCCCATATTCGGTAGTTTCCCTGTTTGGCAATATATACTATATTTGGCAATACCCTCCGTGCCACTTGTCAGTGACGATTTATATTCCGTAGGGAAATTATGTATGCAGCTCGGCGCGCAGAACATGCCGCCCTAATTCCACAGAAGGCGCATCGGAAGAGAGGATATTGAAGCCAAAGCAATTCCCGAGATGATGTTGTAATGGGGAAAGGGGGGACATACCCTACCCTTGTGTTAGCCGTGGGCCTTGATCAGACATATTGATATACTCCGACTCCGTACTCAGAGTTGTATCGTGGAGAGAAGCATCAATCCACTAATACATCGGCCAGGCAGCCACTCGAAGACCCCTTCAGCGAACAGGGATGAAAAGATGGAATATTACCTGCAGACCCCACTAAATATGTCACACGAAACTCCCAAGTTATACGGAATGCCATGCTTTTCTATCATTTTAACATGTGAGAGGCTTCTAAACTATCCGAAGGTATAACACATCTCCTTACTCAGGCACCATCTCGTAATATATTTTTAGTAAGTAGTGTCATAAATGAGTAATAATACTAGTGCGAGCATTCTTACAGGGGCGGTCAAGGAGGATATATCCACCAATGGAATACTTTTCCTGCTTCTCGGCTTCACGGCCCTCTACCTTGTTTCGCTTGGTCCTTTACAGTCGGGTTAGGCGTACGCACCAGGCACTCCGATTTCATAGCGTAATATTTAGCTGCTAAAAAGATATACTACAGCGGATAGTGTGTGCTCCATAAATCGGTTGAATTAATTTAGCTTTGACAAGGTTTATATAGTCTAATTGCTGACAGCCAAGGGGGGGTTCCAAACGATGGCAGTCTCTTCATCTGTCCGTTCCTTGCCACAAGAGTAACACTTCTTCCAATCGGGATTGGAAGCAACCCATGAAGAGCAATCTGTACACTGACGAGCAAAGGTGTCCTTGGTGGCTTTGTCTTCCCTATAGTTGAGTTGACTATCGAAACGGCGTAGAATGCCATCCCATCGGAGGGGAGCACAGCCAGACTCAATAGCGGCCTTCTTGACACTGTCGGAAAACTCAATCACCTCGCGTACGATGGCATCTGGCACAGTCTCGTTCAGGGGAATTGGTGCCAGGAGTTCAATGGCCTTACGCGCCACTTTAGCGTACTCTGTATTCAGCGATCCCCAGCACCAACCGAGGGCGTACCCAAGGAAAGTCTCACGTGTCAATACATATCTTGACTGAACGAGCCCCCAGCCGGAAAGGGCACTAGCAAGATTCTGCCAAACACCTGAAATCTGAGCGCCCAGTCTTGGATCACGGAAGCAGAGGTAGTTGAAGCGATTCATCTGATTGAGTGCTGGAATCAGGCGCTTGGCGAATTCATCGTACGGAGCCAATGTTTTGCGAATTGCGAGTTCAGCAGCCTCTGCGTTTTCAGAAGTCTGTGCAGCGTCCATCACCTTATGTGTGAGCTCAGCAGCATACGTTGAAGTAGCCATGCTGGCGGTAATACCGGGGGACCACAGTGGATTAGTGAATCCACATGCGTCGCCAATAGCCAGCCAGCCTGGTCCAGAGACAACAGGAGACTGATATGTTAAACTCTTGCGGATGTACCACGTTGTGCCTGGACCGTAGTGATTCTCTAATAATTCAAAATTGGTCATGAACTCTTTAATTATTGAGTACTTCTCGACGAAGTAGTTAAATTTGCGCTCGGCTTCTCTGGCTCCATATGCAGACATATCCTCGGGATACTCGACATCGTTGCGAACGGCAAAGCCAAGACTTGTGACCCACTGGTATTTGAGTCCAAACATCTTGGCTAGTTCATCTGTGTTGGGAATTTGATCCCCTGGAACGCCTGCTTCGGCGCATTCGAGCAAGTATGAAAGCATGTCCATCAGGTTGGCGGTTGGGCTGCCTTCCCATGATAACAGCCGAATGACCCAAACCCAGCCTTCGGGAAAGCAAAGGTGGTTAGTATTACAACTTTCATAAAATGGCAAGTTAATTTTGCTTGTATCCTTTGGATTAGTGAAGTACCCCCAAAAAGCGTCGTAATTCCATCCCTCAAAACGGTGAATTGAGGCATTCTTGGAGGCTACCCGGCGAAATCGGCCGGTTGCATCAACCAGGAGCGAAGCTTTAATAGTTGCCGCCGGCGCACCATTTAACTTGCCCTTGGCAATCTCAATTTTGCTCTTCTTGATACCAGCTTGGACCTTGGTGGCGTCAAAGTCAACTTCAGTTCCGTGAAACACATTGACACCGTTTCGTTGTGCGAGAAGTGTAAATAGCAACTCGCTCATGGGCCTCTCAAGCTGGAAACCACTTAAAAGAGAGGCTGGCGTGCCATTGATGACAAAATCTGTGAATTTTCCTTGGTTTTCTCTGTCGAGGTAGTAGAAGCATAATCCATCCTTGAGGCCAAAGATGCGCAAGAGATACTCCGCCGTGAGGCCATGCATCTTGCACCACATGGAAAAGAGAGGAAGCGTGCTTTCTCCAATTTTGTATCCAGGTTTACTGTTCTTCTCGATGAGCGAGATGCTGAGGTTGCCTGGCTTGTGCGTGGCTGAATGAATAGCGTAAATGAGGCCGTGGATGCCGCCACCAGCGACGACAACATCTGACTCCTTGGGTAGTGCTGAACCGGCTGCATTATTGGAGTTGAGGATCTGAGCATCGTCCAGATTGCCTGCTGCAGCACGTTCAGCAAAAGTGTGCTTTGGGGTAGGCACTGTAACAGCCATAATGATGTGAGACGAAAGTGTTGACAAGGAAATAGATTAGAGAGATAGGATGCTATAGATTCCCATGTATACTTTCAAAATTGGGAGGGCGTATGCCATCTGATACCAGCTTTATATGTTGTTTACGGGCTAGGTGATCCTTACTTCACAGTGTCTAATTGGTTGCTCTACTGAACAACCAAATATTGAATACTAGTAACTACTACGCCTTTGTTGTTTCGAGTCTTCCACCAACTCGTCCTAGTGTTGCGCAAGGAACTTGATAAATGGATGTTTAGTAGCCTCCTGACCGCATATCTCCCTGACCGCATACGTTGCTTGACCGCATGTATTGCCGTCTACCCATGAATTCCTGCTCATGACTCGACGGGGAGTCTTAGCCGACTGTTCCGCACTAACATCACCTAACCCTGCAGCTGACACCCAGATACTGCAACCGCGATGAGTTGCCCACTTTTTACATTGCCACAGTCAGTGACGGTGAAACTCTGCTAAACATTTAGTAAATGATACTTGACCTTGCAAAGGTGCCGATAAGGGTATTTGGCAGGGGTAATACGGTGTCCGGGAAGATCTATTGTGTAACCCTTTAACCTGATTTCATATCATCCAGTCTCTTGCATTGACAACATCAATGCTTATTCGGTTTAACAGATTGGTTACTCCGTAATTTGAATTTCGCATGCCGAAATCTTAAGGATGATTGCAATATATCAAGGAATATTCTGTTGTCATTAAAAGAAAAATGCTAAGAAAATGTACGACAGGAGAGTTCAGCTCGTCTCTGATTAACATATTCCACCGGTTTAGTTTAAGTATACTAGATAGTAGACATATTATTTCGCCAACAAGGCGCTCATGTGCTTCATAATTTTGATATACTATTATAGTGTCCTAAAATAAAAAAGAAACTCCATTTTATGCTCTGGGCCAAATGCAAGCAGAATACCAGGTGACGGCGTGCTCAATCAACAACTCCGTGCCATCATCTTCTCTAATGGCCCTATCCAAGACCATGGCACAATGCATCGAATGTTCACGGGACATCAAGTCGGGAATTGGCCGCCCATCTTCATAGCTCAAGTGCAGTATGTCCCACGAGTACATACAATGCTTGTAGTGAAATCTGCGCTCCGTCCACACCTCAGTGTACATCTTCAGGACCTCCGCGTCATCTGGTATTGGCTGTGTGAGGTTGGCATCAGCCCACCACTTAATAGGACCATCCTTCCTCATTCTGGCAGAATGTTTCTCATCGAGTTCAGCATCGTAGCACTCGGGTGGCTGCCAGCTGAAGTTCATGTAGTCGAAGACGCATCCGCGAGCGATTGCTTCGGTAGAGTTGACTCCACATCTTCCTGACTCTCCTGGCTTAAAGCCGGTGACTGTAGCAGGATGCCGTTTTGAGAGTCGAACGGATTGTATTATTACCGTTATACCAAGGGCAAGGATAATCAGCCCTCCGATGAATGGTAATCTCAAGCCCTTTGAACGATACCAAGGGGTTCTCTCTTTCCATAGCGCGATGTCTCCATCTCGCGATTCCTCATCAATTGAGTTCAAAAGCCGTTCTCCAGACGGGTCCGTTGTCTTTTCGGCTTCTCTCCCCATGGTAACTTGGTTTTTTGATCTGAAACTGCTGGTGAGAGCAGCGAGGTACGTGGGTATTTGCATCAAGATAGAGAGAAATAAAAAAAAAATATGGATGAGCACAGGTTACTGAAGCGGAATGAGATGGAGTAATATATGACATTGATATGAATGAAAGGACGTGGCTGGTCTCGCTTGTTATCACCCGTTTTCGTCATCAGACGATGGACACTTCCATACTACGATGATTTTACATGTATGCTGCATGACCTACCCACTGAAGACCGAAATCCCCACGCGATATACCTAACCCAAGACCCATACTACTGTTTGCCCATGTCGACTGCAACGTGGCGCATTTTACGAGTTATCCCAGGTGTGCTTCCCGCAGAGCAACCGGAGTTGTTGATCAAAGTGTTTCAACAATCAGTTTTTCTTTGGCAATTTAGAGCATATAGCAAATTAAATACATCTTTTATGTATGTTTCTTTACAATTTTTGTAGGTGGGTTCTTTGTGTATACTGAGCTACGTCGTACGACCGTGTCTGCCAATACTAGATCACCACCTGTATTGCATAGGCTGTTAATAGTATTGGTTACTGTATAGACATGGAAAATATGTTGATACAATTGATAGAATGCTTTTACAAAACCACTTGATACTCAAAGCACTTACACGTCAAGCACTAAAAGAGGAGTGCAACGTGTTAAGCGCTAAGGACCCCAGAGATGCAAGGGGTCAGTTGTCCTAATGTGGGTGCGAAGGGTGCGAAGGGTGCTGCAGGTGTGAAGGGTGCGAAGGGTGCGGATGTACAGGAGTAATTAAACTAAAGTGCCGAGGGATTCTAGATCAACCCTTACCGCTGTTTGGATCTTCCCCGGATCGACTACTAACCCCCAAACAGATATGTAAAGTCTTACCGCCACTTGCGCAGGCTCAAGGTTGGTTGACCAGGGACTAATAGCGAATCAGAGTCAGAGCTGACAAGAGACTCGTGCCTCTAGTGAGATCGCCATCTTGCTTTGGAATTCGGGGAAAGCCCGAATAGATCGGCCGTCTTACTGTTGGATCTGCAGGGTTGCATGTATGCCCTATACTCTCACTATCCTGGTAGCACCGCGTGTTTAGACCATAAGCCGGGAAATAGCCTCGTCCGAACCCAACTCATCTTGCTTTTTGCTCTGCCCGCGGTGTTATCGCAGTCAAGGATATGGCCTGAGCAACGGAAATTGTAGTACGACTCGAGCAACAAAAATAGGGGTATAGCTCTAGTAACAAGAATAGCGGTATGGTTTGAGTAATGAAGATAGGAGTGCGATCTGAGTAATAAAACTAGGGAATGACCTCGATCAATAAAGTTATGGTAGTCGTTTATGCAAGAAGACGCAGACTCGATATTTTTCTGAAGTTGGCCTTAGTATTGATCTTCACTCAATTTACAAACTTCCAAATAATTCACAATGGGTGCCTCTCACTATTCAACAAAGGTGAAAGAAGCCGAGTCTGTTGAAATACCATTTGACATGCCGGTGATCGATTTCGCTGGCCTGAATGGATCTCCAGAGGAGCGTGCAAAATGGTTGGACGAGTTGGATCGAGGGTTTCAGACCTACGGGTTTGTGTACTTGTCGAACTCCAGTATCCCGGAGGAAATGGTTGAAGAGGCCTTTGAATGGGTGAGTCAGAGTAAGAGAAAATCAGCTCGGTCATATTGACTAACATATAAACAGTCGAAACGCCTGTTTGCTCTCCCACTTGAGGTGAAGATGAAGGCCAAACATCCGGCGTATGAGACGCCCTACAGCCATCGTGGCTATGCTCCTCAAGGCGTCGGGCATACTGTCCAGCTTCTCTTTGACCCCGATGAGATTGAAAAGACGAAGATTACTGAACCAGAGATTAAGGAGACATTTGAGTTGGGCAACAGTATGCCGGACAGCGACCTGGTGGCCAATAACTGGGTTCCTGAGGAGGACCTTCCTGGCTTCCGCGCGTTCCACGAACGCTGGTTCGTTGCCTGTACGGAGCTCTCGCAGAACCTGCAGCGATGCCTAGGCGAGGCGCTGAAGCTCGAAGATGTGGATCTCCTCCGCAAGCAAGAGTCCAAATACGATGCTCACATCAGTCTCATGCATTATCCAGAAATGCCTATTGAGCCACTACGTGCGGGCACCAAGCACCGATTGAATGCACACTCGGATTATGGCAGTCTGACGATGTTGTTCCAAGGCCAAGTTGGAGGGCTAGAGGTACATGATGGCGAGGCTTATAGGCCCATTGTCCCAAAGCGTGGAACGATCATCCTTAACGTTGGAGACATGCTTGAACGTCAAACCAATGGCCGCTGGAAGAGTTCTCTGCACCGTGTTGTTGCGCCGCGCGATATCATGATGCGAGACGATTTTGAACCTGGTGCTACTGTGGTCGATAGATACGCTATTGTCTACTTTTGCCAACCGAATGCAGACGTCCTGATAGATACCTTGCCAGGCTACGAGGTGGCAGGCAAGTGGAAGCCTAATATGATTGGCGATTGGGATGAGAAAATGACGAGCCTCGAGTGGCTACATAAACGATACACGGCGGAGTTTCACTAGATGGAGCTACCACAAGGCGCGAGAATGCTATACTATGCCTCTGCTGCCGAATTTAGTATGACAACTAGGTTTAGACAAGCACTTGAAAACTTGAATGAATGCTTGAAACCACTTTAGATTTTAGATAGGTGTACTCAAGCCTTAAAATGAACTTGTATTTGTATTAAAATCCACATCTATCAATATTGAGTTGTCTACATGGGATATTCCTGCCTTCTAGCTCCCAATATAAGCAAAGATGTAATGGTACCCAAATTCTACTATCTCATTTGAATGACTATATCGCTTGAACTGATCACCACTCTGTAGTTCAAGTCGCGCCCCAATGACAACAGTCGTAATATGGTCAAGCTAGGCGGTATGGCACATTGCATGAGTCTTGTCGAGTCAGGGTGCTTGGACGGAGAGGCTAAAGTCTCATCTTCGGCATTTGAGAAGGCGTATGCATATAACCCTGTAGGTCTGCCAGTTGTGATATGATCGAACTGGCGGTGAGATTTCATCTACACACCTAACTGTTAAGAGAAATGATGAGCCGAATCAAACTGAGCACTATTTCACCCGCATGGTGTGTAACTACGCTACTGCAGATATCTACCGCTTCAAAAGCGGCGATATACTAGTTGTCTATTACCTTGCAGGGATCTAAGCGCCTACCAATTTGACATGGTATAGCAGAAATAGCTAAATAGTACTGGGGTAAGTTGTCAATGACGGGTGTGTATTGTAGAAGGGAGGACTGGTCTGCCAAGGGTTGGGCTTTAGCAAAATAATACTATCGAAGCATCCAAATTACGTACAATGTCAACCTGATTATAACTGTTGAAGTAGTGTACTTGGGAGTTTGCAATGTGAACTGATTCTCCCATAAAATGATGTAGGATAAAGGTCCAGCAAGTGCAGCGTATCTCATCACCGTTTAGTAACGTAGCTTGTTAATTCAGTTTGAGGACGCACAAGGATTCCCACCAAGTCTCTCTGTGTGGAAGTATCTTCTTAGTCAACCAGTAAGAGATGGTTAATTGCTGATGATGCCTACGGGGTGTAATACGTGTATCAAACTAACGGCTTGAAAGCTAAAAATGCCACCAAGCGGCCAGGATAAGATATCAAATCCCCAGCCATTGATCCTTGTCAAGGCATATGATTGGTACACGACAGCTTGGGGCACTTTTGCCAGATACTACTGCTACTGCTTCGTACGCATAGCATTGACATATGACAAATGTTTATTGTCCACTATTGACCTCCAGGTCCCCCTGGTAGATGGAAGCAGGGAATAACTTGGGCGCATGATGAGGACACTAGCCATGCACTATGTGATAGAAGATCAGACAAATGATGCTTATGATACCCAGCATCAAAGCTCTATATAAGCTGTCTAGAAACCCCAAACATTCTCGTTAACTCATAATCCATCAACACACCAAATCATTTACACTACTTTAACACCTCTCACAAACAAGCCAATTTTTTTTTATAACAAACATTATGAAGCTCAACTCTGCAGCCATCGTAGCCATCTTGGCCTACACTACTTTGGCTTTGCCAACGCCATCAAATGGCAAGACCGACACACTCAGCACCATCGATTACCGTGACCTTGAGACCCGTAATGGCAAGACAGACGTTGGCAAGGTAGATCTCGAGCGCCGTAATGGTAAAGACGATAGCGGTAAGACGAATACTCATAGAGACAAGAAAATTTGGTGGATTTGAAATTGACATTCGTAAATCAGACTATCAGATCAACTACCGCGACCTCGAGAGCCGGAATGGTAAGATGGACGTCGGCAAGGTAGATCTTGACCGCCGCAACGGCAAGATGGATGTCGGTAAAGTCGATCTTGACCGACGAAACGGCAAGATGGATGTTGGAAAGGTTGACCTCGATCGTCGTAACGGCAAGATGGACGTCGGTAAAGCTGATCTCGATCGACGAAATGGAAAGATGGATGTTGGTAAAGTCGACCTCGATAGACGAAATGGCAAGATGGACGTCGGCAAAGCTGATCTCGATCGACGAAATGGAAAGATGGATGTTGGCAAAGTCGATCTTGACCGCCGCAATGGAAAGATGGATGTCGGCAAAGTCGACCTTGACCGCCGCAATGGCAAGATGGATGTTGGAAAGGTAGATCTCGAGAGTCGTAACGGCAAGATGGATGTCGGCAAGGCTGACCTCGAGAGCCGTAACGGCAAGATGGATGTCGGCAAGGCTGACCTCGAGAGTCGTAACGGCAAGATGGATGTCGGCAAGGCTGATCTCGATCGACGAAATGGAAAGATGGATGTTGGCAAGGCTGATCTTGATCGACGAAATGGAAAGATGGACGTCGGTAAAGCTGATCTTGACCGACGAAACGGCAAGATGGACGTCGGCAAGGCTGATCTTGATCGACGCAACGGCAAGATGGACGTCGGCAAAGCTGATCTCGATCGACGAAATGGAAAGATGGACGTCGGCAAAGTTGATCTTGATCGTCGTAACGGTAAGATGGATGTCGGCAAAGTCGACCTTGACCGACGAAATGGCAAGATGGATGTGGGAAAGGTAGATCTCGAGAGCCGTAATGGCAAGGTGGATGTCGGCAAGGCGGATGTGTGATTCTCTAATAGATAAAGTTGATATTTCGTAAATAGGATTAAAAGCAAAAGTTCTTGACCAATCAACCGGCTTTCATGCGCAAAAATCCCTGATAACTCTACCTAAAGGCAGCTATGTTGCATTCAATCAGGGCCGGAAAGATGGAAACCTACATTGTAAGCTACTTAAATGTCTGCGCTGAATGCCTTTTCATATCATTACGTTTCTTTCGTTGTCTCCGACGATCTTAATTTATTAGGGCATACCGACTGTTGTATATATGGGCATTCTGTCTGTCCCAGCAATGAGACAGTGATGATCCATTTTGGAAAGCATAAATGGCTATTCGGCTGTAACATCAGAAAAGGGCGCAAAGCAGTGTCAATTGATGCTAAATAACTGTATTAATTCGAATGCTATTAAATTAGAAATATGGAGCGAATTCAAGGAGAAAATGGCCAGAGATACCCCTGGAGATAAATTTCTTTGGGCTTCAGCGTTACGGTAATGATGATCCATCAAGAAGCTAATTTATATCATAATTTCATTTAATCTTAATTACCATTATATCTCTGAGTGGTAGATGTCCGATGAAAGAGAGATTTGAGATTGCAATGGCTCTGAGCTATGCGCCTCGATATAATGCTAGATAGGATAGCATGACTTAATTCAATCAGCCCAATAAGTTCCAGATGATTATTATAGCAAAGAATCATTAGTTTGGCTAGTTTCTTTTGCCAGAAATCGTGAAAAAGTATTAATTAGAGTAAAGATTTGAGGAAATATTGTTTCTTGGAAAGCCACTAGTTCATCCTTGACGATGTCCTAGCGACCGCCGCGGAGTCCAATATTCTAGTAGTAGTAGATATCATTGAAACTGCACTATATTTTAGGATGCGGTTCTAATTGAGCCTTCTGACGTTAATGCAGGAAAGGAGGCGTGCATTCTAGACGAAAATCCCCTGGTAGCCAAAATCGTATCCTTTCCACGCTGCGAAATTCAGTTGCTCAAACATTTGGGAGAATAGACTCAATTCTTCAGTCGGCACGGGAGACTCGGAGCGCTATCTATGTGAAATTTGTATATACACCGTCAGAGAATACATAGGCCCAACTGGCGAGAACAATGAGAGGATGTATCAATCCTCCTGCCTTTGTTCTCCTAATAATGACACTGAGTGTTCTCGCATTGCGATATACTGCTACCATAATGTCATTATCTGATCAAATGCCAGAGAAACAATAGTAGTGTCGTAAAGAGTAAAGTCGACCTTGAGTCTGACTGCCATCTTGCCTGTTATGGAGAAACTCTACCTGTTGTCTTGAGAATCTGTAGCTAAGCACATCCTACACCTTCAACCTCATTTTCATATGCGTCATTATGGATAATGAAATCATCTAGCTACCGTGTATAAGATGTTCCTTTGTGTCTACTAATATAAGAGATTGTGCAGTCAGATCTACCATGAGTGACATATCCAATCAATCTTTCTCCAGTCACAGATATCAACCACGTTCATAGACTGCAATTTCCTAAGTATTACACCGCTTTATACTTATCGCTGTATCTCGAGCCTCACTTTTACTTTGTCCCCTTCCAAATCCTTCGACCGATTTAATGATCAAGCTATTTCTAGAGGACTGTGGCGCGTCTGCAGAGAACATATGCCATGCGAAAACGATGGCTTTGTATTTCGTATGTATGACCTTTCACTCTGCAAGGAACGATTATCAGAAAGGAAGTTGCGGGTCTGAAATACAGCAGTTCTCCCGTGGGATATGCTGTCGGCCGACAAAGAGCGGGAAAACATGGCGTATGCTGACCGCAACCAAGTCAGAAATCGCCGTGTTACGAGACTTCCGCTGTGGAGAGAAGATCGTTACTGATGCTTCGGGCAGCTTTGAAGTCCTATATCCGATATTCCGCCAATTTCATATAAGAATTTACGCTTCATGTTGAAGGTTGCCCTAACTCCGGCTTCGGTATTATCCCGATATGAATCCCGGTTATCATTACCGCGTTGTTAACAGCGCACTACCGATACGCGTGTGTTGGCTATAAGCTTCAAGTAATACTAAACCTAATGCCAAACCTAAGTAAGAGCGTAAGTGCTGAAACTGATAGAGGAGTGTACCCCAAGCCCACTGGCGTGAGATAGTGAATCATGCGGTTGGGTTGCACTGAATTGAACATTACTTCTGAAACCTTTATCGTAGTTAATATAATTACCAGAACTAAATTGTTAGCATAAAAATTCTTTCATTCCGCAAGCCATGAGCAAATTAACAACTATTTCTCATATCATGATGCCAAGTATGTGATGACTCTGCCCCCTGCATTCTCCGCTGTTTGCTTAGAATAGACCCATGAGAATTCCCGACGATTCCTGTTCTTCGACAGCGAGATTACTGATATATGACTTCCTTGAGGTTGAGGTCCGCAAGTATTTAAACTGATTGATCTTTGGATCTCCATGATTTGCACTCGTTAGAATCGTTCTTCGTTCTTCATCCTCTTCATCGTATCAACCGCCAGGATGCTGACACACGGTATCTATATACTGGCATTGAGCCTTTTTGGCCAGGGAACCACCGCTCACACTTATTATGAATCAAGTACTGTTTTGAAAGATGTAGATGCTCGAATGATGTCTTATCTCGAGACCGTCCAGAACGGAACTGCCTCTGTGAAAGGCTTGCCACCAAGGGCGACGCTCTCTGGATGTTCACTTGCTGTACGTATTCATGAAACCGATTGCAGTATACTATAAATGGGTCAGATATCTAAAGGGCCAGCAGTGCAATTTCCTTGACTCTGAGATTCCAGGCAGTGTATCTTTTCCCGGAAGCCCGGCTTATAGTCTCCTGGCTGCCGGTTATTGGACAACACAGCAAGCAGAAACTAATCCTGGCTGCCGCTTTTCTCCAAATTCGGTCTTTGAGGTTGCTCAAGGTGTTCTGGCACTTCGATCTTCCAATTGTAAATTTGCAGTTAAGAGTGGAGGGCATTCTGTTTTCTCTGGGGCCTCAAGTATTGAGGGTGGCGTTACGATACACTTGGCCAACCTGAAACAGTTGGGTTTATCTGCTGATCAATCACAGCTATCAGTCGGTACAGGTAATAGGTGGGTAGATGTAATGAGCTTCCTTGATGGAAAAGGAATCACCGTGATTGGAGGAAGAGTAGCAGGAGTTGGAGTTGGAGGTCTGCCCCTTGGCGGAGGTATATCATACTTCTCTGGCCGTCACGGTTGGTCTTGTCACAACATTAATTCTTATGAGGTAAGGTTAGGTATGTAGAATCATCGGTCTAGGCTAACATGAAACAGGTTGTCTTTGCCGATGGTACTGTCCGGGATGTTTCGTTCAAGTCCGATCCAGACCTCTACTTCGCTCTCCGTGGAGGTGGAAACAATTTTGGCATTGTTACTCGCTACGACTTCAAAACGGTCCCTCAGGGAAATCTATGGGCTGGTGCACAGACGTTTGTCTACAGCAAAGATAACGAAAAGGCTTTGAATGAAGCGTTGTACAACCTTAACATTGCATCCGATCCTGAAGCTGGCAGTGTTTTAACGTATACATTTGATCAATCAAACGACCGATGGCTTATCGCCTCTGCAATGTATTATGGCAAGCCAATTGACCATCCTTCAGCTTTTGCAAATTTCACCGCTGTTCCTGGTGCAATTTCGGATACTCTTCGCGTGGCGAAGCTCGTGGATGTTGCGCTTGAATTCAATGCTTCAAACCCTAGCGGCTTTAGGTGAGTTTATGACTCTGACTTTGCTGGAACCAAGGACTTCATCAATAAGCGAGAATATTGGCTAACGTAAGGTAAAACTGAAAGACGAACCACCTGGGGGTTGACAGTCAAGAATGACCCCGTCATCATGGCCGAGATTGACGCTATATTCATTGAAGAATATAATAAAGTCAAAGATGCAAAAGGCCTCTCACCAGCCCTCATTCACCAGACAATAAGCACAAACCAGCTGTCTCATTTTGACAGTCAGGGCGGAAACCCTTTTGGACTGACGGAAAAAGATGGACCGCTGAATTGTACGTTTCCTTTTCTGGATTTCAAATTAAACGCTAGCTAACAAAATTAAAAGTAATTGAGATCAATGTGGCCTGGTCTTCTGCCAAAGATGATAACCGCGTGATAGCTGCAGCGCGGAACACAATTAGTCGGGGGAGCACCGCTGCACAAGAGCGAAACGTTCTTCACCCTTATGTTTTCTTGAACTACGCCAATCCCGAGCAGGATCCATTCCCGTCTTATGGAGCTGAAAATCATGATCGATTGAAGACAATCAGTCAGAAATACGATCCGCAACAAGTATGGCAGAAGTTGTTGCCGGGGTACTTTAAACTTTAGATCTTTGAGATGTCTAAGGTGTCTTGTCGATTTCGAAGATGGTGTGGTGTACAGAAATGATCTATTGCAAGTAGATAAGCCACACCGTTGTGGAATGTCATATTAGTATGCATCTAAGTCATTGGGGTTTATGTTCCGCACGACTCATTCGTGCTATCTCTTTTGAACTATATATTTTCCAATAAAACGTCATTTATCTCAATTAATAAACGAATTGCAGGCGAGCAATTCTACGGTTGATGATGCCGTGACTCAGCATCTGATGATCATTGCATTTGCTGTACAAGTATTAAATTCATTTTAGAGAGATACTGCAAGAAAGAGTGATGGATGGACAAACTTTGAGTCATGTCTGTGAATATACAATTTATTTCAGGTTTATTTTTGAAACGGGCAGATATTAGCTATGCAACAGAATGCCAGGATCGCCAACATCATTTCATCTTTCTTCGAGTACATCAAGTCTAAGAGTAACAACCAATTCTGCTATGTAATCTATCTAAACAGATTATTGCACCGACGCATATTTATCCAAATACTCCTGCCAAAGCTTTACCCATCGCTCATCGATTGGCCGCGTCACTTTGCCATTTTCAATCATTACAACCTTCTTCCCACTTACAGTCCCCTGGGGAACATGCTTCGAATGAGAGTCTGCGTCGCCGATGAATAATCGGCGTTCATCCACAACAATTTGTTCTTTGTAGTAGGCCGTGCTGGCAGCCTCCCGGGAAGCATTGTTGGCAACAGTTGACGCCTTTGGGTCAATGTCGTATTCGATAGCTCCATCCCACTCGTCAACTGAGAAATTAGGGTCGTTAGACTGAATGTTGTGTATCTTATTCTGTGGTCAGTTTATACCTTTACACTTTCATGCTATCTTTCAACACTGTTCCTCGCTCATTGGTACATGCAAGCATTACAAGCACAGAGCTGATACATGGGTTTCGAACTCAAGTATGAAGGATTTAAAACTTTACCTGGGCATAATATGTAACACCAGTGGCTAATGCCCATGGCAAGGCTTGTTGGCCATGCTCATTCTCCCAACTGCTGTAAAATTCCTCGTCTATGAAGACGGGATTCCGTTTAAGGAGGATCTGACCGTTTGACATGATTAAACTGATGATTAACTGTAATGATATGCAAGGTAAAATTTACTAATTCGTAATTGAAACTCAAATCCTCAACATTCTTTATATACGTCTCCATCACTGGAACGTAATGATTCATAAGCATACAATGATGACGACCGCTCGCAGGCGGCTTCTCCGCCAATCGGCGGTTTGGCTATTCCCGACAGCTTTCAGATATACCTATATACCTACGGGAAGCCATATATTTCCGGTGCATCATACTTCTCATCATCCACATTCTCATTCTCTGGAGTATCTTTTCAAGAGAAAAAGAAATCTCTACAGACCTGATGTCGGTGTCTTGGATCTAACGCGAAAGGTGATGGATTCCAGAGAGGAGCTCGGCCTATTTCTCTATTTTCTATGGATTGATTAACGGCATCCCAGGTTTGATTAGACAGCACCCAAAGTGTGGCTGGGAATGGCCGACGACGCTGGTGTCAACCTTCCTTAGTAGTCCAAGATATCGCTGTCTATTGCTATCCATCGCTGTCTATCGATATTTAACGCTCCTAACACTAACATAACCGCACATTAGTAAGAGCGCCTATCTATACCTGTTTACTTTGAAGCTATTCGCAAGCTATTTACATATAATGGAATCGTTTTTAAGGCTTCTTTCTCAACCTAGGAAGATGCTGCTGCCCACGTTAAGCAAATTACTAGCAAGGAAAATAGCTATAACCTCTCAATCTAGAAGAACATCAGCCGTCCCCAGCCACGCTTGGGGTGCTGTCTCATCAAACCTGGGGTGCCGTTTAGTCAAGCCCTTTTCTATTCGTGGTGCGAGAAAACACACATCTGTGGCGCAGTTTCGCATGTCGCCTAATTCGCTAGCAACTATCTTTAGCTCAAGCATCTTCGTTAAGCTTATCCCCAGCCATCAACTGATACTCCTCCCCACTCGCTCAAGCCATTTCCCATTTCGACAGTCGGTCAAGCACAGAGCCATAACAAAAGTCCCAGCAGCAGAATAAGCCGCCACGTGAAGGCCGTCAAGCCAATGAAGACTGGCTAATCGTCTTCAGCTCCGATTCTCACGGGTCTCAGTTTTTTTCCCTTATCCTCCTACCCTTGTCCTGTCAATAGTGCCCTTTTGTTGGTACCTGCAGAAACGGGCATGGCTTCTAGGCCTCGATTTAGGACTTCGGTGGCCTCCGATCGATATTCGGTAAAACGTGCTGCCAATGAATGGATCTGGTTGTTATCGACGATCCGAAAGGGCAGGTCGGGAGATGCTAGGCAGAGCTGCCAAGACTGATAGCGGCGTCCTTTGCCCCAGATTTCGGAGGTCTAGTCCACGATGGCATGGGCTGAATGATAATGCATGTACACATTTAATAGGCACACGCATATGAAAATAAATAAATACTATGGCCCTATCCTTCATGTTGGCGCGGAGGAGGAAACAAGAAGCGCCTGCGCTCGGCTCCATCATCGCGATTGAGACAGGACAGAGAGCAGATGGCAAAAATGGCGGCCAAATCTTTCGCAGCCCTCACAGCGATCCTGAGCTCGGCAGCTGCCATCTCGATTGCTGAGATCAATGGCGACCGCTACCTCTCGCCATTCAAAGACCAGAACGTCACCGATGTCAAGGGCCTTGTGACTGCGATTAACAGCAATGGCATCTTCCTCCGGTCTACGGAGCCCGATGACAATCCCGCCACTTCCGAGGGCCTCTTCGTCTTCAGCTCCGCTTCCGCCAAGACCGTCAAGGTTGGCGACATTGTCACTCTGGATGGAGTCGTCACGGAATATCGGTGCGTTTGAGCACATACCATTGTATCTGGTGCGAAACTGACATGATATGAATATATCAGATCCAATACCGACTACATCTATCTGACTGAACTCAACAAGCCCACAAACATCAAGGTCATCTCATCTGGAAACGAAGTGAAGCCGCTCGTCATCGGCGTCGATACTTCGTTTCCTCCGACCAAAGAGTTCTCAGGGCTCGACAAGGGCGGAATTTTCGGTGTTCCCAATAAGGTGACCACCGTTTCTGGCACGAATCCCCGGCTCCAGCCTGACTTGTACGGCCTTGATTTCTGGGAGAGCCTCGTTGGTGAGTATGTCACCATCAAGGACGCCTACCAAATCAGCCGTCCCAATACATTTGGCGACGTCTATGTTCGTGGCAATTGGCCCGTCACGGGTCTGAATGCTCACGGTGGCTTGACGATGCTGGAAGGCGACGCCAACCCCGAAGTCATCACCATTGGCAATCCTCTCGACGGATCCAAGAACCCGCTGGATACTCGAATGGGCGATTATCTCGGCGACATCACCGGTACTATCTACAATGACTTTGGAACCTACAGGCTGCTGCCTCTTACTCACCTCTCTCCCCTTAAGAACGCCACCACCGACTTTCCCGCCGTTGCTTTCAACAGCACTGGAAATTGTCTGGGCATCACTGTTGGCGACTACAACACTGAGAATCTGATGCCCGACTCACCTCACCTGCCTCTTGTCGTTGATCACATTGTCCACAAACTGCGCACTCCTGACCTCATCTTCCTCCAAGAAGTGCAAGACAATTCCGGCAACAAGAATGACGGCATAGTTGATGCCAACCTCACTCTCACCACACTTGCGTCCAAGATTGAAGAAGTCTCTGGTATCGTCTACGACTTTGCAGAAATCAGTCCTATCAATAATCAAGATGGTGGAGAGAACGGCGGCAACATTCGCCAGGCCTATTTCTACCGCTCTGATGTTCTCGAGCTGTATAAGCCCAATCAAGGTGGAAGCCTTGACATCAATGAGGTTCTCGAAGGCCCAGAGCTCAAGTACAACCCCGGCCGAATCGATCCTCTCAACACTGCTTGGGCGGCCAGCCGCAAGCCGCTTGCTGCCATGTGGAAAACCATCAAGGGCACCAAAAAGATCTTTTTCACCATCAACGTCCACCTCACTAGCAAGGGTGGCTCAACTTCTTTGTCGGGGGACCCTCGCCCGCCAGTGAACAAGGGCGTCGAGAAGCGAACTCTGCAAACCAGCATTGTTGCCGTATGTTCTTTTTTTCTTTCTCACCTTCTCTTTAATATCACGGTTACCTGAGACGCTAACATGCACATCATAGAACTTTGTTGCTGAGATTCTCAGCCAGGATCCCTCAGCAAACATCCTCGTCGCCGGTGACTTCAACGAGTACTCCCAAGTTGACCCTCTGACCACCTTTTCTTCAATCTCCGGCCTGACTGATCTCGATGAAGTTGTCGGAATTGATCCCGTCGAGCGGTACACATATCTGTTTGATATGAACACTGAAGAGCTGGATCACATGTATGTGAGCAAGGGGCTCCACAGAGATGCAAAGTATGAGCACTTGCATCTGAATACCTGGCAGAACGATGCTGGCCAGGTCAGCGACCATGACCCCAGCGTGGCCAGGTTCAACCTCTGCGGATGCTCATCTAAGAAGCCAAAGCGGAGTTCTTAAACTTGAATGGACGAAGCATAAAAGTGTATTATAGTCTACATTACAACATATAGAAAATGAATTCACGCGCTACTGAGACAAGTAGTCACGCATTGATGGTCCTTTTCCAGTCTACAAAGCAATTCCAATTCTAGGGCCTTGGTAATGCTTTCTTGCAAATACAATCCAGTTCACTACCATGACAATTACAATCACTGCCAGTACTGCCACGGCATAATCTATAAAAGCCGTAAGTTAGTATATACCACACTTTTAACGATACTGTATCAAACTCTTGTCGTTCCAAGGGCATATTAAAAGGGCTGTCAACTTACTCATGTTACTTCTAGTCACCGGTAAAACAGTTGGAAACATGAAGAAAACCGTTTCGATAACTGCCGCAATAACAGTCCCAATATTACAAGCCCAACCCACCATCTCGGGGACTCTAAATGCCCTTTTGCGAGGAAGCACCTTTTCACTTCTTCTGCGATATAACAGAAGCGCAGCCGGAAATGCAAAAGATATCATCTGCATCAAGGAGAATGCCCCGACGAGAGAATTAAACGCTGCTGTGGAGCCCAGGCTTATGCACCCACACAGGAAGATTAACCCTGCGTCGAGAATGAGAGCCGCGACGGGGATGTCGCCCAGCTTCGGAGACAGCCTAGCGAAATGGGACGAGAAGACGAGGCCACGGTCGCGGGCTAAGGCCCAGAGGAGGCGGGAAGTGGTTTGCTGGGTGGCGACGAGGATGAATGTGAAGATGAAGATGCCGACGACGAGGAAGACGGTGCCGGCAGTGTTTGACTTGCTAGCAATGCGCCAGAGTTTGTATATAGGCACGCTGAAATTTTTGTGGATTGTTTAATCACCGGTGCATGTTACGTCAAGAGAAAAGGGAGGTTATGAGGGACTCACGGGTCATTCGCAAATATGTCGAGACTTGGGATACAGTACGTCATGGCCACTGAAAAGATGAAACCAGAGACGAATCCAATTCCAATGGTCGACATGAGCGCCTTTGGCACAGTCTTTGAAGCATCCAGAGTCTCTTCTGCGAGATGCAGCGCGGCGTCAAGGCCCCCAAACATGTATGCATGCGTACCAAGACCTGTGAAGAAGGATACCACGGGCGTCCATCCCGAAGAGGGCTCGAAATTGGTCCACACCCAGGATGAAGGCTGCTTATCTCCTCGGGCAAGACAAATGATTGAGATGGTAAGGAAGGCTGAAAGGGTCAAAATAACTAGTCTCCAATCATCAGTATCTCTCTCACTGTGTTCAAGGTGCAAGAAGAAACGACTTACATGCTGCGTCGTGAATCCACTGCGTCCGCTTTAGCAAGAATAAATTGTACCATAGAGCAAAGACGTTGAGTGCCTGAGAAATGAGAAATAATTGCCAGGAGTTTGCCTTGTATCCGTTGTAAAACTCGGCTATCGCAGCGATACACAGGCTCGTAATACTTGCTACGCTCGCGGAGCATATGACCCACGAGACCGTTGCTATCATACCGCAGACATAAGACATAGACCTATTGAACCTTTTTGGCGCCATGATGCTCGTAAAGTGATATTGTCCGCCAGCAGTCGGGTAAACACTCGCAAGCTCCGCGAGAGTGACGGCAGCTGACCCGTACATGGCTGTGATGACGAAATTGCCGTATATCAACGAGACGGGACCTCCGGCTGTGAGGGCTGTTGAGAACGCCGTGGCGACGCCTGCCCAGCTGTTGGGGATATTGAAGCCGAGGGCAATTATCTGAAAAGGGCCAATGTCGCGGCGGACGGCTTGGGGATCGAGCTGGATCAGCTCTACTTGTCCCGTGCTTTCGGTGGTTGCTGATTCTAACGCAGGCCCAAGCTCAGACTTCTCAGGCAATTTGTCCTCTTGTTGATCCATTATGCTGGATATGAAGATGGAGATATATCTAGAAATCGTACATGCGTAAACACAATATCACCGTATGAAAGGACGATGGTGTATCAAGCAACAATTTGGACGGGCGTCAGGCGAAGAATCACACAGTCCACCAAGGACGCAAAAAGGGCCCTGATTCATCTTTTATGAGCGGCAAGAATCGCCCAACTTTTCGGATTGCTTGCAATCCCTGTCCTATGTCTCAGTTGGCAAGACATGGTGGCCTCAGCCTGGATCCCAATAGTTTGATGCTGACCAGCATCTCAAAGCAGTGTGACTGGGAATTTGGCTGAATGAACACATTAACTGAAGAGTATTTACAACTTTTCCACGCATATTGTTTGCAAGCCATGAGAGTCCCTGTACAGGATGGGTTGGATGGTGACAAGTATCACGATTACTCGTATTGTCGAGATATCCATGGACACTCGATTAATCATTGAGAAGAGATCATGTCTGACTGATAGCCAAGTCGCCCCGCAGACGTCATGTTGTGATACATAAAATCGACGTAGCCCTCAAGACACTGCCAATGAACGATAAATATTAATATCCACGGGCTTCGGCATAGAGCCGGTTTCCGGGTTTGACATGAAATTGCCTATCATTGAGACAGATAGCGGTTCTAAGTCAGGCTGGCTTATCATCTCTTGTCACTCTTTGCGCGATTGCGATGTCGCACAGCATCGGTGTTTTATATTATTTGCGATGCTTTCCTAGAAGGAGGAAATTGCAATGTCTGACAGACTATAGAGGAGATAGGCTTCAAATGTATGCCTCGGGCTTCAAGGCACTTGATTCATTGGATGGCGGACCGTCTCATCATTGATATGTATTCGCGCTCGTTGTCAGTCACTGGACTGTCAGCAGCTTCTACTCTGTATGCGGAATGCATGGATTTCGATGCCGTCGCAGCCAGTCTGCAGGCTTTCAGGCAGTGGGAGAGAGAGCCTGGATCTTTGAGAAAAGACAAAAAAAGCAAAAAAGCAAAAAGACCGACTCCATTCATCCCCTGAAAAAGACCACTCGCTCACCATCAGGAATGATCTATTCTCAATGAACGAAAAGGGGTTTCCTTTCCGAGAGACTGCCGCACCGGCAATCTTCAACTGAGGCGCGGTTCCAAGGCGAATTCTTCCTTACCCTTGCATCCGGAATCTCAGATTTCATCCCTCGTAATAAATGGTTGGCCAATAATCTGGCATTTTCCGGCCAGTCGGTGGCACATCGGGCTGTAGTCGCTCGTCGACAGGCAATCACTCGTCGAGACAAGGTCTCTGCTGCGGTTGGACGCCTCGGAACGCATCGTCGCTGTAGCAAGCTGCAAGCCACCATCGGCGCCGAGGCCAACTTTGGTCCCATCCCCGCCGCTTCTCCACACGCACTTGGGGCGCTAGATTCGGCACCAGCATGTCCCAGTTGCACGGCTGGAAGAAGACGCAAGTTTCACCTGAATAAAAGGCTCCTGAAGTAGGATCCAGCGTGACAGGGAGTCGGCAAGAGATTGTGCTCCTGCAAGATAGGCCGTGGCCGTTGTGATTCGCACAAGCGCTGGGAATCCCTGAAAAGCCACCAGCAATGTGGAAATTGGCTGCTACGTGACCATGCTCCGACGTCCCGTATCGTTGCAGTCAGCGGAACCGGTGTGGCTCGAGGCCAAAGCTAGACGGTCCGTGCCCGAAGATGCTACAGACAGTTAGTTTGCGGATGTCAGATCTCTAACGGATATGTGGAACGCCCAGACCATGATTGCTCCACGATGGGGGTTTGACCCAGTTGTTGAAGCATAAGAGATGCTTAACGCTTAATAGAGGTATGGGCTATGCTTCACTGTACGAGCAATACTGCTCAGCACCTCTTGCATGTCTAGCAGTAGCAAAAGACGAAGTAGACTCGGGATTCGGCTGCTGGACGAGTTTTCCGGTCCCGTGGCTCCCCAACGTTCGTCCGTTCGCTTGCTCGCGTGCATGGTTCGGCTCTGTCGCGCATGCTCGTACATACACATCACTGCTCCGTAGAAGGGCAGCAATCGCATGTGAATGAGGAGTAATACTCTGTAATATACTCGGGCTCGAATCGATCTCCAAGCAGACGCTAGACATAGAGTTTAGCCCCCGTGATCACTCTGTGGCGTCGTCGTGAATGAACAAGATTCCCCAAAGCGAAAACCCGCCTAGAATTTCTGGCACCCCTTCAGCAAAGTTCCCCAGCGATATGCAAGCCATGCCGTGGCCGCTAAGCCCCTCGTGGCATGTCGCCAGGAGCCGCCTAAACCGCCTAAACAGCCCGCCGTGTTGATTCGCGGGCCTCGCAAACTGGCTGCTGCTAGCTGCTGTCGCTTGAGGATCCTCCGTTTTTGGTGCGTCTGGCCCAGCCCGAGGTTATTTCCCTCGTACCAGAAACTCTCCTCAGTGTTTACTCTTTAATAGCTTCTCCCTCTAGCGGCAGCTCCTCACTTTCGCTTCTGCCCGCCTATGAGTTTGCTGTTCGGCCCCTGCTCGACCATCGCCATTGTCATGGTAAACAGAGTCGCATTTCGCATTCCGTAAACTCTGCGTGGCCTCTGGTACCTCCACTGGCAGCTGGTCTCGCAGGCGAGCTAAACCAAGGCACTGATTTTTGACTATTTCTCGGGGTTCGAGGGACACAGTGAAGAGGACACCAGGCCGATAAGAGTGAAGGGGATATCAACAGACTTATAATCCAAGGCAGTGGATGTCAACCTCTCTCCCTGGTGGACGAAGTAGGCGCACTGAGCTGGCGGCTCGAAACATCTGAGCTGCCACCACCGGCCAGCTGTCCGACACTTGCGCCAGTCTGCCAGATTGAGATTGATTCCCCGCGGGTTTCTGAAGAAAAGAAGGAGGAAGAAATCGAAAACCTCAAACGGCGCAATGGCAAGCGCAACAAAAGAAACGGGCGAGGGAATCGAAACCACCACAATGGCTGCCAGCCCAACAGACGATACGCCTCGCAGCGGCGTCTTCCACAAACTGTCCAATTCGGCCAGCAGCACCGAGGCGCTTCGCTTCTGGCGCTCCAAGAAGGATTCGTCCCAAGAGTTCAGCCTCCAGGAGCGCGATACCATCAGCAGCGACGAGCGGAATCCCGATGTCGAGAACGGCACGTCGACCGAGTACCGGACGTACAAGCGACGGTGGTTTGGCCTCGTTCAGTTGACTCTCATGAACATTATGGTGTCCTGGGGTGTAAGTCAGATCCTCTTGCTGCCAATTCGCGAGGCGCTTCTCGTTGTCTCGCACGGTTGAGACCAAACAGCTAACGATACTCCATCATAGTGGCTAACCTATGCCCCCGTTGTCGACGACTCCGCCGCCTACTACAACGTGAGCTCCTCCGCAATCAACTGGCTTAGCACTGCCTTCTTCCTATCCTTTGTCGCCATCTTTCCCGTGACCCTCTGGGTCCTCAGCCGCGGCTTCAAATTCGGCTTCATCTGCGCTGCCGTGCTGCTCATCGTCGGCAACTGGATCCGCTATGCCGGCTCGTCTAAATCGTCTGGCGGCATCTACGCTTGCGCCATGGTCGGCGAGATCTTCATTGGATTTGCCCAGCCGTTTGTCCTAGCTACGCCGGCCAAATACTCTGATCTGTGGTTCACTCACCGTGGGCGTGTGGCCGCGACTGCTTTGGCTAGCTTGGCGAACCCATTGGGTGCGGCTTTGGGACAGCTGATCAACCCCTTGTGGGTGAACTCATCCAAGGACGTCTCTCAAATGGTCCTCTATGTAGCAATCATTGTAAGTCTTCTTGCTCCAACTCCCGCTCATCATGGAGATGGAAAGGAGGAACTGTCAGCTAACAATCATTAGTCCACCGCATGCTCAGTCACCGCCTTCTTCATCCCCTCCAAGCCACCGACTCCCGTTGGAGCCTCCTCGGAAACCCCCAAGATGCCTCTCTTCCCATCCATCCGAACCGCCATCCGCTCTCTTGAGCTATGGCTCGTCTTTGGAACCTTTTCCGTATACGTCGGCCTCTTCAACGCCGTCTCCAGTCTCCTCAACCAGATCCTCGTCCCGTACGGCTTCACCGACGACCAAGCTGGCATTGGCGGCGCCGTCCTCATTGTCGTCGGCCTTGTCACCGCCGCAATCACGTCGCCCATCCTGGATCGCACGAAGCACTTCCTTCTCGCCATTAAGATCATCATCCCCATTGTAGCCGCGTGCTTCATCATCTTCATATGGATGCCCCAGACGAGGGGCCTCGCTGGCCCGTACGTCATCCTCGCCATCATCGGCGCGGGCTGCTTCGCCCTCGTGCCCATCGCCGTCGAATTCCTAGCCGATCTGAGCCACCCCATCAGCCCAGAAGTCACCTCGACCGCAGCCTGGGCCGGCGGCCAGTTCTTCGGCGCCATCTTCGTCATCGTCAGCGACCCGCTCGTGGCCGGCAGCGACGCCGACCCTCCAAAGAACATGAAGAAGTTTCTCATCTTCCAGGCCGTTCTCGCCGTGGCCGCGGCGCCCCTGGTCCTCGTGCTGGGCTGGTTTGGACGGAAAGACAAGGTCATTTTGCGAAGACTGCAGCCGCGTCAGGAGGAAACATGAGGCGATACATCTTCATATCGTACAAAGAAAATACTAAACCCCGAAAAGCAGAAGCATATGAACGCCCACAGCCACGACTTTTCCACTTACAATTCCCACAAATCTTATTTCTCACGTCGTTGCAACATCCGGAATGTGTACATGTATATGAATGACTACTGGGAGAACAGGCATATCTATATGCCATCTTCGAAACCTCCAATTTTTTCAAGCAGAGCGGGCGAGAGACAAAAAGGAAAGGGTGCTTTGGACTTTAATTCTTATGGTAGTCATATTAGTGATTACTCTCTCGTATCTATTGATACCAGACGTCTTTGACATTTAATATACCCCCCTATCGCTTTTTTCTTTTCCAGCTCCTCCTTCTAATTCCTGTCCCGTGTATTAGATTCCCGTTTTATCTTCCGTGAAGAAAACAGGTTAAATAGTAGCTCATAAATAAAGAAACAAGTTGAGAAAAAAGCAAATCAATCATTCACTCTTTATCCAGCTTTATTATCTTCGCCCACTGGTGTCTCAACCGCTCCATCTCTTCCCACACCCGCGCGCCCGTCTCCTCAAACTCCACCAGCGCCTCCTCCGTGACATTCTTCGACTCCAGTCTTCTCCCCACCGATTTGTGCAGCACTCCCTTGGCTGTGTCGGCAGCAATCGTCTCGTCCGTTTCCGGCTTGCCTTCCCACCCCCAGCCGTCAACCTCCGTCTTCTTCACGTCCGACACGAGGTGTCTGTCGCAAGCACTGCCCCATTTGATGCGGTCCGCCTGCATCTCGTCCAGCGCCGCTTGATCCTGCAGGGTAATCCAAGTCGTCGACGACGCGCCCTTGTAGCCGTCGACGTTGTGCCAAGGCGAGCCAACCCAGCGGGCAACCACAAGAGCGAGCTCGTACGCCCAGAAGAGGAACCACGGCACGGGGAAGAGCGTGCTGGCCACGACACCCGGGTGCGTGACGTACATCTTGGGCGGAACGGGCTTCTCGGCCGCATCGCCACCCGATTCTTCGTCCATCCGCAAGAAGGGCCCCGAAAACGGCCGGATCGAGGGAAGGCTGTATGTCAGGGCGATGATGTCAGTGAGGCGCTTGGCCGATTCGTACGCGGCAGGCTTGAGGAAGCACTGCATGTCGTCCTCATAGTACACCTCCTCGATAGCCTCTACACTAGAAGACCAGACAATACGGCCGCGGGACTCGTCTTGCGAGCGGCGCGACAGCAGCGGGAGCAGCTGATGGGCGAGAATGTAGTGTCCAAAGACACACGCGCAAAACACCTCTCCGAGAAGGGGCTTCTCCGGCTACATCCACGTCAGTAAATACAAACCCCCCTCACTGTATCTTAGGTGGATCAACGGCAACATACATATCCGTAGCTCTCCTGCTCGTTCAAAATGCTTGTCGGCAGCGAATTCTTAAAAGTCGGATATGTCACCGCCTGCACCAGGCCCTGCGACAGAATCTTCCACACAGCCATGGGATAGTTGCACCCGGACCAGTTCCCGTACGCAGCGTTGAACACCACCGTGTCCAGCCGCGGGATCCTCACGTTCCGCAGGTACTCGCCCTCCAGCCCCTCCGGGTTGCTCACCGTCCCGCGGCACAGCTGCTCCGCAAAGGCGTACACGCCGCGCAGGTCGCAGAGGTCCAGCGTCAGGCTCAGCACGTGGATGCGCTTCGCCGCGTCCTCCCATTTGTAGCCTTCGCCGGCGCGCGATCGCAGCGCGGTCGACGTCCTCGCCGCAAGCTCGGCATGTTCGCGGAGGGCCTTGATGGCCTGGAGGGACTTGGAGGCGGACCGCGTCGTGGGAATGATGATCAGGTGCGATGTCAGCGACCGCGTCGCAAGGAACTCGTCGATCAGACGCTGTCCCGTCCCGAGGCCAATGCCGCTAAATCCCAGGCATCCCAGTCAGCGATCACGGCAGATACAGGACATTAAAAGCAAAAGGTGGAGGGAAGCAAGCCTGCACTGTACCTGTTTGCACCGGTAATCAAGACAAAGAGCTGATCCTCGGGGGCCACCAGCTCCCACGGCGCCGCTGCCGGCCCTGCTGCTGCGGGTGCCTCCATCACCATCTTGTCCAGCTTCAGAAATCTCCCGATTCGAAGCACCAGTGTCCTCGCAGTATACCACGTCGCAAAAGTTGTTCAATTCGGAGCCGGAGCTGCTCTCTGCTCGTTGGTGAATATCGTACGAGCAGAACTGTAGGGCGAGGGAGGCTTTGACTTCAGCCGGTACGGATACGGATTTATATAGATAAGGAACCACCAATCGTGTTACGGAGTCGTAGTAGCAGTAGCTTAGCTTAGCTCACTTTATTGACAAAGACCGATTCGCTCGCCTATTTGCTACAGGAGTGGTGCTGTTGATAAGTTTTGCTCCCTTTGAATTCGGTGGCGCGGCGGGTGGCTTTTTTCGTTTCTGCTAAGTCTTCCCTACTTACACTCTAGCATCTTCCCATTTAAACCGTAGTGGCCCGTGCTATGGTGCAACTAAAACGACGTTTTATTTTGTCTCACCCCGCCGTCGTCAGATATGCGGGCGTACAGGAGGCCCTTCTTGTCGATCCACATGCAGGTACACTTTCAGGAATTTGGAAGTAAAGAAGAGCAAGGCAGAGCTGTGCTTTGCATACCACTGGACATTCGTATTTTGGTCCCAACTCCGAATAGGAAGATGTACTCCATCATACCTTATTAGATGATGCTCGGGCGCTCGATAGATGGCTTACACCTACGTAATACGCCTGTGTACAGCCACTTCTTCCACGCAAGCATACGATGGCACTAATAGCAGTAGCCGTCATGGACTTGTCTCTTTGGCGGGAGGCACGACAACTTGACGAATCTCAATTACTGATTACAATTTCCATCTCCCCTTTTCAACACCGAGTCTTGAGGGCCAAAAAAGTATTTCACTACAGCTGCTAGTATTCGTAAATGAAGAGTCAATTTAGTAACATTTCTCGGCCTTTATTGCCAAACCAAACATCATACACCCCATATGTCCTCTACATTGCATTTTTCCATGGCCAAAAATATTGGCGTAATAAAAGAAGTTACCACCCCGTTGAACGTTTTCGACTCTTTCGAGTCCATGCCGTTCCCAGTATATCCGACCAGTGCATGCTACCGCTCTTTATGCTTTATGAAATATATGCCATTCACAACCCATTTGTTTACTCCTTCGACTTGCTCTGGCCCTCTCGCACAGCCGCCAGAATCAGATCCTTGGCCTTCTCCACACCTTCACGAGTGCCCAGAATCTCAATGGCCTCGTCCTTTGCCTGGTCTCGTGGCACCTGAATCTGGCAGTTGCTCTGGTTTCGGATCGACTTGACCTTGCTTCCGTTTGGTCCAATGACAAAACGATAGGTTCGGGGATCAGGGAGAATAAGATATCCCGTGGAGTCATTAGCCTTAGCCTGCTCCAGAGCCTTCTGGATAAGGTCTTTGGCCTTGGCAACATTGTCAGCGGATCCGCGCAGAATCCACGGGATGTCACCCTCCTCGCCCGACTCGATGCTAACAATCTTCCAAGAGTGGACGTCGGCTGCTGCATCCGCATCATCCGTGATCAGTGGCAGAGCACCCTCAACGGCTCTGGCCGAGGGTGTAGGCTTTGCGGGAATGCTCTGGCCGCCATGATCCACCGTCACCTGGTAGTTGTTGCGAAGCTGGCGGAATAGCTGTCCGCCGTTGGAAACCACGTGGTGGACGTTTCGGGGAATCTGGAGCGTCTCGCCTTGCTGCTGCTTGATCAGGCCAGCGATGTGCTCCTTGGCCGAGGCGACATTCTCCGGACGACCAGTAACCTTAACACCAGTCTTGCCGTCACCCTGGCGTGGGATATCGATGGAGACACTAAATTGCGACTCGAGCTGGCGCTTGGCATCGCCTCCTCGTCCTATGAGTGATCGGTGCTGGTCAATGGGCACGTCCACGATTTCTGTCACCTGGTTTTCACGCTCGGCAACAATCTCCTGGATCTTCTTGATGATGTTCTGGACCACCTGAGTGCGGCCCTCCACCTTGATGGTGTTGCCATCCGCTTCTTGCTTGGGGAACTGGATGGTTCGAGCAAGGGCCCGGCGATCATCAGAGCCACCAGCTCCAACAACAATGTCGCGAAGGTTAGAACCTATGGATTCATGTTAGAATAAAAGAAATCATGATAAACATACAAGGACATTGAATACGTACCACTAGCTCCAATAAGTGCCTTGTGATGCTTCTTGTCCACCTCAATTGTCTGAACAATGGTGTCGTCAAATGCCGCTCGCTTCTCTTCGAGAATTTGCTGCGCCTTTTTAACTTGAGACGCGGTTCCCTTGATGAGAATCTCGACGATGGGGGTGTCTCGGTCAGCAGGAACGTCAATTCGGGCACCAGTCAACTGTCGAAGCTCGTCCAAGGCAGCACCGCCCTGGCCAATCAGTGAACCGACTTGCTTTTGCTGCACTCCGATGGTGGCAGTGTGGGAGTGCTCCTCCAGGTACTTGTGCAGGGAGAAGATCTCATCGCGAGCTTCGTCAGCGCCCTTCTTGGGGCCGCGGATGATGACTTCATCCGGAGCCTGCTGGCGGCGAGGCTTGCCAGCGTCACTTGCGGCATCAGCATTGGATTGGTCATCCCCGCCCTTGGCCGACCGAGGGAAAAAGATGAGAACCTTGTACCGTGTCTGCAGGCGGTTGATTTGGCTTCCCTGAGCACCAATCAGCTCCCTGTGGTACTTGGGGTCGATCTTCAGCGTGTGAGTCGTCTCATCGGCCAAAGTTCGACTGAGGTTCTGAATGTAGGTTCGGGCCTTCTCGGCCTTTGCCTGGGGTCCCTTGAGCTCCACCTTGCCGTCCTGGACTTGAATCTCGACGTCAAATCGATCACGAAGCTCCTTGATGTTGCTGCCGCCCTTGCCGATGAGGTGGTTTGCGAACTTTTGAGGGAAGTCAAAGGTCAAGACGTATCCACGCTCCTTCTCATCCTTCTTTTCTTGCTCGATAAAGGCATTGGCCTTGCTGGCAAGCGACTCGACAGCCGACTTGGGTCCTCGCAGGGTCACAGTGGTGCCAATCTTGGTCACTCTGACAGGGATTTGAGATTCCTGTCGGCTCTCCTGCTCCTTCTTGATGAATCGGCGCAGCTTCTCGTGGAACTTGGCAGGAACATCAAGAGCCACGCTGCTGAGCTCCTCTTGGTTGCTGATGAGGCTGAGGATATGCTTTTGGGCAGCGTCCAATGCTTGCTTAAAGGCACGTGCCTCAACATCCGTAGGCTTGACACGGGGAGGTTGGTAGGCGCCTTCGGCGGGGTCGGGGCCCTCAAAGACAAGAAGCACGGGGACATCGCCTTCCGATGCCTCTGGTACCACAATGTGAACACCAAAATCCTTCTTGACTCTTGGTGTGACGTCATTACGCAGATGCTGGTGGAAGAAGGGGTCAATGGGGACGGTCTGCATACGTGAGGGTGGGTGCCCGTTGAGGATCGCGGTGATTTCCGATTGCGCACGGATCGCATTCTTACCCTCTCGAGAGTACAGCTCCCAGGGAAGGGCGCCATCTTGAGAGAACGGAGTGTTGATATGGGTGTTGTAAAGCTTCTCCAGTCGCTCAATCTCCCTGCGCTGACGAAGGTATCTGGTGATGTTGGCAGCATGGGCCAACGCGCCACCGGGAGCATTGCGGTGAGACCTTGAAATATCAATGTTTGACATTTGCATGCCCATGGCGAGATCCATGGCTCGCTCAAGACCGGCCTGCACCTGGGAAGGAGGTCCAACAACGGTGATCATATCATCATCTTCCTCGGAGGGAAATACGATGGAGCAACCGGTTTCATTGAAGAACTCCTCCAAGGGGATACCTCGCTGTCCAATGATGAACTGGTGCCTGCCTCTTTGGATGGAAAGCTGCTCGGCCTCGAGCTGCTTCTGCAATTCAGTGGCACGACGCTCAATCTCAGCTCGAGCCTTTTGCACAGCGACACGGTCACCGGCAAGCAGGATATGCTCATCATCTGCACCAGCAGGGGCAAACACAGGTCGCTGGCCGGGGGCCGGCGCAACAGGGAGCGGCGCCGAGGAGTACAGCTGATGAGTGGGGACACGGACCTGGACTCCATTGGCCTCCTCCATCGCTTGCGCCAGAGAATTTCCAGGTCCGGCAATGAAAGGGTAGAAAGCGGTAGGGATCCCCCGCACTTTGGTTTGAACGTTGGCAACCCGCTCGCCAACGATCTTGAGAATCTCATTCTGGGCATAAGCTGCAGAGTGAGCATTGCCTTCCACAATGACGTCGATGAGAGCCTCATCATCTTCATCATCCACAACCTGGTTCTCATCCACCTTGGGCAGCTGAATCTTGGCACCCGTCTTTTCCTGGAGAGACTTGATTGTAGCACCACCCTTGCCAATGATGTATGCTCGAGTAGACTGGGGGATAGGGACTTTGATAGAGACCTTTACACACGCAGGGAGAGAAACATTAGACGGCGGTGACATGCTAAGAGGCGCACGGTTGAGCACATACCTTTACTCCAATCTGAGACACCAGTTCCTTGAGTGCTTGTTGGGCGACGTCTTGAGGACCAGTGGCACTGAACTTGAGATGGCCATTGGGGGACTGGGTCATGGTAATGTTGGCACGAGACTTGCGGTTGATATCCTTGAGGATATCCGGAATTGGCCTCCGAAGCTCGGAACGAGGACGAATGAACTGAGGGGCGAGAGTGTAGGTCTCGACTCTTCGTCCGGGAATGACCATGGAAGGAGTGGTTGCTTGGGCATTGGGAGTGACAGTGCCGGATGCCGGAGTCGACGAACGGGAAACACCATTGGATCCCCCATTGGCATTACTCTTGGCTCCCCAGATGGGGGCAACGCTGGGGCTCTTGCCTTTGGGAGCTCCAAGTTCGGGGAAGAGCTCATGAGACTGGGTATCAAGAGCAGGCTCCTTTGGCTTACCGGCAGTCTTGGTGACCGGAGCAGCTGCAGCAGCCGATGCATCTTCAGCAGGCTTTGTGAGCAATTCATCATCGGGCACATCCTCAACAGTCACATGGTGCTGCTGAAGGCGCTGAGCGACAGACTCCTCGCCAGCATTGGCGACGCCAGCAGAGACAGACTCTTCGGAAGCCATTATGAAATTCGACTCGGAAGCGTTGCAGATGGATGAAGACTAGATAGGGATGGAGTAGACCAACACTGACCCGACAAACAGGAGAAGTTAGTAAAAAGGCATAGGGAAACAGCTGGGCAGCCATTGCAGGCCAAAGCGCCGGCAAAGACCGAGGGCAATTGGTCCAATGGCTGTTTTGGCTCCTTCTAGCTCAAACTCACCACACTGTAGTATGTGCAAACAAGAACAGGCAGCCTTTGGGCTTTGCGGATAGCGGCACAAGACGTTTACGTGACCAGACGGCGGGGAGTCACTTTTGATGCTTTTTTGCTAAAGTCCGTGGTGTCTAGAACATGGTGCAGACAAGCCAACAGACGACGAATACCAGAGACCAGAGGGCGAAGACCAGAAGACAGGCGGCGACCGGGCGAAGACGAGCAGAGCCGACGATGAAGCGTTTTGGGGGAGAAAGGCGAGTTGAGGGTGAGGTGGAAGTTTCTCCAGCTTTCTCCAAGAAGCTCTACCCAATAGTACGTACCGGCCGTTAATGCCACGACCGACTTTCCCTGCGGCCAGCCAACAAGGATGGCGCTCGGAGCGGAGCCTCTGTGGTAGCGGCTGCCAATGGCACCACCGCCGAGCCATGGCCGGTACTAGAGCTCCGTACCTTGCCGCCAACAAGCCTTGTGGCTCCAAAAAAAGGCGGTTGGAGAAGACATCACGAGCCAGGTCATGTGATGCTTCCAGAAGTGGTTTTTGTTGGGGGACACCATCTAATCTACAGATAAGAGGGACGCTTGATAACAATCTTATCGCCCTTATCGAGGGAGCAGGAGAAAAATTGAGGGTTTGACTGTTTTTGTAAGATGAGTTGCGTTGTTTGTCCTTTTCCTGATATTCAATTGGCTTCTTTCCGAGTGCGAGGTAAGGGCAAAACAAACTAACATGCAGTAGATGGATTCATGTTCATTCGCAAAAATGGTAGAAATAGTACTTGCACCATTCGGGCATTCATCGTAATCGTCAACAGAAACAGTTGAAGCCCCTCTACGGAGTAGATTTGACAGAGGGGCAATGTCCATCCCGCACGCGATTGGCTGTATAGAAGTACGGATCAAGACAGTCTCAGAGCCACCTTGGTTTCCCACAGTCCATAGAAAGCACCTACTGCAGAGCCCTTATAAGATTCAACTCAAGCAATTGTCAATAGCTAAGCTGGCATCTTTCTCCGTCTGCCGAGGCCATGCAGCAGCTCAAGATGACGCTTGTGACTCTCCAACTGCAGGTACTGTGCACGGCCCTCCTCGGCTGGTGACACCACATGCAAATGTCTGTTACGAATCGCCGAGCGCCAGATTGGATTGAAGATGCACAAAAAAAGCTTGGTACTTTGTTAGTTTCCGGATGTGACATGACTTTAACGGTAGGCATGGTGCCATCGGCAATTGTTGCTGTGATTTATAAACTGTCTTCAGTTGTAAATGCTGCGATAACCTCCCATCGCATGCTATATGTGTGCCTGCATTAGAATTGCTGAAGCCCACAGCTCTATTGTCGTATCGTCACCAAGCATGCTGTAATCGTGAATATAAGCCTAATTCGATGTAAAAGTTTAACCCATCCATGGCTCTGTCAAACATATAAGCGTATGCCTAGTCTAGAGTATAACATCTTACGAGGTCCCCTACCACTACCCCTCTACAAAAAGTTCCAAAGAGTCCTAGCTCAACTGCTGCGTAGCATTGCATGCGTCAACTTATGGAGGGGTCGATACAAGACAGCAATCAAAAGGGCGTCTCAGCGAGAGACAAGGCCAAGCGCCTGATCACGTCCTGCCGTGTGCCGACCTGAGACCAAAACTTGACCGGCGCCTACGAGATCCGTCTGGTTGCGTTCGGCCCGCCAGGTGCCGTTGCAATAGTCTCCGTGAAGGGCGCTAGGCTTCACGATCTCTGGGCAGGAAAAAGAGCACAGCTTATGCGCGGCCCCAGACGAACACCCTGGTCAGATGGGGGCTCCTCGGGGAGAGGCTGGCTGCCTGCTTTGGCTCAACCCAATGTCACCTCGAAAGCAAATCCCAACGCCCGTTTGCCACGCGCGCATCTATCGGCGGCAACTGTTGCAGCAGATTGAGTTGGGGCGACGACGGCAAAACGAAGCAAAAAGCTGGCGATGAAGAAATTGCATGGAACGGGAGCGGGGTGTCTTAAAACGGCCCCAGCATCATGAAACAATGCGGTTGCCCACCGTCTTGCAGCAAATTAATGAGCTGGGATGGACATGCTGTTGCTTGCAAGTCTGCAAGTACTATTGTGTTGATTCCAGTCCGTATCCCAGCATTTGGTGAAAAAGTGATGATATTCTCCTCCCTGGCCTTGTATGCGCGCGCCCTGAGCGATCGATATTAATGCAAGGATCGTCAAAAGACCCGGCAGCGGCTCGCCTCTGGGACAGCCTCGTGTCTTTCAGGCGAACCAAGCCCCGAAATGCACTAGGTCTAGCTCCCTTGTATGTGCGCAACCTCTCCAACAGCAGATCCTAATAATAACACTGCTGCTCCGTATTGCAATTAATTTCACCTTGGGCTTTTGCGGTGGCACGACTACAATAAAGCATCCAGCAACAGCCAACATGCGTTAGGCTCAGCAGCCACGGGCCCCATTTGGGCGCTTGCGAAATCCTTTTTTTCTTATTTTTTCCTTTTCTTCTTCATTTAGGCGCTCCGCCGCCAATTTCTTGCTCCACATAGAGTAAGATCAGTCATCAATTGGGCTGCCATTGTCCCAGCGTCTTGGAGATCGAATCGTCGAAGCCACCAACAATAGCGCTAGCAAAAATGGCACAGGGGACCACAAAGGGGAAAAAAGAAAAATTGGAGCAGAGGCGAGAATAGTTACTGTGTGTGTGTTTGTGAGAGGGTTTTTTTCATTGACTTGGTATTTTTGTTTCTTATCGCTGGGCATCAATTCTGGCATTCGCGCTGTTGTGGTTGGCCAGTAACATGATTCTGCCCAGAATCGTAAGAAATAGCGCCTGATGAATGGCAAACGGGTCCAAGGCCTTGTCCTCCGTACTTGGCATCGATCTGCGCCCATGACGATTTCAGCAGAGAACAAACCCTGAGCTTTGCGCGCAGCACGAGCTTCCCCAGTAACGACAGGGGGAGGTTGAGGACAATCCCAGCAGATACGGTACGGGGTAAGATATGGCGTATTGTATGGCAGCAGATGTGCCGCTCCGTCACTTCTCCCCTAATGCATTATGCGTACAAACATGGCTCCCTACCTTATATCATCGAGCAGCTGCTATCGCCTGTCGATTTGCTCAAAACCGCCCGTCTCCAGTAAAGCTGCAGGCCTCATCCCGGTTCGCGAGCGAACAAGAGTCTCTCATTGTGTGCCGGCCAGCCACCAACGGGGGCCCCTCCCCCTCCTTCATACAGTAATGCTCACCTACCTGCCTGGATTTAAATCCACCATGTGCCCGCGCCAGCTCCGCACTGTGCCTCTACAGTGTCTGGCTCGTGATGGAGTGAGAGCTGTATCTGGACAATATGTAGAGTATAGATAGGAAGCGGCTTCAAAAGAGAGGGAAAACCAATCACTGGATAGCGAGCAAGAGAAACACGGGCCTCGGTTAGTGCCTGACTGCATTCACCAATAACGAGCGTCGACTTACAGCCCACGGCGCAACTCGAGACCCTGCGCGCGCGCATTGGGTTTCTGGTCGCAGTAGCATTTCTATTTTAGGCGGCGTCTTATTCACACATGCGCTCCTTGCTCGCATTGTCCCTTGGTCACTGTCTTGCAGTTGGATGGATAACGCACATATTCACGTAATGAATTTGAGAATGAGAAGAAGAGAGAAGGAAAACAACACTTTTCATTCCGCAATGCCGGTATGGCTGCCTTATTCAAGTTTGATGCTCCGTCGTACATTGTCAGTGAACGGATCTCCTTCGTTTGTGCCACCCCGACCCGCATACAGTGCATTTTCACTTCAGGCTCACACTCACACCCGCTGGGCGCCCCTCCTCGGCCTATTATCTCTTGAACAATCTGCCACTATATGGGGCCCAGGACGAGAGCAGGCAGGGAATAGCCAGAGGAGCAAAATTGAAGGCCGGACGGGATAGAGAGAAGCATCCTGGGAGGCTTGTTCTTGTTTGACGCCTCTTGTGCTACGCCGATACCTACAGTACGCTGAGTGCTCATCCTCGTACGTACATGCACATACTCCGTACTAATCGATCGGGAATCCCTTCTGAAACCCCCCGGGCTGAGAAACCCCCGTCAACAAGTTTTCCTGGCAATTGGCCATTCATTCAATCTCTTTTCTGCAAGCTGCTCACTGCCATTCGCGCACACACACCCCCCAAAAAATTGTCGAACCACGGACGGGCCACGGAACGGGGGACCACTCTTGTGTGGGCTGAGACAGTCTTAGGTAAGGGTGCGTGCTCGCAGCGCTGCAGAGGCACTATCGATCCAGCCATCCATCCCCATCATGGACCGCCAGAGCCCGCCGTTGAACGGCAATTCCCAGCGTCGCAAACTCATCAAGCGGCCGCCCTCGCACCAGCCCTCGTACGGCCGCTCCTCGTCTGGCTACGACACCGAGTCGCTCGACGGCAAAAGCTCCGGCTCGCGCAACCTGCGACGAGCCCCCAGCGCTCCGCCCGTGCGGTCGACGGCCTCAAACGCGTCCAACGGCTCGTCTTCCCCGCGACACCCGCACCCGTCGAGCTTCCAGCAGCGAACGAATGCATCGCCGGCGCTGCCCCAGGGCGACTTCGCAGCCTCCCAGCACAGCGCCCGCGCAAACCGCTACCGCCTGAGCGACCCCAACCAGAGCGCCCGCCTGCTGGACCAGCGCCGCGGCAACGAGGACCTCCTCGGCGCGCCCTTTGACGGCACCACCATCCTCAACCACATCGAGGCCATCAAGTACACCAGCTCGCCGCCGCCGCAGCCCCAGCAGCCGTCGCTGGTCAAGGCCGCCACCGACCCCCGCTTCGCCAGGCCGTCGCCGAGGACCTCTGCCAGCTACGGCGGCGTCATGGATCCCGCAGGCCTCGACAGGGCTTCCACCGGCCGCCCAGCCGACGCCGGCCTCATGAGCCCCAAGCGCTTCTCCGACGAGGCCAAGGAGGCCAAGCCCACAACCTCGCGCAAGAAGTCGGGCTTCTCCGGCTTCGTTAACAGCCTGGTCGGCTCCCAGAAGAAGCCCGTGATATCGGCGCCCGAGAATCCTGTCCATGTCACCCACGTAGGCTACGACAGCACAACCGGCCAGTTTACCGTCAGTCCCAGCCCGATGCCAGCCAGGTCAGAGAAGCGAGTCGAGAATGCTAACGTCCACCCCAGGGATTGCCCAAAGAATGGCAGCGTCTCATCAACGAGAGTGGCATCTCCGAGAAGGAGAGGAGAGAGAACCCGCAGACCATGGTTGATATCCTGCAGTTCTACAAGGAGACCACCGAACGGCCGCCCGAAGACCAATCCCTCGAGAAGTTTCACAATGCCGGCGCCACAGACGCTCGCCAGTATGCCGTCTCCCCGACGTCGCCAAACACATATCCCAGCAATTACTTTGGTATGTTATCCTTCCATGTCTCTATTTTTTCCCTCCCCCCACTGTGCGAGCTTATGCCCCGCCATTTTGCACATCGGCAGCAGCCTTCTAACCACGCACGAGATGCAGGGAGCTTTGAGAATCCCCGGGCACCGCCTCCCGTCCCTGCGGGCAGGACACATGCCCCCGGGCCGGTCAAGGAGATCATGCCGAGTCGGCCAGCGCCGAAGCCCCCGATCAGCATGAACAACCGGCCGCTGCCCCCCGGCGCATATGCGGCAAAAGACTCCGGCATCGGTATGGCGCAACCTTTGGACGATGCTTCGACCAGCAGCTACAGCCATTCTCAAGAGGGCACGCCAATGCTTCCAGAGGAGCACAGGTCACGGTCCAACTCTCGCACCAACGGTCTATCGCCTTATACGCCCCAGACCCCTTCACTCAGCCCCGCCACTCCAGCCAATGTCTACCAGCAGCAGTTGATGCAGCAGCAGCAGGAGCAGGCCATGGCCCAGGCCCAGGCCGCCATGACAGGGCAGCTTGGCCGAGCCCCCAGCAAGAGACAGCCGTCTCCGCACGTAGCGGCTCCCACAGCCGCCGCCGGATACGCTCGCCCTCCCGAAGCCAACGGCCATCACAATGCGCAGCGCCAGCAGCCAAGCCCGGGCGGTGCGCCCGCCGCCGCAGCCAGCGCCCGCCCGCGGCAGCGAGTGCGCCAGAGCAACGGCATGGACGTTGTGGCCTCCCTCAAGCGGATATGCAGCGAAGGCGACCCGCGCAACATCTACAGGGGCTTCACCAAGATTGGGCAGGGTGCCTCCGGCGGAGTGTACACGGGTCATGAGAGAGGCACCAATCGGTTGGTGGCCATTAAGCAGATGAACCTGGAGCAGCAGCCGAAGAAGGACCTCATCATCAACGAAATCTTGGTCATGAAGGACAGCTCCCACCCGAACATTGTCAACTTCATCGACAGCTACCTCTGCGACGGCGAGCTGTGGGTGGTCATGGAGTACATGGAGGGCGGCAGTCTAACAGACGTCGTCACGTTCAACATCATGACGGAGGGGCAGATTGCCTCGGTGTGCAGAGAGACGTTGCGAGGGCTTCAGCACCTGCACTCCAAGGGTGTCATTCACCGTGATATCAAGTCCGATAACATTCTCTTGTCCAGCGAGGGCAACATCAAGCTCAGTAAGTAATTTCTAGAGAGGAAGTTTCAGGCTATCCCCTCCCCCCTTTTTTAACCCTCACGACTCCATCATGCTGACCATCTGGCACAGCCGATTTTGGATTCTGCGCGACCATCAACGAGGCCCAGAACAAGCGTACCACTATGGTTGGCACGCCGTACTGGATGGCCCCCGAGGTCGTCACGCGCAAGGAGTACGGCCGCAAGGTCGACATATGGTCCCTTGGCATCATGGCCATAGAGATGATTGAGGGCGAGCCGCCGTACCTGACCGAATCGCCCCTTCGCGCCCTGTGGCTGATTGCTACCAACGGTACGCCGCAGATCAAGAACGAGGGCGACCTGTCGGCCGTGTTTAGAGACTTTTTATACTTTGCATTGAAGGTGGACCCCGAGAAGCGGGCTAGCGCTCATGATTTATTAAGAGTGAGTTATTCCCTTTTTTTTGTTTTGCTTCTTCATCAATTCCGTTTTGCTGACTGCCGTCCTCTAGCACGAGTTCATGAAATCATGCGTCGATCTATCACAGTTATCACCCCTAGTCCGAGCAGCGCGAGAACAGCGGGCCCAAGAAAAGGCTCGCAAGGGTTAAGCATCTCATGTCTTTTTACATCATTCCAACTCTCACGCACGTCCTCCTCTCCTTTTCCTCTCCGCCTTCCCTCCTCGAAAAAAAGACAGGTCGCTTCTCCCCCCCTTTTGTTTTCCTTGAAGAAAAATTCCTTGAATATTAGAGGCATCCCCGTTGTTTCCACGTCCCCCCTCTCCTCCATCTTTTCCGTCATCTCTTCGCGGGGGTTTTCTGCTGTGGTTGGAAGAGGGGGAAAAGGGGGATGGGGAGAACTGTGTATTTAGAGCTCGCCAGCTCCCCCTCTTGTCATGTATCGTGCCATTTTTTAACTTTTTTGCATCTCTTCTTTTTTTCTTCTTCTTTTCTTTACAGATTTCCGAATGGGGGGCACTTCTTACGAATCTAGTGCTGCCTACTTACCTACCTACCTAAACCTCTTTTCGTTTTTTTTTCTTATTCTTCTTCTTGTCGTTTTTTTTTAAGAAAAAAGATGAAAAACAAGAGTTAGTTAAGTTAATACCCAGGTGAAATAATAAAATGCATTCTTTTTTCTCGACAGTTTTCATGGCTTTATGCAGTGCGGTTTGTGAGCTTGTGCGGAAATGGGTGAGTATCAGGTAGACACAAAGCTATATACCTTAGATAATGATGGCTTTATAAATGTCTGGGTCTATCAACTTGGGGGTTCGAAAGATATATATTTAATAATTCTCCATATCGATAACGAAATATGTCAAAACAAATGTTATTCATATCGTCTGCCAGCTAAATGATGATACTTAGGTACCTTATGTTTACGAGGCGAATCCATTCAAGATGGGAACGAAATGACAGTCACACAGAAACAGAAACCAAATTAAACTTCAAAGCCAAAGGCCACTTCATTAATTGATCCGCCAACGTGTTTGGCCAGATCGGGTTTTCATCTAAATATCTCTAATCTCTCGTCATTGAACTCGACGTCTATTCCCTCTATGCTTGTCTGGCTCTTTGTACCCCGACCAGCCGACAGCAGACCCAAAAAACTCCGAACAGGAAACAGAAAAAAAGGCGATGCACTTTCGCAATGAAAAACACGTATGATCATATCAAAAACCCCGATTTTTGTAACTGCCTCAAAACCGACTGCACCTTTCATGCGTCGATGTCTCCCAAAACTCCAATGCCCAAGCCCTCGAGGCTATAGGCGGTGTCGCTTCCGTCATGATATTAAAGTGTTGTGAAGTGTGAGGTGCCATGCCATTCATCCTTTAGTAGCAAGAGTAGCCACCGTCGATGATGACGTTGGAGCCGGTCATGAAGCTGGAGGAGTCGGAAGCCAGGAAGACGCAGAGGCCATTGAGCTCGTCAACGGCACCCAGGCGGTCCTGAGGAGTCAGGGACTTCCAGATCTTCTTCTGGGCCTCGAGGGCAGGGACACGGTTGAGGGCAGTGTCCATGTAGCCGGGGGAGATGCAGTTGACGCGGATCTTGTACTTGGCCCACTCAGCAGCGATAGACTTGGCGAACTGAATGACACCGGCCTTGGAGGCGTTGTAGCAGCTCTGCTCCTGGGGATAGTTGACGATGGAGCCAGACATGGAGGCAACCAGGATCAGGCTGCCAGGCTTGCCAGCGGCCATCATGGAGCGGCCAACGGCCTGAGCCATCAGGAAAGAACCAGTCAGGTTGATGTCGATCAGACGACGGAACATGGCAGGATCATAAGTCTCGGCCTTGATGTTGGAGTCGGCGATGCCGGCAGCGTTGACCAGGACGTCAGGAGCGCCGTAGAGCTCGACAACAGAGTCAACAGCGGCGTTGATGGCAGCGCCGTCACGGACATCGACCTTGAAGAAAGAGACGGGGAGACCAGACTTCTGGTGAAGCTCGGCGGCGGAGGCGTCGCCCAGCTCCTGGTTGGCATCGAAGATGATGATGGCCTTGGCACCGGCCTCGGCGCAGGCTCGGGCCATGTGGTTGCCCAGACCACGAGCACCGCCAGTGATGATGATGACCTTGTTCTGGACGGTCATGCTCTTGAGGGTGTGAGGCAGCTGGTCGTAAACCTTCTTGTTCAGGGGCTCAACCTCCTCGCGCTCGGCGGGGACGGGGCTGTCGTAGGGGACCTTGGCGGCGCCCTCGGGGACCTGAAGGGTCTGCTTGTCGCCCTGGCCAGCGCCATAGACGGTGACGGGAACCTCCTTCTCGCGGACAACGCTCTTCTTGTTGGCGGTGTCAGACACGCCGTTGACGCGGGTGGCAGAGAAGAAGCGGACGGCGTTGCTGGGGGCAGCAAAGCGGGAGGCGGCTGAGAAGTTGGCGGCGCGGGTGGCACGCAGCACGCTTCGAGTAGAGAAGGCCATTGTGATTGTGTGTGTGGTTGTGGAAGATGGAAGAGAGAGGAGAGAAGGCGGGAGAATGGCGGAAGAGGGAAGAGGCTTCGTAAGGCGGTGTAACGAAGTCTTTTGATGCAGGAGAGGAGAGGAGATGATGAATTGGCAAACGATGGAAGGATCTATGCGTGTATAAAAAGCCCCGAAAAGAGAGACGACTTTTTGTCTAGATGCTGTGGTTGCTTGCGGGATGAGGAGGTGCTTGGTATGCAGAGAGAAGAGGAGGATGTCTGCTTGCAAACAGCCGTCGAGGAGTGTCTTGATATAGGATTTGGCCCAAGCCTCCAGCTGGAGGAGTGGGGGCGCCGCACATGGGGAGCCCGGCTCTGGGCTGGCGGAAAAAGTCGAGCGCAGTGGGCTTCAGTGGATGCGGCCAGGGGGGCTGCAGTGGGTGTGCATCTGGGTCTCAGCGATGGCGAGTGGGTTTTTTGGTGGGTGTGGCTGCTGCATTCAACTAAAAGCTTAGCGTGGCGGGAGGTCCGGCAGCGCAGAGGTACCACCACCACGCCTGCATGTACCTGGGATGAGATGAAAAAAATTCTAAACTGGCTGATGAGCGGCTTGCTCTAAAATTAATCCAGTGGCTGCCCAATGGCCGGTCAGAGGTGAGAAAAGCCGGCTCACACACCACCACGGAGTACAAGAGTACCAATTGCAATTTATTTTGGGGGATGGCTGAGGAGTAGCCTCGCACTTCTGTGCTCCGTCCCTCGACCTCCGTATTCGCAGCAGCGGTCCGTCCTGGGCAGGGATACAGGTACAAGCAGGTACATCTCAGATGCCCAGCAGGATGGCCTGGAGGGGCAAAATGCAATGGCAGGGTTACTAAGCAGATCATCGCCCACTCAGTGCTGAGCTGTCTCAAAAAGCCCCCCCTGAGCGACGAATACAGGTACATTCTGGTACGTGCAGCAGCACAGGTACCCCTCATCCCCCTCCAATGTGCATCAACTACGAGGGACGAGGTACTACAGTACGGACGAGATCTTCGCAAAGAATGGAGGGTTTTTTCTTTTCTTCCCGCGTCTTATCGTTTCGATTCTTTTCATAGCCTTTCTGGTGGCGGTCTCAGAGAGAGATGTGCACTTTCTGTGGGTATTTATGGGCATGTGACGCAAGGCAGCGCCGATTCTTCCTCTGGCAGTGATAGCACGGGGTTTCGGGATTTTCCTTAAACCAAGATATCGCTGACAGCTGTTAGGGGACCGCCATCTCGCCCGAGCCGTGCTACCGATCGACTAAGATGTGCAAAAGGAAGCGGTAGTGCCAAGGTAAACAGCATTCCGCGGCGATGCTGGGCATTAGAAATCCACAGGTCAATCATCTTCTACAGCGCTGCAATTGGATCAGTTCCCTGAGTCGAGGCCTTTGTTTTGCCCCTCCTCGAACGAGGTCGATGCAGGCTGAAGGAAGCAGATGCGTTCTCGGCTGCCCTCCAGCGTCTGTCGCCGACCCCGTCTCCAGCGGTGCTGCAGCGTCCAATTGAGCGGCGATTGGCCAGGAAATTTTTTCCTTGTACAGACAACGTGGCGCGGTAGAGTTGTGGTGTTGTGGCGAAAACAGACAGTGGCCGGGCGCTTTTCGCCCTCGATCGGGGTTCACATTGATCTGCGCTGCTGCCATAACCGTATCGGATCCGAGCAATGTCCAGAGGCAAAACCTGGGGTCGCACTTTGCCGCTGCGAATTAAGCCTCTGCGCCTGCTGCAACCAGACGATCCAGGTCGAACAAAGCTTTTCGAGGTGGCAGAGTGAAATCTCAGCCACGGTGCTGTCTCACCCCGAGCGCAGAAGAGACACTGTGAGACTTGGTAAAAATAGGCCATTGTATGGGGTCTGGCAACGGTTTCGGCTGCGTGGGAGGGTGTGCGAAAGCTTCTTCGCACGAGGACACCACTCCCGATATCCGGAAACCACGAGGCCATCTACGACCCTCAGTCTGGGAATTGTAGGCTAAGCTGGCATCAAGAGATTGCAAAGCCCGTTGAGCGCATTTCGATGGGGATGGCATCACATTGGCGTGTTTCGACATACAACAAGTGGTCCAAGGTATGTCTTGGGGGCTGTTGCAGTCGCTTCAAAATTCATCACAATAATAATGCAGCCCTTCTTGATTATGCGGACAGACAACTTTTCCATCTGCCGCCCGATGTCGCCCCAATGGCGGGGATGCTGCAGGCGAGCCCAGTGCTACCGTAGCACTGCGACCGAGCACTACCGGCTGGCAGTAACCAGGCCTGAGGCACTGAGACAGCACTGCCCACATGCAGACTTTGCTGCCGGGAAAGAGACTAGAATCGCTGCATCTGCGACCTGCAACTTTGAACTCAGCACTGTGTGCGGCCATGCTCAGTAACTCTGTGTCACTTGTTTTCAAATCTGCACTGGCCGGTCCGCCATAATCCGCAAACCTATCCTCTTCTGCTTTCTAGACCTTGATGGACCTCCAGGCATCGACATTCTTTTTAGCAACGGGGCGTTGCCCGTGGGGGTTCCCACTGCCAGCTTGCGGCCTAGTGACAGTAGGGAAGCTCATCGTGGTTCCTGGGTGCAACAATAGATGTGGCGTTGCCCGGAACGTCTTGGCGCAATCGTCCCCTGGCAGCAATTTGGTCCCGCCTGGAGCATCGTGAAGCTACTATGCCTGTGGCTCTTTGGAGAATGCGGGATGGAGGCGACAGCTAGGTCTGGCGCAAGGCGCTTTGCCGTACATGATTGTACATACAAGGCACAGAATATGCGAAGCAGACAATGCTCAACACATGTGCAGCAAACTCCCGCAGGATTGTACATATCGTGTGCGAAGGAACCGTGTCAAGCATGCGTAGAGCCTTTTCGTCAGAGCTGAATTGAGCTGCGCCTGAGGGATCGCAGCTTGTGTACCCGGAAGTTTCCCCATCAAGGGCGCCGTTGCCCAAAAACTCTGCGGGCTGCTCCTTCAAAATCCTCAGGCTCTATGGCTGACGAACCTATCCTAGAGAAGCAAAAATTTGAAGGCAGCCTCGGCTATAGTAAGCGACGCCCGCCACAGGAGATTTCCACTCCATATTGCGAATCAGAAATGCTCCTCTCGGCCACTTTTTTGAGGCCCAAACAGTTCTGTATCAAGCTACAATCCTCCATGCTCGCGCCAAGGTACATCTCAGCGAGTCAGGCAAAAGGCCTCAATGACGCATTTTTGCAACATACAAGTCCCTTGCCTTCCTCCCGGCCAGCGCGGGCTTTGTGGCGTCAGCGGACCTCGAAGAGGATCCCGTGGACCCCCCGAGCCTTTTTTGATAACGCCTTGGGCCACGAGGTACGAAAACCTAGACCTCGTTGTAGCCACATATCCTTACCTTTGCTTCACAGAATTCAATTACAAAAGTGGCTGCCCTTGTTATGACCGGTATCCAGCCTCCCCCCACGCGTCTGTCCTGAATGGTACGCCACTTGGGTATTGCTGGCGCTTCTGCATCGGCTTCTGGAAGCACGGCACACCAACATGAAGTCGCCCTAGGAGAGGCTAACCAGGTGTAGTGGGGGGGCTAGAGGAGCGCTGAGGTCCACAAAACACCGGAATGGAGAGAAATTGACAGGGAAACATGGCTGCCGATCAGGCGACGGGACCCGGACGCTGCCAGAAGCGGAGCACTCGACTTCACGGAAGGAGAAGAAAAAAAAGGTACCCACGTCTGGAGATTGTGCTGCTCCATCCCCCCAGCCTCGTGGAGCTTGTATGGAGTGTCGAAATGTGTCTGCCTAGAGGCAGACGGGGCTCTGGAGCCAGTTTGCTGCAAGCCCTCTGGGGACACAACGTGCCTTGGTCTGCTTGTATGGAGTATCACACAGCTCAGGAAGCAACACAAGAGGGGAAGCGAGGAGAAGAGAAAAGTTTTTTTGACCCAGGACTGGATGGGTGAGCTACTCCGTACAGGTACACAAGACATGCGGTGTGCCGACCTACCGGCCCTGCTTGTGACCAACAGGTACGCGTGCCCAAGTGGCTGCCAAAGCAGCGATTTCGGCCACAAGTCTCCGTCTCTGGTGATTTGATGATTTTGATTTGGCCAAATCGGCATCTCGGTGCATGAAGCTCACTAAACGCTTCTCTAAGAGTAGGATGATCACCCCTGAGCCAATGCGTCGTCACGCCATCAAATACAGGAATCAGCGTCCTCACCACGGAATAGTACTTCGTACAAAGTTGTATTCCCCTGTGTCACGAGACCGAAGCCATAAGCGAAGAAAGCTGGGATGCCGCTTGTCTCACCCGCGGGACAGGGCCAGCTTCTCCGGATCGTCTGAGCTCCCTTCTCAGGGCTCTGGCAACGGCCAGCTCACCGTGAACACACCGCGGAGGTGACCACTCCACCGTTTTAACCTTAGCGCAGCTTCTCTACCGTTTTCCCGCAACGGGACTACGCAAGTGTGTGCCCTTGGTGCACGGTCGTTAATAAGGTTGTTTGGAGCCTCCCTGGCGAGGGAGGTCTGGCCAGGGTAGCTAACCCTTGTTAGCGTTTTCTATGGGGGTCTCTCCCAGGAGCGCGGAACAGATGCACACACCCTTTGCCCCCCTTTTCTAAGCTGTTGAGAGTAAATTACGGTACTGAATGCATGGTGTTCATCCAACCGCAAACGGTGCGATGGAAGAGTTGAGCTGCTATTGTCTCAGCTCCTTGGGAGCATTGATTCCGGGTGCAAAACGGGCAATATGAGGCTGGCATTGCGTGGATACCCAAAACTTCTCGCCTCTACTCCATAAGAGCCATAACATGCCGTCTTACTCAGGCCACCTTGTGACTGAATTCGGCATGATGTTCATTGCGGTGGCAACAGAACAATGCGAGGGCAACTGCTTCATAGGGCCTCCCCAGCATACTGCAATTTACAAAGAGGGCTGGTCAAAGCTCCGGTTCGCTACTCAGTCGACACCCCGGATTTCGCCAACGGATGCGGAAAAAAATCAAACTGTCCGCATGACCACTGCGAGATTGACCTGGGTAAATTCCCGGGGGTCAGAGCACGACACCGCGGCCGGCAACGCGGGCTCCCCACGTTTTCCACTGGATGGTTGGCGACTGAGCAAGGTTTCCGGCTGATGGGCAGGAATAGCCCCTGAGCCACCTCCCGCGGGACATGTACACGGCTCGACGGAGTACTCTGTGCGAACTCATCCTCATGATCTCTCTGAAATGAACCCTTCATCTCGGGGTTCCGGCAAAAGGCTTTCCTCTGGCTCTGCACAAGTCGAGACTATTCGCCCCCAGCAACTACTAGAGCTAGTCTGGCTGGGACAATAACGAGGCCCAGGCCACCAACACCACAGCAGATTGCAAGGTTGGGTGCGGGTGAGTGACAGGAAAATTTTTATTTAGCTGCCTAGACCCTCTTCTCCTCACCAGCAACAAGATGGTGTGGCCATTGCTGCACGGCCGGCAGTCGAGGCGCGATCTATTGAATGGGCGCCTCTGCAGCATTAACCCACATGAGCACACCACCCCAGGGGAAGCTTCCAGGTGCATCTCCCACAACGCTTGCCACCAACGTATCGTCAGTTTTCAGTTTTCTGAGACGGGGGTTTGCTTTTGGGCGGGAAACGGCCTCCCCCACATCGGGCAAGATGTAGTGCATCGCGAGCCACTCTAACACCTACCCCACGCTTCGAAGGAGCTTGAGCCAGCGATACGAAAAGATTAGCTTCTTGTAGGCCGTTCGCGGCTGACAGAGTCCGAAGCGCCCTCAATGGGATTGTGGCGTGCCCCTTACACCACCCACTCCGCGGTCAGTTCATCATCATGCTGTCTAGACTACGCCTCGTTAATTCTCGACCTCCATGGGTTGTCTGCATCCCATTGCATGGCATGACTTGGCCCATTCCGCGTCAGCATGAACCATCAATGGCACTGCCTGCCGGGTTTCGTGAGGCATCGCCTTCGGATCTTTTATTCCTTTATTCCGTGGATTGGGTCTCCTGGCATTAATTTATCGAGACCCAACGATGCGAGACCCGACCTCGTCTCCCGTCTTACTGTGGGTGGGCGAAGCTTCATGTAGATCCGGCCCCGTTCGGAGCGCACCTCCGGATCCCCAAAAAACTCAACGGTTGCTTTGTGATATCTGAAGTGCTGACATGCAGGCGCCTAAGCTGTGCCGCGGGTTGATGTGTGCATGAGATATCGTCCGGTCAGGTCCTGGTGCATTGGCACCTGGCGCCTGATGTTTGCAGTAGCATCATGTACTCCGTGCTTGTGCATTGTTGGGCTATCGGAGCAGCCCACCCACTACACCGTGGACCAAGCTAATTTTCACTTCCCAATGGTTTTCTTGCTTGGCAGCAACTCTGCCGCCCTCCAATACTTGGGCCAGGACGCGCGGCAGCTCTGCTGGGGGGGAACAGATGGATGGAATCAACCTTGCAGCACGTTGTTCCGCCGGGTAAGACTGGGATTTGTTTTGCGCACATCTCCGTACTTGCCATTGAGGGAATTCTCTGATGGTATTCGTCACTTATACGAAGACAATTGGAATATTCGTGAAATGATACAGATATATCTTTATTTATTTATTTTTTCTAGAAAGAATTCTTGCAAAAGAGCTCGCTATAAACCAGCGCCCAAAAGCTACATAGAGCAAGCCAGAAGCAAACATAGCCAACTAGGCTCTCCAAAAGAAAAAAGTGAATTTTTCTTCACTCTCCCCATCCCTCATTACCTATAACGCCGTGGTATTAAAACCGCGCGGGCTGGACTTCGTATCATATCGTACTGTTACATATCGAGTTACCATCGACCACCTCCAAAAAACCAAGAAAAATTATAGAGCAACCCGTTTGTTGATTAGCTCTTGGTGACCCTCCGTATTTATCGGGCTCATGGCTCTGCTCGTCTTGAATGACGATGCACAGAATACAATATCATATCATGCATGGTGTTTCACACCATAATGATACAACTGGTTTGACGATTTAGAATAGTAGCTAAAGCGTAGATCGACTTGGTGATTACAATTGATCGTTTTATTCGCGCTCCTCAGGTGCCGGGATGATGAGTTCCAACAACGACGCGATATATGGGCTCTGTAATAAACATGTTAGTTTTATATATATGCATCAACGGCGGAACGTAGTGATTAGTTTTTGACTTACCATGGCGATGTTCTCGGCCAAGATGCCATACAATTGAGACAAATGAGGCCGGAACAGCTTCTCATTCCAACCCCCCTTTTCAGAACTCCGAGACTGTTCTTTGATGAGCTCCTCCTCAGCCTCCGTCTTGACTACGTTGCGAGCAATGTTGCGAAGCACCAACACGGCACTGAGCGGGATCCCGCCGGCCTGGGGAGCGGCCTCGGGCGTCCGTTCGTCTCGGAACGTCGGAGTCTCTTCCAGCACGATACTCATAGTCTTTGCCGGAATCACCCACGGGTTCCGCGGGCGCCTGGGCATACCCGGACCCGGGATCATCGTCGAGATGTGCGTGTTGATGTGCCGCGCGAAATTCTGCAGGTGCATCTTGGTCTGCTTCTCGTACTTTGTGCACTCGCCCCAAGTGCACCGGAACTCTTTCTCGGCATTCGTGTATTGCCCGTTCTCGCCCTTGTTCTCACGCAGATGGGTTGTCAGAATATGATTCCACATCTGTTCCTGCTTGAGATAAAAGTGGCCGCACTTTTCGTTCTTCTTATCCGGGTTCGTAGCCCACAAGCAACGACCGTATTCGGTGCCATCAAATGCGAGGGGCCGTGGCCGCGCTCGGATGCCATGGATGATAAACTTCTGCTGTGGATCACCAGGCTCTCGAAGCACTTGCGCATTGGAGTCCTTGTAGACAGACGTGCTGTTTCTAATAAAGTCTGCCGGTGTGATCATAGGTTGGTTTATAGATTTCAGGGGGGTGGCGAATGCCGATTGGTAGGCCTGCCACGCGGCGAGCTGGGTGATAAAGGATCGGCTGTCTTCCTCGAAGAAGCACTTGACCCATTGATGGACTCTGTCAGGCTCTTCCAGCTTCAGCATCTCCTCGAGAAGGTCATCGGGCATTGGTGCGATTTCGTCTCTTGCCGGCAACCTCTGTTCCGGAATAACGGTATATTCTCTGGTGTATTTGCGAGCCCCGTGTGCTAGTAAGCGTACAAGCTGCTGAACCAAGTTGTCAGGGACAATGGATCGCACCAGATTGTCGAGATTGGGCACGACCGCAGTGTATTGGTACAGGAAGTCAAGGCAAGCATCGATGAGCTCGTCGTCATTTAGCAGCAGCCAGTTTACAATTTGCTGGAGCACTGCACCTGGAACTTCACCCAGTTTATTTGTGGCTTCCAGATTGACCGAGATTCTACCAAGGGCCCGCAGTGCTGTTAGGATTGTTCCTCTGTCTTCGGATGCTAACTGCGACAGTAGAGTTTTGTATAGGGGATCATCGGATTCCAGAGCCATGAAGGGTGTCAGCTGCTCTGCTATATCAAGAGCAAGATGCTTAACCTCGGTAAGAGAGTCTCTTGCTGGCAGATGCAAGAGGATGCATATCAAATCCTTTACAGGGTAAAAGTCGGACATGTTGTGCGCATTTTCGGGCAGCGTTACCATGTTTCGGATAGTAAGAATCGCCTCTGTCGTCAATACCATTTCATCCGCAAACTTCTCAGTCTGGATGACATCTGGTATTTCGCGCTCAACCAAGTTTGAAATTCTTTCTAGGATATCCTGTGTGCCGTAATTGCCGTCCAAGCAGCCAATGTCGCTTGATTCGGCGAATGGGTCCCAGGACACTGTCCAGTTAACGTGATAGAACAGGCTGCCTATCTGTAGCGCCTTCTCCACAAGCCCCTCAGCCAGCCCTGGGAAAGAATCAAACTTGTATTTGTCACCTCGTTCAAAAGAGATTTTTACCAGGTGGTTGAGCGCAAAGGCCTGCTCTGCAGGGACACCGGAACGAAGGGCATTCAGGCAACGGGTATAGATATTGGGACCATCAAAGCCAGCTGCAAATTAAACCGCATTAGCACAAGATCTCTTAGGTGATGGGTGGTCAAGCTTACTGCCAGGCTGCATGGGTTGTCTGTTAGCCGGATCGAGAGCGAAACGATGCGGCAGCTTTGCTTTGAAGAATTCGCTAGGTGTATTGCTCGGGGTTGCTACGGGACGTAGCTGAAGTGGCTTCATAGGCTTCGGTTGGTAGGAAGTAACCAGGTGTGATGTGTTTTCGGAGTTGGGAGGATGGTGCAGGATTGAGGGCCCCCGCGAGTTGTTATGAATTGCCATTGGTGGCAATGGATGGACGGCCGGGTGGTGAGGAGCGGATTGCTGTGCGTGGTTTACTGCTGGCGAGGCCGAATTGTTGGTCTGCTGGTTGGAGGCCTGTCTTGTCGCTCGAGCCGGTCCTGTATCGGGCTGAAATATGACTCTTTGAGGAGGAGCCTCGCGAAGGCCGCGGGAAGCTCGAGCGCTTGCAGCAGGGTCTGGTGCTGGTCGTTCACGGGTCGGGGTGCCGTCATCACCAGATGCAGGGCTGTCTGTGGCCCCGACATTGCTTTCTCGCTTGCCACGAAAGTTCTCCCTTGTGCGTGTTAGCAGGCTTGCGCCTTTAGCCGTCACGTCCTCTAATATGTCTTTGGGCGGCGGCTCTTTTCCGTGGACTGTGCTAATCTCGTATGCGGCGAGATTCTTATAAAACTTCTCTTTGAGGGCAAAGGCTGTCGATGCTTCGTTATTAGAATGAAGCCCAAGCTCAGCAGCCATTCGCCGCCATGCTAATTTTTCTTCCGACACCTTATCATATCCACCGTTTGCGACAATATGGTTGAAGACCTTGAAGAGGTCCAAATGGATCATTCCAACTTTGGGTTCCGGGTCCAACGTTGTGCCTCGCTTTGTGTGGTAGTCTCGAAGCTTGGTCATAAAGTCTTCATACTCGGGCGTCCTATCGATGGCGTGCAACGGCACCTCCTGAGGGGATGAAGTCATTTTAATGAACAGAGCCAAAGCTCGCTTGCGCTATGTCGATATGCGGGGGGTATCTATTGAATTGGACGATGCCAGGCGCAGGGTTGCCGACTGAGGCGATCCAAATGTTGTGACTTGCGCGTTGTCAATGTTGGCGGGTAGGATGGATGGGTGCAGTATCTGAGGATATGGACAAGCCGTGATGCCGTCAAATCCCGGATTCGTCCCTCCAGATTCTCTTCCGCAACTTGCGCAGCCGAGGAGAGAGATCGTTGACAGCGAAATCGCCTCGCGTGCGGAATCAGACAAGGCTCGAGCTACCCGTCAGAATCGTGGATGGTTGGCGCGGCGCGACGAAAATCGACTGGCGCATGGACAATCTTATCTGCACGTGAGATACGCCCACCGCTTTAGCCAATCGGAGGTTTCCCATGGCAGCTCCCTTGGCGCCTGCATCTTAGATCAAACAAGCCGCTGCAACTCTATACTCGAGCCAAGATGTCGCCGAATTATCACCATGAAATGATGCCAATTATTTCTTGATATCTTTTCTTGATATTTACTTTCAAGTACCCGCCCCTTTCTCTAGAACGGGAAGAAGCTGTTCCTCAAATCATGTCAATTGCACCAACGCCACTATCCAGGTGCCCTCTTCTGCGTCTGGAGATCCACGGTGGGGCGGCTTGCAGCCGTTTTGATGCTACTAATCTGGAAAGCTCCTTGACTGCTACCCTGGAAGCCCAGCGATCTACTCTCGGAAATGAGAATAATTTATTGCTTCTATCGCATTTCGGGCCAGAGAAAATCGTTCGTTTCCCGCCTGCCTCTTTTCTTCTTCCTAGCTGATTTGGCGGTGGTCTGACAGCTTCAATAGCTATCTATACAGCTTACAGAACTCAGGAGGTTGTCCTACAATAAGACAGAGATTGTGGGTGTCGAAAAACTCTCTCAGAAAATATGCTTTCAAGTTCTGCAAAAGGATCAAACCATTATATTCCATTTTAAAGAGAACCGAGATTTCAATGTTGTCCTATATACGCTTGGAAGATTTGGGTTCCGGATTAAGGACGGCATCCCTCTTTCAACCCATTCTTGTACCATAAATCGTTCAGGGTCTCCATACCAGCCTACTCGCCCAGCCATTAACGACTTTGGGCCGCGCTTGAGTTCAATTACTCCTTTGCAAAGTACAGGAGGCTCTCTATCTCAATCTCCATTTTCCTTTACATCAATGTTGGACTCTGAGGTTCCACTCAGTCAGATACAGTCATCTGACATTCAATATCAACCCATTTGCCAATCTTCATCTCAAGACTTACCACAACAGTCAACTCTGCAGGACATACCAGCAGAATCCTACGTTTCTTATCTGAATCCATACCAAATGTATCTTGGCCACCAGGAGAGTATGTACCAGCCACTAGTGAGCTCTCCACTCCGAAATGTTGTTGAGGTTAACGGGTTAAACCTTCCGCCGCGGTCTCCCGAATCAAACAGCCAATACAGCTCATTTACCAATACTGTGACAATGGGGTCACTGAATGCCACCAGATCCATCTCTGCACCGAGCCCATTGTCCAATTCTTGGCAGCAGTCAACATACATGGATCCAACTACCCAAGGGTCATCAGACTACCAGGAGAGTCCACCAAGAAGTCAGGACACCGGTGCTTCTCTAGCCGGAGGATCGCAAGCTACAGATGACACTGAAGAATTTTCTCCGCTACAAAATACGCAGGATTTTCGTAAACTCATGCCTCGGACTCGCAGTTTGCCATTCGTAAAAGACAAGAAGGCGAAAGCTGCTCAGGTTGCCAAGATTGCCATATCAATGTCGGCGCAGAGACAAGCAGACAAGAAGACTAGCCAATCCAGGAAAACGCCACGAGACAGCCTTCGTGCGAGACATTGGAAAAAAGATAGCCCAGCCGAGGATTCGGATACATTGGCAGAAGAGAGGGACCCTACAAAATCACCAGAGATGGATAGCTCGAGCCCTAACTTTCAAATTGATTCATGCTCGTCATCCCAACCAACAATTTCACTAGCTGATTCCCCACTAACAGTCGATTCTTCCTTCAAAGCAGCTGAGCTGCCTACAATATTGGCCATCGACGATGCGCTGCTAGAGGAAGTGAACCAATCAACCTCCAAATTGCTTAAGCAATACAATGCAGACATTGGCAGGGGTTGCGATGGCGCTGCATGCGCTCAGTTCTACCTTGAACAAATCCACATAGCACGAAGAGAGTTTTGGTTCAACTACTTGAAGCAAGGTGATTAGAGATGGTGGACTGTTTGTATATAAATTCCTAATGGTTACAAGTCTCGTATAATGAAAAGCGGGCAACGCTCTGCTACTATACCTATGAATCCTGTTAATTTAGCGGCATGAATTTCGCTTTGGTTGCCTATTCTTTGTCTTGAACAGCCTGCATAAACTTGGCCTTGGCGTGAGGTGCTTGGTTTGTACTATTGCCTGGTTCATTGGCTGAGTGTTTGTTTGCCATCCTGAATCAAATCCACCCTCAAGTTGTTTGCTGTCTTGAATCTGAGATTGTGTTTAATGCCTTCTTGTTATTTTATTGTTTACCCATTTTCCAGCCTATATAATTCGACCCTGCCCCTCCAAGCGACCCAACGCTCCTTTGTCCGCTCCATCATCCAACATCAAATGTGATGACATTACTACATAACAAAACTAACAAGTCTGTTTATACCATTATAAAACAACACATAAGCACAAATATTTCTCCTATTAATACCCTCCTAAGGTAACTTCTTTGTTACACTTGGAAGCCCGCCAGACCATGTCAAAAACTCTGACTATTAAATTCGCTCTCTTATTCCTCAAAGTAATAGCTCAATTGCTAGTAAAAAGGCGCAGATGAGTCTTTTCATGGAGCTTGAATCTCCGAGAAGTAGATATTCCAGCCTTGCCTAAGGGCCAAAGCAGCCTCTCTAAGATCAGCCTTTGTAAGGTACAAAGAGGCGCACAGGATATTGCAACCCGGGTATTAAAAAAACGACAAGTCGAATCTGATTAGGAATTATGGGGCGAAATTCGCCATTTACTGCTCAAAAGATACTCCGAGGGAGATTTGGCATAGAGGGTGTGTTAGAGAATGTCAGAGATGAGATCGAGGGTAGATGCCAAGCGGGCGTTTAGCCATGATATTTACTATCTATAGAGATATTGAGGTGTGATGTAGACAAGGTAGGTATGTGATTTTAATTCTGAGAGATTCTAAGGGTGTTTATGGTATGGTAATTATATAGGGTGCTTGGTCCTTTTAACGATCATATCTAACGACTGCTTGCATATCTGATCCAATATACTTGCTGTGATTGTATACAAAAGGCCGGATTAGGGATATCTCAGTATAGCAAGCAATATTCAACAGTGTTTGCTTCACTTCGAAGAAGCTTCATTCTTTGTACGCTTGATCCGGAAATCACTTTCCATGTCTTGGTTATTGTAACTCTCATGTACTGATTCGTTTATATAAATCCTCCACTTCCTCTTCTACTACGCAACTATCCTACTACTCAATATCGGCGTCTACACTACTCAGAGCTAGGCACCATGTCTATTCATCCATCTATGCATTCGCCACCATACCAATCTACCAGCAAAATGAACTTCTCATATATTTCATTCGGCCAAGTCGATTCCATCGCCGCCCTAGCAAACTCTCCAGCCTACATGAGAGGCCACGACTTGACAAACGCCACGTTTGTACGATGTATCACCATTCTACCCCACGAGTCGCGCATCTACGTCAATGAAGCGGCCGTTGTGCACGACAAGCAATTCTACTGGAGCTACTACCGCCCAAAGAGCGACTACGCTGCCCTTGTCGGGGACATGTGGCAAAGTAGCGAGGCCGAGGGCGAGGCCGCCGTGGCCCTGTTCATCAGCATGTGCCATGATCCCTCTATGGAAGCGACGATGGGGATACCGGGGAGACTAGTTATTCTGGAGTTTACTTCGGAGATGGAGGCTTTTGTTGTGCATACGGGATCAGAGTAGGGCGCAATCGGTATAGATGTTTTATCTAGTTGTATCTAAGGGGCACTTGTAGGATGTATTGGACATGGAGAAGCCGCGCTGCATTTCCGATTCTTATTTTGGGAAGGTTTTGAATAGTTTTTACTATACTGGTGTTACTATCAAGTTGGCAGTTGGTGTAGCAACCAAGAGATATAGGTGTAAATTGGCTTGAATTTGCCACACCAAAGAGTTGTACGAGTGATGATGCTTAAGATTTCGTAACAAAGAGCAAGATGAATATGACACAAGGACTAATCTTGCAAGATAATCAATGCAAAGTAGTATTGCTTCTCAAGAAATCTTTCTCTTATCCCTACGCCTTTCAACCACCACGTTGTCCCTGCTAAACAACAATAAAGAAAAAAGAACATTGCTGTCCATCAGAACGTGAAAGAAACACTTTGTAAAGCCCGGATCGACGAAAATGAGAAGAAGGAAATGAAGAGAAGTAATCAATTCAACCCAAGGAGACAAAATCGTGTTAAAACAAGTTGGTATCCTTCCAATTGGAACCCTTTTCCAAGAATAAAAAAGTGAACAGAGAGAAGAAAAAAGCAGCAGTCTTTGGTGGTATCACAGGTATCGAGTCCAACTCATCACTCCTTCATCTTTACGTAGTTACTCGGGAAAATGCCGTGCCTTGCCCCAATTTGGCCGGTCCTTGATATAACGTTAGATATGCGTTCCAATGTACAGTTACGTAGGGCAGAAGAAGGGAGAAAACTCACCACCAGTCGTTATCGCTTTCCGTCTTCTTTAGCACCGTAATGACGTCGCCCTTTTTAAAGCCCAGGTCGCCAGGCTGATCCGCGTCAAAGTTGAACAAGGCCACAGCCTCATTCGACTTTAGCCCAGCCTGCTTGGCGGCCCCGAATGTGGGCTTCGGCGCGGTGGGACGGCCCGGACCAACCTTCTTTTCCGCAGGCCTATCCTCGAACCGATAGCCATCGTCAAAGCCTCTCGCCGCAAACGTGTTTGAGCGTGATGGCGGGTTGTTGAAGTTCTGTCTGTCGTAAACATCGTCCTGCCAGGTGTTTGATCTTGAGCGGTTGGTTGGCTGGCCTTCGCCGTATGCAGATCCCTGTCGGCCCTCCCAGACGACATCGTCGTGGTTGTCATCATACACGGGCACATCGTTGTACATGGTGTCGTCGGAAGAGCCGAGCCTCATTCCACTAAAAACTCTCGAGTTGAGGATGTTCATGAGGGGCGCGGCTTGCGGCGGAGGCGCCACGGACCCCGTAAGCAGCTGCTGCGCAGTGTACCGCGTGCCATAGAGCTTCTCGTTGGCATCGCGACGCTCGATAATGGCCGAACCCTCGAGCGACACGCCGGCGAACAGGCCCTTTGTCTTGGAGTAGCTGAAAATACCTGCCACGCTTCGGAGGGAAGCTGCGCCGGCGGCCTCGGCATTGCGACCAACTGGTCCCGCAGCCAATGACACGTTGCCTCCCAGTGTGATGGAACCAGCCTGCGCAAACGTCTTGACGGCGGAGGTGTCGTTCAGGATGAAGACGAAATCCGTCAGCTCGAAGCCAATCTGGCCGCCGAAGCCACCGCCGAGGGTTCCAATAGCGCTGGGAGCGCTCCAGGTGCCGTCGGGCAGTCGAGCAACGACGAGGCCGCTGCCAAAGCGACCGGATCCGAGGAATCCGGCCTTGAAGACGGTGAGGACAGCCAGGCCCTTGGCATTGGACAGGATGGACGGCGGAATGACCTTGTCAGGGCCAAAAGCCTGCCGGGGATTGATAAACGACGACAGAATCTTTCCGCATTTCTTGCATTCGGCTGTGTAAGGGCGAGGACAAGAGCAAGAGTCAGCTTCGCAGGTTCTCAGGAACATGCGCCTCACGAGAGGCGCTCAGCAAAAAGTGGCGACGGGGACACGGATCGCAGAGCCGCCTCCCATGGCCAAACAATAAAAACAATGACGTAGAGGCAGCGGCGCGCGAATTAACTTACATGCCATAGAAGCGGGGAGAGGGTTGTTGATACCCATCTTGTCTGATGCGGCCTGCGCGAGGCGGTCTCTCAGAGGCTAATAGTAGCAGGGCGATCCGAAGGCGGAAGCAAAAAAAAAAAAAAGAGAGGCTGACAAAAAAAAAATATAGAATAACAAGATATGGAGAGAAGATCGGATGCTGCAGAAGAGAGCAGGTGGTTGCGTCAGCACGCCCAGCCGGTCATAGAAATACTAGCCGCTCGGCGAGGGCGGGGTGGAGGGGAAAAGTCCGCAGTACCGGGTTGTGCGTGCGTTTCCGGCGCAGGCTACGAGTATGGGGTACCTGATCGGTGCCTGCTCGCCGCTGGTGGACCGACAGCGCTTATTAGGTGCAGTACCTTGTAAGTGTAGCACTGTAGCAGCGCTGGAGCAGCGCTGGAGCAAAGGTCCCTTGGGCGTCTCTTTAGGTCCTTCCTAGAGCGTCGATCAGTGGTCGGCCAGCCACAAGGCGAGCATCTTCATTTCAGATGACAGGAGAGGGAGGAGAAGGAGGAGGAGGAGGAGAGGAGAAGCCAAGCCCGCCGGATATGGTTCTTATATTCTACATGCGTACATACTAGCAGGTTCGCATCATTACGAATCACTTACCCTTTTCACGGCGGAAATCACACAACAACCTTGAACCGGTAAGCATAAGCAGCAAACCAGAGCAGCATCTCCAGACCGGATTCCCGGCCCCACAGGCTTGGCCCCGGCCGCGTGGCGCGTGGCGGTGCGAGCACCTGAGTGACGCTCGCTGAGGGAACCTTGCTGCAAGAGGCGCTGAAACGCTGAGGCTGCACAGGGGCCGCCACTGAAACCAGCCAACTGACTAGTGCTAGCCTTCAACTCTTCGTCCATCCATCCGTCTCCCCATCACCAATCGCTGCCAACAGAGCCTCCGTGCCATCGTCATCCATTCGACCGCCATCGCGACCTCCTCCCACACACCGTTATCGACTCGCTCCGGCTTTGCGCCTGCGCCACAGCAACCAACAGCGTCTCGAGCCTCCGAAATTTTGACAGCGCTGCAGAGCATCCTTCGCGGGCGCACCAGCTTCACCACTCCCTTCGGATACCGTTGTGCCGGCAGTCGGGGACGAGGCCAGAGCTCTCCGTTTCGGGGCGACAAACTCTCGCGAGATCCCTCTGAGCAAAACACAGGGAGGGCAATAAATAGCGACCTCTCATCGCCTCTTCAGCCGCCGAAGCGTTCCTCTACCAACCACCATGTCCGAAGCCTACGAGCGCGAGCGCCAGAACAACGCTCGTCTGGAGGAGCTCTCCTCCAAAGTGACTGCCCTGCGCGGCGTCACCGTCGACATCTACGACAATGCTCGCGCCCAAGATGTCATCGATAACACCGTATGCCCAAACCCAACCCTCTTCACATGAAACATTCGCAGGCTCTTTACTCCCAAGCATAGTGTTGCTAACATGAACTCTGCCCCCCCTTTTTTAGTCCGACACATTCACATCCATGGCCTCCCAGGTCAAGGGCTCAGCATCCAGGCTAACGCGCATGGCCGCGTCGGGAAACAACATCGCTATACTGAAGCTCGCAGCCATCATCATCGGGGCGTTTCTGTTGCTGTACTACGCCATCAAATGGATCTTCTGAGAGCGGACGAGCAGAGGCAAAGAAAAGCCTGGGATGGATACGGGACGTATGCATGTTCAGCCAGGCAATGCCGTGTACAACTATTCATTACTGGTAATTGTCGTTTTAGGATAGGGAAGATGCTGCAGAGTCGGACTTGAAAGACAAATACCCTTGGCGTGTTATGAGGAGTTTTTATATAAAGCATTGGAATTTTTATAGCAATAAATAAACTATGGGGGACATTATCAATTATATAATACTTCAAAAGACATGACTGATCAGATAGATTCATCACCATAGGCACGAGCAATGCTGTGACCGCGCAACTCTATGCCTCCTTTTTTCTCTGCAATCTACAAGACTCCTAACATGCAAAAAACGCCCAGTAACATGCCCGCCTACCCAATGGTGCAACCAGTAATTAAAACGTCTTCTTCTGTCCTTTACTGACAGCTCATGATGAAAATAGGGAGGGGCAGGCACCTTACTGCCACACATTGGAAAACAGATCTTCATCAGCCCCAAAGCCTCCCTTGGACGTCGTGCCAGAGGTTGGGCCGGTGCTGCTCGTCCAGCCGCCAAACTCCTCGTCGGCGGCAACCTTGGGAGCCGGGTTGAAGCCCCCGTTGGATCCAGGAATAATCGGTGTGTTGGCGAAGGCACCTCCCTCCCATCCGAGGCTGGTCGACGACGGCTTTGGCAGCGAAGGGCTCTTTTGGGCGAGCGGAGCGGCCGATGGTCCGCTGCTCCACTCACTCGCACCCCAGACATCAGCTCCCGATAGGCTGGCCCCACCGAGCGCGGTTGCAGCCGAGCTCGGCGCAGGCGCAGGCGCGGGAGCAACGGGTTTGCTCTGGGGAGATGAGAGGTTAAACACCGAGCTGGACACCAGAGCGATCGGCTGGGCGGCTGGCGGAGAGGTCGGCTGGGTGGTGGCTGGCGTGGAAAAGTCGAAGAGGTCGTCCATGGCAGAAGACGCCTTGGGGGCAGCAGGGGCCGGGGCAGCGGCTACGGGCGTCGAGAAGGCTCCGAATCCGCCAAACCCAGAGCTGGCGTTGGATGGCTTCGACTGGTGAGATGGCTGCGCGGGCTTCGAGTCAAAGAAGCTGCCTCCGCTCAGGCCGCCAAATGCATTGCTGCTGTTGGATTGGGGCACTGCGGCCGTTCTGGAACCCAGGTTCGCAAAGGGATCGACCGGCGCCGGCTTGGGAGCTGCGGCATTGGCCAAATTCAGGCTGCCAAAGGCATCATTGAAGCCGCCCATTGAACCTTGCGAGTGGTGGCTCATGGTTGGGGAGGTGGGACCGCCAAATCCGTGCTGCTGCTGATACTGCTGCTGCGGGGGCTGCGGCTTGGGCGCAGAGGCATACAGCGACAGAATAGACTGTTTCAGATCCGGTCTTGACTGGCTACTAGAGGAGCTGACTCCTGGAGTGCTCGCAGGCCGAGGCGGCGCGCTGGCGTCACCAAAGAAATCCAATCCGAGCAGGGAGTCTTTGGTGCCAGTCGTCTTCGGAGGGGCGGGTTCGGCCTTGGGAGTGATCCTGCCAACGGGAGGTCCGCTGGTTGCTCGCACTGGCACAGGATCATCGCCGCCGATGAGATCTCCCACGGCTGGAGCCGGAAGAGGAGCCCTTCGTGGTGCCTGAGCCTGTCCGATCGAGGCCTTCCTGATGGACTCGTTTCTCTCAACGACCTGCTTCTCCTTGACAAGGCTCAACGGGACGTCGTCGTCTGCCGCGGCATCCAAGGTCGAGGGATCTGGTATCGGCCCATCCATTGTCCATCGCTTCAGCTCGTATTTGGTGCGGATAAAGTTCTCGATCTTAGATTCAGAAGGGGTGTGGCCGGGCGCCAGCTTCGCTTCCCAGTACTTGTTGGCGCGCGCATTGCCCCAGTTCAGCACGCTCTGCAGCTGCTCGTCGGTCCACGAGTCCAGGTCGACAGACTTGACTCTGCTGATGTGGGTGCCCATGCCGCGGTGGATGCCAGAGCATCGGATGCAGACGAAGATGCCAAGGTTCCAGCTGGCCCATCGGGGGTCTAACAAACAATCCATCCGTTAGTTTCTAGTTTTGGGGACAACAAGCAAGGGCTGAGGGTTATCAATTGCGGATTGACGCACGCTTGTTCCGCTTGCAATCAGCGCAGACCTTGTTGGGTTCCAGCTTCAGGAGGCTCTTGATGGTCGCCTGGTTCTGCGCCGCCCGCTCGGCGCCGGGATTTGGCGGTGCTCGTCTCGACATGGCGGCTCGGATTCTGTGTGAGAATGGATGAAGATTCTATGAATGGAAAATACAGATGGCGACAGCTTTAAGGGATGTTGTGCCTAGAAGTGAAGAATATGGCAGCCTAGAGGAAGTGTCGTGTGTGGCCACTTTGGATATTTCCAGTAGTTGCAAGTTGACCGCACCCCACGAAGCCGCCTCCTGTATCAGACATGCCAGCCACGCGCTGGGGAGCCCACCCACGTCGGGGGGACCTCGGAGCTGGGCAGCCTACCCTGTAGCTGATACTGAGAATGTGGCTGTAATAGATGACGATGTGTAACCATGGTAGGAACCAAGTGGTAGATGAATTCTTCAATTGTTAAAAAGGTAATTGGCAATGTGATGATATTGATTGGTACTTTTGCCTCTTTTCTTATCTTGAACGAGTGCATGGCATTGTGCAGTGCTGTTAGTATCTCTACTAACAACAGAATGTGAAACGGTGTCAGGTATATTACAGCACCAGCTGAGACTCCCAGCTGAGGATGAGGTGCTTCTTGCATAGAGCACATGTGGAGCCAGAACTACCTTATTTTGGGCACTGTATTCCACAAGGCAGCTGCCGTATTCCAATTAGCACTGCTGGGTGATGAATTAGCATAGCCTGTCTACCAAATTAGCCTCAGAAGCCGCCGTCACTCCAGCCTTAGCGCTGATTCCTCAGTGCTCAATAGGGCTTAATACAGTGCGTGGGCGCTGCCACTTGGCCTATCCTGGGCTCTTGTGGATGATGCAATTGATTCCATTGCGGCTATACAGAGAGATTTGTCAAAATCCTCGCTTCAGCTATCTGACATCTTCCAAATACTACTGGCTCCCCAACTCCAGCACATATAAGTAGACAACATCTGTCGCCTCTTGTCGTCTTTAATCAGCAACAATACCATCGCCTTCATGCGCTTTGTGCCTACGTTCTCACGATTCATCTACACCCTCTCATTCAATTTTACCCGTGTCAAATCCCCGCATCAGATTCGACAGCGCTCACTGCAGCCACTCCGCCTGCAATCCATGTCTGGTATTCCATTCTTGAGCGCTCTATTCGGTTCTTCATCATCCAAGCCATCATCCAACATGTCTTATCCCGACCAGCGGACAGACGACGAATGGCGTGCCATTCTCAGCCCAAGTATGTCATCAGCTTATTCAATTGCCCACAGTTATTCATCTCGCTAACACCATTTATAGAACAGTTCCGAATTCTGAGAGAAAAGGGAACAGAAGCTCCTGGTACTGGAGAATTTGACAAGCACTACCCCAGTGAGGGTGTTTACACCTGTGCCGGTTGCGATGCGCCGCTCTACAAGGCCACTCACAAGTTCAGCTCAGGCTGCGGCTGGCCAGCGTACTTTGACAGCGTCCCCGGCGCCGTGACTCGACACGAGGACCGAAGCTTTGGCTCTATCAGGACTGAGATTGTCTGTTCCAACTGCGGTGGTCACTTGGGTCATGTCTTCAAGGGAGAGGGATTTTCGACGCCGACGGATGAGCGCCATTGCGTCAACAGCATCAGCTTGAAGTTTTCACCAGAGGACAAGGTGGTTGAGAAGAGCAGCAATGATACCAAGGCGTGAAACCGGTGTGTTGGACTATGGAAAGATATATCTGTTGTAGAGGAGTTTTGCCGTGTACATACGACTGCGTAGGGTGATTTAGCTGTATTTAATGGAGAGTCTGGCATGATATGAATCGGAAACTGTTAATTTCTAACACGTGTTGGCGAGCGACGTGCATAAAGGTACCGGTGCGCTAGATTGGCCCAGATCTGAGATTCAATTAGCCGCTGCTGCATATTCCGATGGTAGCTGATGGAGAGGGATCCGCCATATTTGCTGTCCACATAACCAAATGCCAATGGCCTAATGCTGAGAAGCTTCCGAACTGAGTGCGGAATACAGCAGCGGGTTGATGACGACCAACATGACAACAGTCAGAATACAGAGGCTTTCTATTCCAACATTGACATTGACATTGACGAACCCCAGAATAAGGGCCTGTGTCAGATCGAGATGATAAATTTAGCTGCCACTAAAATGCCATTTTACCTTTTTCACAAGCCAGCCAGAGCTAAAGCCAGCCCTCAGCTTCTTAAGCATGTGCGCGCAATGACGATGCGAGACCAATAGGCAGTAACGCATTCGGCCAAAGACATATCCAATGCGCGCTGCACCTGACCTTCATTACTCGTGAGCCGGAGTTAATACAGCCGGCCTGTAATAAGCAAAGCAGATCTTTCGACGAGGCGAATAAACTCCATCTGATTACTCAAACCGCACACCTCGTGACGGAGAGGCAAAAGCTGGGGAAACCCAGCGCCATTCGGCATGTGAAAGGCGCTAAGGAAAATGCGGGCGGTCGGCACTAGCTCTTGGGCGCATCCAGATGCCTCGGCCGGACTTGGAGGGCTGACATCAAAAGCAGGCGGGTCTGGAGCGCTTCAGTCTTGGGGGATTTGGAACTGACAAAACATCCGAGGTCAACCGGGGCTGCTGCTGGATTCGATTATATACTCCGTGCACGTCTTGTTTCTCTCTCTTTTACATATTCCGTTTTGATTCTTCTACTCTATTTCTCCTCCTCTTCTCTTCTTTCAGCCCATCTCCTTCGCCTGACCACGTCGCATCTTCCCACCTTTTCCCTTTCCATACCAACCTTTCTACACATCTTCACAATGGGCGGTAAGTGATTCTTCTGCCACAACAGCCATCCTAACTCAGCTCAGACCTGGTTTCTAACGCGCTATTCTGCTGCAGCTGCCGACAGAATTTCCCAGATCGGTGGCCAGATCTCTGGCAACCCTACCGCCGGCGGCCGTGAGAAGCTGCTCGAGAAGCACCCCGACGATGTACGCTCCCCTTCACACACCGTTCATCGAAATCTGTTACAAATACTCACATGAATTCCCGTCATAGGTCGTCGTTACTGCTGCCTGCCGCAGTGCCTTCACCAAGGGTGGCAAGGGCGGCTTCAAAGACACACCCGCAGCCGACATTCTCGCCGGCATCCTGAAAGCCATCATCGAGCGCTCCAAGATCAACCCTGCCCTCGTGGAGGATATCGCCGTTGGCACCGTGCTTGCGCCGGGAGGTGGTGCCACGGAGATGCGCGCCGCCGCCTTCGTCGCTGGCTTCACCGAGGAGACGGCTGTTCGAACGCTCAACAGACAGTGCTCGTCTGGTCTGCAGGCCTGCGTCGATGTCGCAAACCAGATCAGGACTGGCATGATTGATATTGGTATCGGTGCTGGTGTCGAGAGCATGAGCTTGAACTATGGGTGAGCAGAATTCCCCCGAGCTATTCTGACAATTAACGATTACGGAAGCTGACAAGACGTGCCATCATTCACAGCCCCGGCGCCGTGTCCGAGTTCTCTGAAGAGTTCGCCAAGAACAAGGAGGCTGCCAACTGCAAGGTTCCCATGGGCGTTCTCTCCGAGGCCATGGCCCAGGATCTCGGCATCAATCGCGAGACTCAGGATGCCTTCGCCGCCGCCTCTTACCAGAAGGCCATCAAGGCTCAAAAGGAGGGCCTCTTCAACGATGAGATTGTCCCCCTCAAGGTCAAGGTCCAGGACCCCAAGACGGAAGAGTGGAAGGAGATTGTTGTCGACCGCGACGACGGCGTCCGTGATGGCATCACCGCCGAGTCTCTCTCCAAGATCCGCCCTGCCTTTGCCAAGACCGGCTCCATCCACGCCGGCAATGCCAGCCAGGTCTCCGACGGCGCTGCCGCTGTGCTCCTCATGCGCCGCTCAACCGCCGAGAAGCTCGGCCAGAAGATCCTCGGCAAGTACGTCGCCGGAGCCGTCGTCGGCGTCAAGCCCCTGCTCATGGGCCAGGGCCCGTGGAAGGCCATCCCCAAGGCCCTCCAGAAGGCCGGCATCTCCAAGGACGACGTCGACATCTACGAGATCAACGAGGCGTTTGCCAGCCAGTGCCTGTGGTGCGCCAACCAGCTGGGCATCCCCCACGAGAAGATCAACCCCAAGGGCGGTGCCATTGCCTTTGGCCACCCTCTGGGCTGCACCGGTGCTCGACAGGTTTCCACGCTGTTGTACGAGCTCAAGAGGACGGGTAAGAAGATTGGAAATACCTCCATGTGCATCGGCACTGGTATGGGTATGAGCGCCGTCTGGGTTGCCGAGTAATGGGGTAATATTGTCACGGGTGTGGGTGTATATGAGAATGAAATTGTACGAATAGAAAACGAGCTCTTTTTACTTGTTCTCGTGAATATGGAGAACAATCTAATATAGAAATATTGGACATCTGACATGAAATTGAAAAAAATAATCATATAAAATATGACTAGTATAGTCATGCCATTATGCTTCTCATGTTGCTGATTTTTGCGAATATTCCAACGCTTCTTATTACTGTAGGTACACACGCACACTCGGCCGTGCTCCGTCTTATTCAAAATCCCTCGATCTGAGTGCCGATATTCTTCAGCTTCGCAATCTCAACCAGCTGCGTCCCCACCACTAGATCCATCAAGCCGATCCCCACGCTCTTATATACGACTGTGCCGTCCCGCAGCCAGCGCGACAGGCCATCGTCCTTTTGCTTCTCCTTGTCCTTGTCGGACAGATTACTGGAAGTCTTCCGGAAGTGCTTGAAAGGCGACTTGTGGCCTGAAGACGTCGTGCTCGAGGGGCTGGGCGGCAGGTCGCTGTAGACGGTGTTCATGGAGGGGGTCCTGTCCGAGATGTCCAGTTCTGAGAAGGACGAGGTTTGGGACATGACGTCGGAGGCTTCAGACTCTGATTCGTCGACGGCCATTCTGTGAAGCATTACGAGTTCGCCCAGTCTTGAGATTGTCCATCGTCAGCTTAAGAATATTCATAGAGAGATGGGGGGTGGTTTTAAAAAGAAGAACTTACTCAACGAGCTGAGTGGGTGGGATCTTTGCAGCAATGATCTCTCCGGCCTCTGCCAGCACTCCGTCCAACGTATCCACAACAATGACGCCGCCTTCATCGGCATGCTTGTGGAAATGCCTATGGCCCTTTTCACGGGGTTTTGTGACAAGCTGAAGGAGGCCCTCGGGTAATTCCCTCATCTGCGGCGTATAGCTTCCCACCGCTACGATAAGCCTGCCCTTTTTCCTGCCCTCATGGCTCGTCAAGATGGAGGCGTCGAAGAGATCTTGCTGAGATGGCGTGCAGCAGTAGATGATGTCAGCGTTGCGAATGTATTCCTTCTGTAGACGGTTGAATTCATGGAATGTGGGCGTCAGAATCGTGAACTTTGCTGTTTCCCAGCCCTCCCGCACTTTCACCTCGTGAGGGATAATGGTGAATTTCTTAAGGATGCGACCAGCGCTGTCAGAAAAGCGGTGATTGATGATGTTGACGTGCTTGACTGTGCTGCCTCTCATCATGAGAGCGAGGCGAACATGCCAATAAGCTTGCATGCCGCTTCCGAATACGGTAATCGTCTTGACATGGTTACGGCGATAGACGAGACACAGTGACGCTAGGGCCGTACGGAAAGCAGTGAGCGTGCTGGCGTGAACGAGGCCAATTGCTTTTCCATCTGGAGCGAACAGGTTGACTACTCCGGTTGGGCTAATTGCTTGAACAGAGGGGTCTTTGGTTGCCTCGGCAGAGGTGAGGGACACCACTCGTATCAAAGTCAATACATGAAGCGTGAGGTGTTTGGGGTCTTAAAAAAGAAGCTTACCTTTACAACCCATGCCAGAGGGGCCACATGATGGCATATATAAAGTCGTGGCTTGAGTGACGGGGTGAAGCGTGGACACACGATGCGGCTGCTGGAAGACGCCTAGACCATCGGCCCCCAAGCTGGTGGAGAAGGCATGAAGTGCCCCGGCCAAGGTTTTTCGAAGGTCCTCCAACTCATCGACAGTCAGGGTTTCCAGGATGTCCTTGACCTGTTCATCGGAGAGAACAGTCAAAGTCATGTTGAGAGTGAGGGCAATACCAAGTCGACTAGACTATTTTAGCTTCAGCAGCATGTGCGTGTTATTGACAGAGATCCACCAAAAGCTAGTGGCATGAAAACCAGATGCCAGACTTGCGAGAAACCATCAATGTTGGTGAGAAGCTCTTTGCATATTATGACAAGTGCTGGTACATAAGACATAAGACGAGTGATAATATGATGTAACCAAGGCCTCGGCAGCGTTAGTCCGGCTGAGGAGGCTGTGGAGTCTGGACGGAGTAGCCTCACGCTTCTTGACTGATTCCCCACATGCGTACGGGCGATAAGGAGTCGTCGTATTCGGGCTCGTCCATGGTGCGAGGAGGCGATCCCAAGCCGTTGGCTGCTGGCTTTTGGCTTGGCTTGGCTTGGCTTGGCTTCAGGGCACAGAGCATGCGGAGTGCTGGCGCAAGTGCCGGGCGCAACTCATAATGGCGACACTATCATATATCGCTGTGAAAGAGATCACAGCCAGATAAACGCTGAATCCGAGTCCCCTAGTTGACGATCCATCGGGCAATAGGCGCATAACGCTCAGGCACCGGATCAACGGGCCGTGTGATCGTATGGACTATCTGCTTGGGCAAAGAGGGTTGCGATTTCCACGCCTGTGGCGAGAATTGACAATTGCTTGTGGTTCTTCAACAGACGTACGGGATGAGACGGCACAAGGCCGAGTCGAAGTTTAAAGTCACAAATCATGTGCCAAGCGTCGTGTTTGAGAGCCGGGCCAATTAGTAACTATGGCATTGATCCATATAATAGCGCCAGTTATTGTAGACTGGACCAACGGCTTCGCCGCAGCCTCTTGCCACGTACTTGCCTACGTCACAAAGGCTGCCGACGATATGGAGTATGTACATGTGATATTTGATCTGCCTGGGAAGAAGACACTTATTAGAAGGAGTTGAAGATGGAATTCTGCTGCCTGGGGGATTCCAACTCGGAGTCAAACGAAGAGGTACTGATTAGATGTCGGATACTACAAAAGTACAGATATAAGTAGGAAACGCTCTTGTTGGTAATCTCACCTTGATTCCAGCGTTCGAACTTTCCACAATCCCCTCCAATTGTTCGCTAAAAGTCAGTGCGTGGCTCCCTGTAACCGCTTTTGTTCCGGCCGGTAACTGCGCCCCAGACGCCTGGGCCCAATCAGCGGGCGGCCACTGCTGGCTCAACCGTTGCTCGGAGCACGGCGCTGTACATGCGCCAAGTCACGGGTACAACTCGCCCCCAGTCCCTCTTCTCGTTGCTTCCCACTGCGTCCCACCACTTCCGGCCCCTTTGCCACTAAGCCCTGTGTCTCACCTGCAACGGTGAACGCGTACCCTCTACCTCGCCCTGCCCGTACCGACTCGTTCCTCGCTGAACCCATCCCCTCGGCCACTATACCAGAAGGGGTACTAAATCTACCTGGCCAGAAGAGGCTTGTCACCCTCGTCCCTTCGACAACGTCCTGACATTCCACCTCGTCCTTCTTGTCATCGACAATCGCAGTCAGCAAATCGTCCCAGAATCTCGACTCAGGCCGTATAGCGCATGCTCCAGTTGTCGGACCGCCAACTCTAAACCGCCTCTCGATTTGCACGGCCATTGCGCGCATCACGAACACCGCCTTATACGTCGCTCTGTCAGCTGCTGGACAGCTTCATCGGTAACCGCCAAAATGACGCTCAGGGAAGAGTTCCAGACCCGGAATTTCAGTACGTGGCTTTTGCGCTTCACGGCGCCATGTTGAACCTGGACCGCCTCCATGCTAACCGCCTCAACAGGTATCTATGGACAATGGTAAGCTTCCGATGCGCCAACTCCTCTACCTTTTTCCTTTGTGGCGGGACTGCTGTCCAAGCCAGTTTCTCGACTCGATGCGACTCGTTAGACTCGTTAGAGAATCAAACGAACTACCGAATGGTGTTTTCTTCTCTTCTTTGGGGCAGGCTATTCTAATACGAGGTCCATCCAATAGGCTCGGCATTCTATCCATGATTCTTTGTTTCGCGACGGGGTTGGCCAATATCTTTGTGCTGTTCTCCAAGCATGCGCTCTTGATCATTTTTTGCGCTCTTGCCTTGTAAGTTGTCTACCCTTGTTGAGCTGAATAGCCAGCTGACCGATTGCTTAGGGCCTCGTCCCTCATCATCTTGTTCATCGAAGTGCCGCTCTTGCTTAGAATCTGCCCTACATCCTCCAAATTCGACGAACTTATCCGAAAGGTCAATTCCAACTACATCCGGGCGGCCACCTACGGCGTTATGGCCATCGTTCAGTTTCTCAGCACCATTGTTGTGAGCTCGAGTTTGATCGCCGCAGCGGTGTTTTTGCTCTTGACGGCCATCTGCTACGGTCTTGCTGCTCTGAAGGGCCAGGCGTTTATCGGAAGCAAAACACTTGGCGGTGCTGGTATTGCACAAATGATTGTGTAAAACCCTCGTTGCCCGGTGTCCATGGTGGAGAAAAATAAGGGCGTGAGGAGGGGGAGGACATTAACGACACGATTTACTGTATCAAACGACGCATGATTCAGAATGAGTTGGGCGAAGTGATGAGGCTTGGAACTTGGACAAAAAAAATTTCTGCAAGCGGGTAAATGAGTTGATTTTTGCCTGTATTACTTCTGACCGCTTGCCTGGGACTGTTAGTGGGCCTTTGTATCCAAAGGATTTCGGCGTCGGGAATGAGGCATGGCCTATGGTTTGATTTCGATAGTTGCCGTTGTGCATTTCTAACACGGTTGCGCTTAGTGGAATAGAGTTTCTAAATGCTGTTTACGGTTGTTTGTTTATGCACTTTCGCGTTATGAAGAGCTCATTGGCTCTGACCCAGGCGTGTGTCAAAGACTTTCCCTTTAAGCCAGCCACAAGGCTTGAATGAGCTTTGCATTGAAATGTCGTCTTTGTTGGCTCGAGCTGTTTCATTGTGTGGCTGTACTGCGAGTGCAGGTGCTTCAAGCTCAGTATTTCGCTACTAGAGCTTAGGATTGCCTCCGTCTAGTAGTTGCAGTCGAGGATCATTCTTCCGTTTCCTAGGTTGAGGACGTTGAAGAATAATGGTGAACGACTCGGTGGTTATCTGGCTTTGCATATTCATCTTTTTCAGAGGCAGCCAACGTATCAGCGGTCCCGAATCAACCTCAATTGTGCTCCGAGGTTCAATTCTGCACGCGAGCCGTTAAATCGGTATACTTTGAGTTAGCATCGCATCTTAAACCTTCCTCTGCGGCTGAGAAGGACTAGAAATACCATAACAGGTGAGGGCATTTCTGAAGTTTTTTGTGGTCCACTGAAGTTTGGCGCATCTTGATCTCATCGCCCATTGTAAATTGTGGTTCTTTGCGTGACTGTGGCGTCTGACAGCTCCAAGCCGTGGAAAACGTACATGCCCGCCAGTGATTTCTGCCGGTAAGGACTAAGGCATACCATGTTCCCAAGGATAATTATAGCACAGGACAGGCAAACGAGCAGTATGCGTCATGTTTGGAATGCAAGTAAATATTATCAACAGCCGTGACCAACCGAAATGGCAATGACAACGCCATGGCGCATACGTCCCGCAGGGGTCGTGATTCACACAGCCGCTGCGTCAACCATTTACAGTCGCTCCTGCAGATCTCAAAGCATCATTGGAGAGCTGCAGGTTGAATCACTTGCAGCTCCAGCTAGGCCGGCGATTCCTTCAAGTTGCACCATAAGCAGAGTAACACAACCACAGCAAATGCCTCGACCAATCGTGATGGGCCGTCAACTGGCACTTGGCGACTTTACTGGCGGTGAGCTACCTGGCAAAAAAAAAATTCTCATGCGACATCCATGATCCTTCTGCTGTTGATCCAGGTCCGTTCTGCTGGCCAAGTTAGTCGCCTATAGCGCATTAGTTTTACAGGTCACCCGATTGATTCTACAAGCTCCGGTATCCAGCTGCAAGCAAAATGATGACGGTGGTGGGGGTGCTGAGCTACTAGTGACGCAACCGGGTCTCAGGGGATTGAGGATGAGGATAGCGATGCTCTCTCCGCAAGGCCTTGCAGCAGCGGCGAGCAATGAGAAAAGGGCGCATCCTTGGCTACATACCAACTTCGTACTTGTTACTAGATGCTAGAGTGCCTACATACAAGATGGTCTACTGCAGCACGATAACAAGAGAGGCTGAGTGAGCCCAAGCTTTGTGTCCTGCTTTGACCTTGGCCCAGCATGTGTGGCGTGGAGGGGTCACAGGATTACCGTGCGGCTGACGCGAGACCAGCACTGTATTCTCCCCGTTGCCTTAGGCCCAGTGCCCGCCGTCACAGCGGCTAACCGCACAGTGCGCAGCCGGCGCATGCACTCGGAGGCGCTATCGGTTACCAGAATTAGCGCACAGGACCCAACAGTCCCCCCCCCAATAGCGGTGCTGGAATAGATAAGCTACCAGCACCTACCGGTTGTTGTTGAAGGCATTTGCCCAAAGGCGCAGCGTCACAGACTTGGATCCCAATCTCAACCCCTACTCCTTTCTGCCTTTGTCGTCTTTTTTGTTGCTAGAATACATTACATGTTGCTATAATTATAGCTTTTCAAAGGTATTCTATACCGGCGCAAGACGCAATCGCAATTGGTAAGTCCAGTTGGCCTCCCCGCTGTGGTCGGCACAGATCTCCATCGTCATACTGTGTGACTGGTTCGAGAACGGCCGCGAGCGGTCCATCCGTGAACTCGTTGGCTGTTTGCTCGTCCCCTGCGTGTAATTAATTGCCATTGTGCGAGGGGCCTGCTTGTTGTCACAGCCCCCGAGACTGCGATCAATGGGCTCGTTGGGTTTCACAAGCATGGCTTCAGGCACCCCTTCGTGTTGCAGCCTTAGTCCTGTGACATCCCACTTTACGCTGCGGAAAAAGGGTCAAGACCACCATCAGACTGACGCTTCGTGGGATCTCTGTAGGATCTTCCGCACCGAAATCTCTTCGATAAAATACTACAACAATTGCAAAAACTTCCTTGTCCTTCTCGAATTCGCTACGCATCTATACTTGTTTCTTTAAATGATTTGCACACAATGACGGCACCGACAATGCAGCAGCCAGCTATCCCCCCTCGTCCCTCCAAGAGCCCGGCCAAAGACCTCTTGGCCGCTACTTCAACTCCTTTGATCCCGCCGCGGCCGACCAACAAACGAATTGATCGCTCAAAATCGCCCAATCCCGATCGATTCGCCCAGTCGCCCTTTGCCGAGGGCGTAATACCCGTGAGCCCTCTTGCGGGCCAGTTTAGCCCAAGTGGCAGCAACGGGGGCTCCAGCGAGGCCGTCGACCACTCCGAGAGCGTGCCGATGCCCTCGGTTGGCGAGGAAGGCCTGGAATATAGCATCATCACCTCCGAGCTGCAGGGAGAGGGCACCGAGTCCGCGGAGCAGACCCGCACCGTCGCCGAGGACCTCAAGCTCCACGCTCCGAAGCCCTCTCTCCCGGCAGCGAGCGCCAAGGAACGAGTTAAGAATGTTACTCGCACGGATTCTGATAGGGCCGCCTCGTTTGGCTTTGGGAAGCCAGGATATCCTGAAGCGCGTTCGACTTCTCGAAACGGCTTGAAAAAGAAGTCGAGCACGAGTTTCTCTACCACGAGCGAGCAAGATCACCAGACCGACGATGAACATGGCATCCCCGAGATTGGACAGCGAGTTCCCATGAATCCGCATCTGGGAGACGTCCAAGCACCTTCACCCGCTCCCACTGGAGAGGGAAATGGCAAAAACCACAGCCGTAGGCACAGTTCCCGTGGTCTCCCACCTGGAAGCTACGGAATGCACGGCCACGGAGTCGAGTCGCATGATGAGCTTGATAAAGCTTACTATAAGAAACACCCCGAGGTGCTGCAGAGAGAGCACCACACTCCTCTTCATGATCGCCAGAATGATTTCGCCTTGAGCAGCAGCGATCTGAATAAGCTGGTCCGAGATACGGCCAACCGCAACTCTGGCATCGGTTGGTATAGGCTGTCTTGGTGGTTTGAGCTTTGGCTAACCCAATTGTACAGACTTTAATGAATATCGCGGAACACCCAACGATGAGGTTGCTTTCCAAGCCCATGAGGAGTATGCTAGCCGCATGGCTACTCCGCGCCCAGCTTCAATGGTATTGGAAGGAGGTGCGCCACTGGAGGATCCCGGTGCATCTGATGATAAGCCCATCCACGTAGACGATCCTAAACACCCAGAGCAATACTCTTATGGTGCTGAGAGCCCTACTGAGACCCACGGGCGCGAGTTTGAAGCCCCAATCCTCGCTGCGGATGAGATTGAGAAGGATGTTGCGCGACCTGCACAGACTCCGGCCATTCGTCCTCATCTCGACCGAAATAGCAGCTCTTATGAAGGCACAAGTCGCCCCACGAGTCGCCCCACCAGCCGGCCGACCAGCATCTACAACAATCATACCAGCCTTGACTTTGACCATACCCCTCTGGAAGATGTGCACGAGTACGAACCCCTGTTCCCTGATGAGGCGGCAAAGAAGGAAGAAGAGAAGCGTGAGAGCAAGGAAAACTCCAAGGCTCGCCACTACTTTCCCAGTAAAGATGTTTGGGAAGATGCGCCGACCAGCGTTCATTACACCGCGGAGGTGTCAACTCCTGATAATTCTGAGGAAGACCAGCAGCGAAGGAAATCGTCCACGCACCAGGAGAATCGCCCCATGACGCCGGCTCAGGTGTTTGCCATGCAGCAAGAAGAGCTCGCGGAGAAGGAAGCGAATGGCAAGAAACACAACTTCTTACCCATTCTGGAGCAAAAGCCTACTTGGGTTGATCACCAGCCCCATCTGAAGAGTGGAAAGTCGAGCACGCCTCACCGGTTCCCCAGCAAGGATGTGTGGGAAGATACTCCCGAGAGCCTTCTCTATGAGGCCGAAGTAGAGGAAAAGCCAAAGGACGAGAAAAAGCCCGAGGTTCCCGCTCGTCCTTCCAAGAAGTTGACTGAATTGCTGTCACATAAGCCTGCCGTTCCTGAACGCCCAAAGTCCAGGCCGCAAGTTGGGACCGCCAGTGAAGATGCGCCCAAGCCGGTAGTACCTACTCGACCCGTCAAAAAGTTTTCAGCTGATTCAAAGGATGGGGAGGTCTCTAAGCCGAAGCCGCCAGTTCCGTCTCGTCCTGTCGGGGGGAAGATTGCCGCGCTGCAAGCTGGATTCATGAGCGATTTGAATAAGCGCCTGCAGCTGGGACCGCAACCCTCAAAGAAAGAAGAGACGGAGAAGAGCGAAGCTGCGGAAGAGAAGGAGAAAGTCCCTCTGGCTGATGCCAGAAAAAGCCGGGCTAGAGGTCCGCAGCGCCGTGCTCCAACCAAAACCTCGGCTCCAGCTGCCGCCCCGGCCGCGGCGAAGGAGGCCACGCCAATCTCACTGTCAATCTCTCAGCCACAGACGATTTGGAATATTGACCCCGAGCATGGCAATGTTTACGTCGCTTCTGACGCCCCTGAAGCCCCTTCAAAGAAATCACCCGAACCCGCAGTAGAATCAGAACAGTTACCGCCCCCACCGATAGAGGATGATAAACCTGCCGAGTTAGAAAGGCCTAAAGCAGAAGAGGAGAAGGATCCAGAGCCTCCTGTGCAGGCGGTAGAGTCTGAAGCTCCCAAGGAGCCAACGGAGCCTGCTGCTCCCACAGAGTCTGCTGCCCCTGCAGAACCTGTAGAGCCCGAGACCGCACCAGTACCTGAGCCTGCGACCGAATCCGAAGAACCCAAGGATCTCGAAAGTGCCAAGGAGCCCGAGCCCGAGCCCGAGCCTGAGGCTGAAGCTGTCAAGGAAGTCGAAGAGCCTAAGGAGCCCGAAGAACCCAAAGAGCCCGAAGAGCCCAAGAAGCTCGAAGAGCCCAAGAAGCCCGAAGAACCCAAGACATCGGAGGAGGAGGTCAAGAAAGCAGAAGAGCCTGTAAAGGAGGAAACGCTTGCGGCAAACATGGCTGGCGAGAGCATCTTGGAGGCCAAGGTGGAACAGAAGGACGATAAGCAGGAGGTAGAACCAGTTGAAGTTAAAGATGAGGTCAAGTCTTAGGGCGGCGCGCCGGATGCGCTGGCTGTATGTGTATTGTGCACAATTGGTTACCGTGAGATTGGTTTCATTTAGTCTACTTTGGATTTAGTTTTACATTGGTAACTGAGATATAAATCAAACCTGCACTTTGTCTCTTGAACATGAATCTTGCTCTCTCAGAAATGGGGAAGTGCCTCTATTTGTCTAGATGATTCAATTCAAAAGGTTAAAAAAAATACGGTTTGAGATGTATACTCTTATTAATCAGACATATAATACATGATAGAGGTACCTGTTTATGAACAAGCGCTCTTGGGGTTACTTTCTGCCCCACGAACTCCTCTCTTGATCCGCGCCGCCACGCTCCCTTTCAAGCAGACGGTCAAACTCTCGTTGCGCCTGCTCCCTGGCCTGGTTCTTGCCATCTTCGGCGTTTGGGAAAGAATAGCTATCCCGGGAGCCCTGTCCTTGAAACTGCGAGCCTGAGTCGGCCTCCGAGCCCCACCCGCCTCCGGACTGGGGCTTTTCCCATGTCTTCCGGTCTTGTTGCGCGGATGGCTGGTATTGGGCTTGCTGTCGGATGCGGTCCCACGCTGAGCCGCTGTAGTTGTTTGAGCCATCTGAGTTGTTTCTTGTTGATGGAGCGACGGGTGAAGCGTCATCAAAGTCGTCTGTTATTGGAGAATCCCATGTATCAGATCGCTGTGAGGGTTGTGATGGTGTCGCGGGGCTGCGATATGAGGCCCAAGAAGACTGTGCTGGAGCACTTTGGCTCCTTGGTTCAGGCTCTCTATATTGACTTGCATTATCCTGCTGTGCTGCCGACTCCCATGCGTCGTTGACTTGCTCGCGCGCCTCTGGGCTGCCTCCAAACAGGGTAGCACCCTGAGACTTTCCATCGTGTAAGAGTGATCGCAACCTAGGATCCCGCTCCATTTCCGAACGCTGTCGCATGAAATTTGCGCCTTGGAAGACCGGTTCTCCGAGGACCCAGAGTGTCCCGTAGTAGGCGGCAAAACGGGCGCTATGCCACATGAACTTGATGCTTGGGCTGCCGCCGATGGGGCTGAAGCGCTTGAACTCGGGAGTAAAGAAGGGGAACCGCCATATCTTCCGGCCGCGGTAGGTCATGTACGCAGCGAATCCCGTCATGGCCCATTTCCATGCAAGCAAGTTGTGCACGCTCGACAGGAAATGCTCTGTGAGGGCCTGGGTTTCCGAGTCCTCAAAGGCCCTGTTATTCACTGCGGCCAGTGATAGCACCGTCGACTCTGCCAGGGCAAGTGTCTGGGCCTTTCCGAAGCCGCGGAGCTGCGCATAGAACGGTGCTTCATAGTTTTGGAAGAGGCGTTGAATCTGTTCGTGAATCTGGGGCTCGAACTGCTGGCGGTTCGTAATGGCCCGTTGGCGGCGCTCCTCCATGGCGGCTCTGGCATTGCGGATGTACTCCGACCGGCTCATGTTCTTGAAGTCGGGATTCCTATTGCCGCCATCGCCGCCATTGTTGCTGCTGCTGCCTGAATCGTCCATGTTTTCCTCAATAATGCGTCATGAGAAAGGATTTCAATGTCTCGTAAACGTAACCCCGCGAAATCTCGATATCGAGCCACATGGAAAGCCGGTTGAAGCACTGTGACGCAAGAGACATCTTGCAAGACAGCTTTATCGATAACGGCACGTGACCCATGTCATTAAGCTTCCCTGTTTTGTTACGGTTGTTGGAGCAATTGGCGGGGCGCGTCGCGTTTTAGAGGCGCGCGTCCAGATGATCTGCCCTTGTCGATTAAATTGCTTGGCCGAAGCGATATACACTCCTGTGCTTGGCATATGTGAACAATGCACGGCCGGACGGTTCCCGATGTCAGGCTCGAGTTGTAGCCATCGCGAATCATGCCGCTCCAGAAGTCCTATTCTGAGCGGATTGGGCTGCCGAGGGTATGTTTACTTCCACGGATTGGTTTGTTGTTTGTTTAGACATGTCACTTACATGGGCTGCAGCAACGCTCACCTTGGCAGCGGTCTCACAGCCACCCGAACAATTTGCAGCCGGTCAATTCGAAAAATCTAGTTCCAATATCGGAGGTCACGAAGAAAAAGCTCAACAAATTTCTGTACCAGGACTCTAAAGATGAGTCTGGAGCAAACGAAGGCATGGATGGGAGGGGAAGAGGTGCAGTTTCTGCTTTGAAGGGGGAAACACCCTCCAATTTAAGGATGATTGGCAATACTGCGACTCCTGTAACACGGTTAAACTGGAGTGACCTCCTCGAGCCATGTAGCCAAGCCGAGGATGATCTCAGTATTTCCCCAAACGAAAAGCTGTTGTGGAATAACAAGCAGGATCCAAATGCATTCACCACTATTTCTCCGATGATGCCCCGCAAAGGCAGGAAACGAGCCAGAAGCTCATCGCCGATCTCATCGCCTTCCACCGACAGAATTGCGACGCCGACGGTCAACGTCAGGAAGCTAACCAAAGCATTGAAGTTGCCTCACCCCGATCCGACCCTGGAGTTGTGGGATCGTTACTCATTAAACACACCTGAGGGTCAGTCTGCTGCGGTTGGCATAACGAATCCCATCTTGGCCCACTTGATGGTATCTTCGTCCCCTCGGCCATCCAAAAATCAAGCTGCGCAGGTCGACCAGGAGAATTTGCGCCGAGCCGCGAGTTGTGGATTCAATTGGCCCAAGAGGAGGAGGATGGAGAAGTCAAAATCGGGCAGCCAGAGCAGTGTTGGCCAGCGAGAACTAGAGGCGGCATCCAAATCGTCCCTTGTTACAGCATTGCTGGATTCGGTTACGAGTAGCATTCACGACCAGAGCCAGGACGACGATACTGAGACAGGAGTCATGGAATCCCCGTCTCTGAAGAAGAGGCAGATTGCCCCTCCGAATGGCAACTCTCCATCAAGAAAGCCAAAGACCCGATTGGAAAGCCCAACTGTGTCAGATTATGGCGATGATGATCTGGATGATGACTTCTTGATGCTCGAAGAAACGCTACAGGCATCCCAGGCATCCCAGGCAACCCAAACAACCCAAGCATCTCAGGCCGCTGCAGCACCGGTCGACGAAAGCGTGAAAATGACAGAGAAACAAGGGAGGCAAGGGATGTCAAAGCTGCCTCCCGTGGACGAGTTCGACGAGTTTGATGACGACATCTTTGATGGTGCGGATGATTTATTGACAGACTTGGAGACCAAGACCCGAATGCCAGCGAAGACGATGACGCCTAGAGCAACGAAAGCACCCCCTGCAAAGAAAACTCCCCAGAAACTGGCTGATTTAGATGACGAGTTCGATGATGTTTTTGATGGAGATGTTGACTTTGAAGCAGTTGAGTATGCTGCGACCCAAGCGGTCCAGCAGCGAAACACTGCCTCAACAGCTGTATGTGAGGAAGCTATCCAGAAAGAAAGCATGCTAAGTGTAGGCCAGAACAAGAAGAAGATTAAGACTATTCAGCGATATTTAGTAACAAGTGTCTTAGACGGCGAATACGTCGATCAATACAATCGCACCTGTCCCGAAAAGGTATGCTTCGCCCATAACTTGGTGTATGCGCCTACTGATTCAAAACCAGATCCTCTTAATCCAAGCGGACGGCTCAAAAACTTCACGTACTGTACAGTTACGAGGTGCTTGGTTCGATACGCCGGCGCACCCTGGTTCCTACGTTCATGTTATTGGGGAGTTCTCATTCAAGGGGCAGTGTGTTGTGGATGATGCCCAGAATCTCTTGATTCTACACCCTGATCAGCTGGTTTCCGCAACCGTTGTTGCCGACTCATTTGGCTGCATGCGCCGAGCTGTTCTCCAAGATCGAGTCAAGGCTACCAGCGAAGCTTCGCCCCCACTAGTCTATGGAACAATGCTTCACGAAATATTCCAGGAGGCACTGCTTGCCAACAAATTTGATCTAGGATTTCTTTCTCAGTTGATCGAAAGAAACATTGCAAAGCATATTGAAGATTTGTATACAATTAAAGTTGGTATTGCGGCCGCAAAGGAGCACCTGCAGTCAAAAATGACTGAACTTAGCTACTGGGCTAGGAGCTTCGTGGCATCTCAGCCACAGGTAAGGATAACTGATTTGTGCCTCACTTATGCTGAAAACTGACATCGACCAAGGCCGATGCCATCATAGAAGGTAGAAATGGAGACAGAGCCACTATGGCTGTCAGGAAGCTGCTTGACGTCGAGGAGCACGTTTGGTCGCCTATGTATGGGCTAAAGGGAAATATCGACGCAACGGTAGAAGTCGCAATGACGGATGGCAAACAGAGTCAAGTGTTGACAGTACCATTCGAGGTCAAGACCGGCAAGCATGCCAATAGCAACCACATGGCTCAGACGGCTCTTTATACTCTCCTCTTATCAGATCGCTACGACATTGATATAGCCCACGGCATTCTCTACTATATGGAAACGTCCAAAACGATGCGGATTCCTGCCATTCGACATGAGCTCCGACACATGGTTATGCAGCGGAACCAACTGGCCTGCTACATCCGGGAACGAAGTGTTCAACTACCTCCAATGCTTAAGAGCAAGCATATGTGTGGGAAATGTTATGCCAAAACTTCTTGCTTCATATACCATCGGCTAGCAGATGATGGTAACGGGGAATCTAGCGGCATGAATGAGAAGTTTGATGAGATTATCAAACATCTAACACCAAAGCATCAAGAGTTCTTCATCAAGTGGGAGAACTTACTGACGAAAGAAGAGAAAGAAGGTCAGAAGACTAAGAGGGAACTTTGGACGATGACGAGCACTGAGCGCGAAAAGAAGTCTCGATGCTTTTCGGATGTCATCATTGAAGAAGGATCTGCTTCAGTCGATGAAGACAACCCACGAATTAACCGGTTCCACTACACCTTTATCAAGCGCGAGCCGCCGCCCAATTTCACGTTTATTGGATCCGAATTAACGGTTGGTGAGCCCGTTGTCGTGTCCGATGAAGAAGGACATTATGCTCTGGCGATTGGCTATATCACCTCTGTCCGGAAACAGAGGATAAGCGTCGCAGTGGATCGACGCTTGCACAATGCTCGTATTCGGCAGCCCGGTTTTGATGAAGTCAGTAACCAAGTTTTTGCTAGCATCATGGAAGTTGCGCCTGAAGGAGCAACGGTGGATCAAAGCCAAGGAAAAATCAAGGAGCCGCCTATTCGATATCGCCTGGACCAGGATGAGTTCAGCAATGGCATGGCTACTGTGAGAAACAACTTGATCCAGATGATGGCAAACGACGTGCCAGCTGCGGTGCAGATTCGGAACTTGATTGTCGACCTTGTTCCTCCTAGATTCAAAACTGTGGCAACCCAATACACCGTCACTGATGGAGAATGCTTGAACGTTGACCAACAGCGAGCTATTGAGAAGGTCATGAGCGCGCAGGATTATGCACTGGTGCTGGGAATGCCTGGCACCGGTAAGACTACTACGATCGCTCATATCATTAAAGCTCTAGTCTCACAAAAGAAGACTGTGTTGTTGACGTCTCATACACATACCGCTGTTGACAATATCCTTCTCAAACTCAAGTCGGACAAGATCCCTATTTTACGACTTGGCGCTCCTGCAAAGGTCCACCCTGAAGTTCAAGATTTTGCGTACCTCGCGGGCCAGCCGAAGAAAACCTTTGAAGAGATAAAGGAGGCTTGGCATGGAACCCCTATTGTCGCCACGACTTGCTTGGGAATCAACCATCAGGTCTTCTTAGAACGCTCCTTTGACTACTGCATTGTGGATGAAGCATCGCAGATTACGTTGCCCATCTGTGCTGGCCCAATTCGGTTGGCAAAGACGTTTGTTCTAGTTGGAGACCACAACCAGCTACCGCCGGTGGTGAAGAATGAAGAAGCTAGACAGGGTGGATTAGATGTCAGCCTATTCAAGCTCTTATCCGACACACACCCACAGTCCGTCGTTAATCTGGAGCATCAGTATCGTATGTGCGAGGATATTATGACTTTGAGCAATACGCTCATTTATAACGGCAGACTTCGGTGTGGCACGGAAGCTCTACGCAAGAAGAAGCTTCATATTCCCAACATGGAATCTCTGAGGCAGCACCATCACGACTCAACGACTATTCAGCGATCTGGAACGGCTCGCTCATTTTGTACAGCGCCCGCCCCATCTCGATGCTGGCTCTATGATCTCCTTGACGCTGAAGCTCGTGTTCGGTTTGTTGACACAGATACAATTCGACCTCTAGTCCGAGAAGAGGCCCAGGGTAAACGCATCATCAATCCTGCCGAAGGGCAGATTGTCTCGCAACTTGTCCAAAGTCTGCTCACAGTTGGCGTTCCTGCCACTGAAATTGGTGTCATGACACACTACCGAGCGCAACTTCACCTCCTCAAAGACAAACTTAAGCACTTTCCTGGCGTGGAAATGCATACAACAGATCGCTTCCAAGGGCGAGACAAGGAAGTCATTGTGTTAAGTCTGGTGCGAAGCAACGAAGCCTGCAATATCGGAGATTTGCTCAAAGACTGGCGACGTATCAACGTGGCGTTTACTCGCGCGAAGACAAAGCTCCTTGTTGTGGGTAGCATGGGCACTCTGAAGGGAAGCGGAGAAGAGAATATGCTTAGCAAATTTATTTCTCTGATGGAAGATCGTGATTGGATATATCATATGCCGGATAATGCGCTCCAAAGCCACTGTTTTGAAGACCTGAGCACACAGCTTACTGGTGCAACACAGCGAACGCCCCGAAGATCACCAAAGAGGGCACCGGTGAAGGCGAGTCCCACTTCTTACAAAGGCAAAGAAAATCAAAAGCCGTCGCCGAGAAGAGCACGGATGGGGGAGACGATGCTACTCAAGGGGAAGCCAATTACGCGGGATATACTGAATGAAATGACCAACGGCGCATATTGAATTAGGATGACTTTTTTGTTATATTTTTTCTCTGCGGGGTGGAGGATTGATTATGGATTTCATTTTTGTTTGGGAGGCACGCTTATGAATACGTGGATATTGTAAAGTAAGGATGACAAGGCATTATACTCAGGGTATTATTCTGGCTAGCGTGCAGATAAAGATTTATTATTTTTGTTAATTCCGTTCGTCTTCGTTGTCTTCGTCGTTATTTTCATCGTCGTCCCAATCTTCATCTTCATCTTCATCATCGTCACTGCCATCCTCATAGTGCTCTGTCCATCCATCATCAAATCTATGGAGTGTTAATTATAGTATTCGGTCAAATGGAGGGAAAGGAATAGTTACCCCTGCTCCCCTACAATGAGCTTTGTAAACTTCTCCAACTCTTCTAGTTGGGCGACACAGCCGGTAAGGCTCTCGTTGTAAGAGTAGCTATATATATCACTCCATTTCTTGTGCCATGCAATGTCGCTCTCTCCGCTGAGCTGGGCTAGCTCGTCTTCCACAGCGGCAGTCTCCATGAGGAGGTTTCTTCGTGCTGCGGCGGCGCTGGGTAGATAGCGCTGTGTGTCAACGCATTAGCATTGCCTTCTAAGACTGGTGTATGATGCAATTTTCGACAGGGGACGGGATGTCTATTAAGGAGGGAGTATGCCACTTACTGGTACTTTGCGATCTGCTCTCAACGCACCGGCGAAGACGTATAAATTGGCTAATATCGAAGCCACGGCGTCTCGTCTGAAGCCAAGCAGGCGTTGAGCCGCCAGCGGATTATCGCGAATGTAGCCTGGGTTGTAGAACACGGCAGATTGTCGGACTGCGATGAGATAATCGAAGAAGCGCTCACACGAATCTGCAAGGCCGGAGTAAGGTAAGAAGTCAAAAGGACCGCGAAGGCGGACCTCATGACGAGTCATGACCTATCGGGCCATTGTCAGTTTCTTGGCGTCGGCGAAGTAGGGTTATGAATATGAAAGGCTTCTTACAAGAAGCTGTCTGATTCGTACAAAGCCTTCTCTGATTCGGCCCTCGAGGATTTCGGATCTCACAATATCTTCCGGGGTGGGTTCCTTGCCTTCCTCGAAGTAAATATATTTTGCGACAACGTCTGTTGAGAGGTTAGAGAGCTGATAGAATATGGGAATGTTCAAAGACACAAATAGACTTACTTCGGTAGATGATACTTAGGAAGAAGAGCATTGAAGACAGGGATTTCCTCAATTCATGTCTTGCCACAAACGGCCATAGGCACCAATTGACGACAATGGGTGCAATTGTGCCAACAAGGAATACGATGCCTCTGAACACAGCGGTTAGAGCAGGAGATGAGGGTAGCCCGCCAGCTTGGAGCTGTAGTGAAATTACTGTGAACGACAGGCAGCCGACCAGTCCGGATCTCTATAAATAGCACCAGTTCAATGAGAATTTGTCGACAGAAATAGGAGGATGCTATATATAATTCTTACCGGGTGAGAGCTCAGCGTAAATCTATACAGCATGGGTATCATAAAGATAGTTGCAAACACTGCAACAACGTAGGGGTTACCGCCTCCAGCAGCATGTGCAACGCCACCCCATACGGCACCGAGGATGGCCAAGACAGCCCTAGCAATCAAGTCCTGGATATTTCCTCCAACTCGGGCGTGAATTAGGAGCCAGCTCAAGATGACAGCCCACCAAGCCTCGTACTCATCCCACCAGACCTTGTCCCAGTTAAGGTAGGAGGGAATGGATAGGAGAGACGTGACAAGAACAGCCTTGAGGGCATATCTGCTCTCATAGCCTTGTAGAAGGTGCATGACCTGCCAGATTCTGTAGCCTAGACTGTTTTTCTTGGTATCCATATCAATCGGCGCACCCGGATCTGTGAGATGCGTCAACTCGGCGTGCAGTTCAGTTTCGGAGACGCTTTCTTCGTATTTTTCCATGGGCTTGTATTCTCGTGACTTGATCGACTCCAAAGCACGAGCAATTTCAAGGAATGTGACATGATATGAGCCTGCTGTCGCACCGCCACGGTCGTGAGTGACTTGAGAATTAACGCAGTGAATGGCTTTTCCGAGTGGATATGATGGTAGGTGAGGCCGTGGCCAATTGGAGCACTGCTGCATGGAATACACTTTCCCCATGAGGCTTTCGATCATGGTCGCAGTTTCACGGAGATGTCTTGCAAAGATGAATAGTTGAACGATGGCTGAATCGTTCATTGATGCGGGCGGTAGCTGGCCAGATTCTAAGAGATCCGATTCGATAGCGTCAAAGAGTGCTTTGGCGGTTCTCATCCGAATTTGGACTGGAGCAAGGTCAGATGATACAGTCATTGGAGGGCCGAGGTATTGTCGATAGCCTGACAGGTCCATCATTGCAGCTTGACTGGCTTGTAGTCCCAGGTTCATGCAGGCGAGAATCTCCTTGGTAGGTTTTGCTAATTTCCGAATCACAGTACGTGTTACGCCAACCTCCTTCAAGACCTCTGGGCCTTTCTCAGGGATGTTATTATGCAGATCGTTGCTGCTCGAGGATGAGGAAGACATCTGAGTGGCTTCGACCACTATAGGAATATGCCCGTCGTCGGTCTCGCTGAAGAGTGCGCTTTCTGTCTCCATGGCGAGGAGTGCGCGAATGGAGGATTGCATTAGATTCCGTAGTTCCCTCACATCTTCCGGTTTGAAGCGTGTTATAGTTAGACTGGTTCGCATGTCACGGTTGGCTGAAGATAGGTCTACGAGTGCTCGGACCAGACGACGTCTGAGCCTGGTATCTCGCGGACGTGGAATTACGATAGCCTCCTAAAGACGAAAGGTTAACCAAGGAGAGATATGTGTTGGAGGTAATAGAATGTACGAACCAGCATAAGAGAGAACGATTCGTGAAAAATAAGGGCAAGTGGTCTTGCACCAGCATCAGGGAAGAGGGTGCAGTTCACCAGCAGCGCAATTGCCTGGCCTAGTAGCCAAGGAACAGCATAGTCTCTTAGTTTTCCCCACACAATCATGTCTCCTTGAGTCTGAGACAAAGTAGTAAAGATGATTGCAACACCCGCGCACACGACCATTTGGTAGAATCTGGCATAGAACGAGCGTATCCATGCTATAACCGCCATAAACAAGGCGAGGAAAAGAGCCAGAATGCCGCCGTAACCAGCACTGGCAGCAGAGGTCGACGTCGAGAGCAAAAGACCAGCTACCCCCCATCCCATTCCAGCCACAGTCCCAATCGTGGTGAATATAGTTCCCTCAAGCTGGGCGCCTAATGTCCTGGCCGGGTGATTCAATATGACGGAGACGGCGATGATGTAGTGGTAACGACCAAGCCATACCCGGACTGCCGGTATTAGGCACAGAATGTACGCGGCGAAATAGGCGGTAAAGGATCTAAGCAGACGAATGCCGGTTCGAGTCGTAGTGACTCGCCGGAGTACTGATCTAATATCATGTAGTTGTCTTGGTATAAACCGCCGGGCTGCTAGCGGTGAACCCTTGTCGAATGCCGCTGGCAGCGTTGCCCTGAACTGTTCAACAAAGCCTTCAGGCTCCAATGGCGTATATTTTAGAAACAGTGCATCAAAGAAGCCATCACGCTCTTCAACCACGCCAAACGTGTCTGGATCGATGTGGTCTTCCGGGAGGATCTGGTCAATTGGCGTTATGTAAGAGCTGCGTCTGCTCCCGTATTCAGACTGAGCGGCCGAAGTGGTTGTTGTTCTGAGGGGCGGAGTTTGGGTAAGGAAACGGAGCCTTGTAGACGTAGGGCAAGAGAGTGGCTGAGGCTCATTCTCAACACCGTCGTTGCTCTGAATATGAGCCGGCGGAGGGCCAGAACTGACACTTCCAAGATCCGGTGAGCTACTGCTGGCCATGTTGAGACCCAGTTATGTTCGGCTCCAGCGGCTGGGATCTCGCTAAGATCATAGTATCATGGCATGAACCATTCAAATCAGGAATGCAGAGCAAAGGCTGCGGGAATTGGCGAAGAACAATCTCAAGAGAAACGGAAAGGATGAAAATAAAGATACAAAATCGTTATCGCAAATTCGGCGAGCCTACGGAGAAGTCATCGCCGGCGTTCGGCATCTGACGTCAGAGGGAGGAAAGACTGCGATTCTCCTGGCTCGAAACAGACGATTGCGCACCGACCACAAGGCCTTCAATTGATATGATTATTGCTTGTTTACTATCCGATAATCAAACAAGAGGCATTCAGAACCTCAATAGGTGTTATTAGGAAATACAGCAGACGCAATTGGCGTCGCTTTGAAAGTGATGGGTGCATAAAATCAGGTATAAGGAACGGGGTGGCGCTAAAGATTTTTCCTTTTCAGGCCACATTTGGAAAATCCGCTGATGCATAGTCCTCAGCACCTGAGCGCATAAGCCATATTTCAACTGTAAATAGCGACAATATTTACACTTTTGGTATATCATTAGATATTCTAAATATTCTTCAAGTTCCGTTTGCCATAATTCGATGCTGTTGGTGACGTCTTCATGATTGTATTGCATGCTACCTAATAAGATAACCAGCACTTGACAAAGTTGTTCTTAATTCATTATAGTACGAGTACAGGTGAGATTAATCTCAATATTTCCGGCACCTCTTACCAACCAAAATGACAGCTGTATCGTGAGCGGCAACTGCTGTCTTGTATGAACTGAGACAGCCAAGGTTCTTGCCACTCCAGACATCCCTGACTTCGTAATGTCCAGCAGACAGACCAGGAATCTCAGACCACTTGGCCTCCTTCTTGGTTGTCGTATTCAAAGTGTTGATCATCAGAACCAGGTGGCCTTGCGTTGAAGGGCCAGCCCAGAACTCAGCTGGATATGACGTGTTAAAGGTCCAGTCAGGGTTGATGCCCCACTTGTACGGAGTAGCTGGGCGACCATAAACGGGATCTTGGTTAAAAGCCAACAGACGCTTGTTCTTCAAGAGGTTGATGCTATCTTGAGATAACTGAGCAAGGTCTGTTCCGATGAGCAACGGAGACTTCATGGCAGCCCACAGGGCAAAGTGCGTGCGCGACTCAGCAGCCGTAAGGTCGCCATTGCCAATCTCGAGCATATCCGCGTCATTGTGGCCCCAGAAGCCAACAGAGTTCATCTTGAACGAGTTTAAGTTGAGGATTCGTGTGACAGAGGCCCAGTCGGGAGAAATATCATTGCTCATACGCCAGTTGATGCCGGTCGAGTTACCCCATGAGAAGACGTCAGCTTCGCCCCAGATACACATGCTCAATACGATATCACGGCTCTGCTTGGCCAAGGCATCTCTCATGCGACCAAAACGCTCAGCAGCTTTGGAAGTGCTCCAGTCATAGCCTGGTGGAGCAAGGTTGGGCTCAAGGTCGGTGTTGCATGTGCCATTTGCACCAGTTCGCCTAAAGTCGGGGTTGCAAGAGACGTATTGATCTTGCCACTCTGAAGGGACGTTGCAGTTGTCACTTGGATAGATGGTCAGTCAAAGTATCTTTATTTTGTCCACAGAAAGGAAGAAGAGGTGCGAACTTACTACTTCAGATCTGTTTAATTGAATGCTGTCAGCCTTGATGGTTTCTCTTGCAATGAATTATGCGTTTCAGCTTGCACTTACAATCCACTCCCCAATTAGCAAAATCCGCAGCATCGACATCCTCGTATCCAAGACTAGCTGGATAGCCAGCGCAGGTATCGGTTCCAGCGGCTAATACATTATTAACATTGCTTCAAGTCATTAGGAGGGGATTGGTTAAATCGACATACTGCTGTAGATACCCAATTTCAAGCCCAGATCATGGACCTTCTTAGCCAATCCGTCTATACCATCGGGGAATCGAGTTGTATTAGGAGCAATGTGGCCGTCAACTCGTCCATCCTTCAATGACCAGCAATCGTCGACTAGAACTTGGTTAATTGTAGTTTATCAGAAGCTTATAGGATTTACTTACTATTGACATATTCGTATCCTGCATCGAGAAGTCCAGAACTCACAATTAATTCAGCGGCTGAGAGAAATTTGCTCTCATCAATCTCGCAATGATAGGCATTCCATGAGTTCCATCCAAGGCTTGGAAGTTTTCCCTAAAGTTAACTTCTTAGTATAGAAAGAGATCATTGCTTGGCTTATAGTAGAGGAGCATCTTTACAGTTTTCCCATCGGGCGTCACAATTGCCTGTACACTAGAGAGAAGAAAGGCAAGTCCAGCCCAGGTAGAGGGCATAGTGCCGCGATTAATCGAGCGACGACCCATTTTCTTGGAAATGAGATACGAGAATTGACTGAGCTGCTGGGGGCCTAAGTTTCAAATGTGCGAGGGAAGGCGGCCTTTTATGCTGGTGGAAACCACCAGTCGCTCTATGCGTTGAGCTTACGGTTGTGGATGCTGGATGAGTTGACAACTCTTGTCTCCTGTAGCACCATTGCCACAATTCGAGGGGAGAGCATAGAAACCGATGGATATTTCCTCGTATTCATGTGCGGTTCACATGTTCCGATTCGACAATTGAGCGTGTCCCTGCAGACGAGCAAAGAGGGGGTTGTATTCTAACATAACTCTGCCCAACTACATCATCTTTGGGATGTAACTTGCCAAAAAGTCCCACTAATGCCGACTTGTCACGATCTAGAACGAAAATGCTTCATTACGCGTCACATTTTGTTATAATCATTTTGACGCCAAGTCTATTCTTGGAAAGAAGACAGTGAAAAGCTGGAGAAACCCATGTTAAAGCGCGCCAACGGGAACGCGAGCAAGCCATCATTATCCATTGCATTGGCAGGGTAACAACGGTGTTCTCTAGCATAAGGGGCAGCCCGGCAATGCTCCGTCGGGCCATCATTGGGGACAGCTCATGATGATGATCCACCCCCGCATAAGGAACAAGGATGAACGGCAAATGGTTCCGCATCCTTCTGCGCGGCTATGTCTAATTTGGGAGGCATCTGGCGATCCTTATGTCGGGCAAAAACCGATCAGGTTATTCCCAGATTTCCAATTCGTGGGTTGGCTCTGTCTTCTGCAGTCCAACTCCGAAGCTTAATAAGAATAATAAACCTTTTAATCGGATGATTATTCGGAGCATCTCGAGTCCCGACTTCAAGACCCCTGTTTTCAAGACACAAATCTTCATAACCTTGATTGTTGCCTGAGTGTGGGGTAGCATCGTCGACTCTGACGATTTAACCATATCCATCCAATGTGCACAAGCGTATGATTGAATCCAGAGTCCCGGTAAGATATGACTGATGACTCAGTTTATCACCAGAACAAAGTCGAAACCCTTTTGAGAATACGAGAGTTCTGCTACCATACTTATAAACCGTCAAGCTGTTTACTTCTGCACTCTTCATTTAGCCGAGAGGGGCGATGAGCCACTGCCGAATTCTGCAGCCAAGCCATTGGTAATTCTCCGAACTACAAATTGGAACTCCGTAGTTGAATCCCGCGTCTGGGTTTGCGCGCACGCAAAGGCCAAAAGTTCTTGATAGACCCGACGGTAAATAACACCACTTATTTACACCGCATGGGGTTTTTTCGAAAGGGAAAAAGACTAGGCTGCAGTGAGACTAATGCCCCATCATTGGGGCTGTATCTACGTGTTGTCACGCTCTGGGATCACAATTTTTTTCGCCATGTTTTCCGCAATGCTTTATGATGATGATAATCCCGCTAGAGCTGATTGAGCTGACTGTTGGCTGCTTAATGTCGAGGTTGTAGCACTAGCACCTTGAGGTTGGAGGGAAACAACGTAGGAACATCCACGCCACTAATGTGGTGCGTAAGAACATTGATCATTGAAGTGAGAAAAAAAAGAGGGTGACGGTGTACAGAGTTTCCTCTTTGCATTTGTAGAAAAGCATCTTGCAGAGGCTTGGCACTTACTAAAAAAGCCACTTACCTTTGTTTCATATTTCGTTGATTCATTTGTCATCGTAATAGGATGGTCTCGATAAAAAAAAACTTATAAAAGAGACTTCACAGACATTGGTCAGGTATTTTCATATTGCCTATAGAAGTTATTTGTGCTGTAGGGGGGATTTCGAGGTCATATTAATTGTGATCGCCACAGCCCTCTGGGCGGGATACCTTCAAAAGAGTCAAGCCACTAGAGCCATTGGATCTGGTATGAATATATCTTTCGGCTCAGAGATACCTGATTGAATGGAAAGAATTAGCGACCAGTGTATGTTAAATTTGTATCTACAGATTTTCACTCACCATGCGAACAAGCCCTCTTGTTGACGCTCAGTTCTGTCTATCACCAGTGAGAAGTAGTATTTCTAGTGTGCATTTTTGAGACTGCGTGAGACATTGAAATACATATCTTAGATGGTATAACAGCTAGTACAAAAGAACGATTGGGAATATAATTATGTGTATAAAATAGATAAGTTTACAAAGTAGTAATGAGTTCAACACTACATGTTAATTCGGCGCTCACCGAATACCATCAGCTATACGATCCCATATTTACATCACGATGTTAGACACCCATCGCCTTAACCGGCTTGATACTAATCTGAGATAGTCATTTTGCCTCAATGATACCCTTTTATGCACAGTGCCTCTCTGCATCTCTAGTTCTTCTTCCCTCGAAACGCAGATGTTACACCATGAAGCAAGTGGACACTCTGTAGAGACGCAAGGGGGACTTGACTCGGTGACCGAGGCCGTAGGCTGTAATAATAATTGAATTACCCAACGCTACAAACAGGCAGCTTGCTCAATTACCTAACGGACTTTGTTGTTTTAATCACTGCGCCCCCATCAGATTTTCCTGTTTCTATCGATATTTCGCCGTCTATAATCTCAATATGGCAAAAGAGCTCACTCTGTATCTCATTGGAGACCAGACGTACGATATTCGGCCTCATTTTCAGCAGCTATTCAAGCACAATAAAGATGTTCTCCTAAAAGTTTCTGCATCCTCTCATTCAACACAATCCGTGCGGAATCTCCAAACTTCCACAACATGTCAGCAGTGGCCTTCCCCGACTTACTTGCTTCGAAGATCTCCTTGAATGGCACCAAAGCGGGAAATAATGTGCTCCTACTGATACGGCTATGACTTGTATGTTCCATATAGGAATATTCATTAGGTATGTGAGCCCAGAGCTAGCTGCTCACATACGCTTATTGCCTGTGCGGTGACATGATGAACCCATTACTCCGAAACTAACTTGGATATCCCTAAACTGTGAAGTTGTGGAAGCAATGCCTACAGTGGTTCAGGAAAGCATATCGTCATCGGTATCTTTACCGGGGTTTTGGCTGCAGCTGCCATTAGCTGTAGCCATAGTGTAATGGATTTGGTGCCGCTGGCAGTCGATGCTGTTGTCGTGGCTTTTCACACCGGCGTGCGTGTAGCGGAGCTTCCCAAGCGAATCGCGCCGTTTGGTGAAACTGATCAGGGTTGGTCAATAAGCATTCCTGATATAGCCGCAGTTGAAGCTGTGGAGTTGTTCCAATCGGCTACTGTAAGTTGATAACACTGCCTTTTAAGGTTGGCCTCACCTGAATTCGAAGTTGTCCTTAGAGATTTGCCTGTATAGATATTGCTTCCAACCAGCCTTCCTTACATCAGTGCCTACTCTCTCGATGGCGTTACCATAAATGGGCCTCTGCAGTCCCTCTCGCAACTCATTGGCTCTGAATTATTTAAGGGTCTCAAGCCCAAAAATAATGCGGCCTATGGACCATATCAAGCTCCGCTGGGATATCAACACTCACGTAGATCCAGGTGGGCCGAAGAAGAACACCAGCAGAACTCCCTTTGGATGTTGCCTCGAAGACCCAGCCGTCTTCGACGCAGGCTTCTTCAACATCTTTCAGCGAACAGTCCCACAAATTGACCCTGCGCAGCGTCTTGCACTTATGACTACTTATGAAGCTATGGGAGAAGCTGGGATGGTTCTAGATGCCACTCCTTCAACTAGGCGCGATCGAATCAGTGTCTTTTAAGGCATTACCGGCAGTGATTGGATAGAGACCAAAATTATGGGAGCTTTCATTCTCACCCGCCCATTATTGATTGCATAGCTCAAGCTGCTGGCGCTGGCGGCGGCTTGCGGCTTTACTCTGAACTGTAATGACGTTACTGATTTGGACAACGAAATTTTCGTGAACCATGGTTGGAAGTCATTCCGGATGTTCGAGCCCTTGTTTTGGAGAAGGTGTATACTGCGTGTACGCATGTGGTGGAGGGCGGTAATGGGCTGTGGCATGGTGACGTTACAATATTTGACGATGATAAGGTTGTCGCATTCCTCAACCAAATCTCATATCAAGGTATATCACGGCGAGTCTTGAGAGACGTGTACAACATGAAAACTAGATGAAATCGAAGACGCAACCATTCTTTCGAAAAGATCGCGCTGACTTTGTAGATTGACCTTCGATTACCCCTGGCGTTGCTGGTTCTCGTGATCCTCGGCTGGCCAAGGCCGTGGCTATTATATCTGAGGAGAGCGGCATTCCATTAAAAAGTCTAACCGATAAAATCGCTTTTAATGATATCGGCCCCGATTCTTTGCTCAGTCTGAGTATATTTACTCGATACGGAGAGGAGGTTGGGATTGTCATTGACTTCAACTCTCTTTTCTTTGAATATCCTTCTGGTGGCGATCTCAAGGCTGTCCTCATCAGTGACGTTCTGGCTTCTGAGTCATCTGTCAGATCTCATACTCCATTCCTGTCAGCTACAGATGAAATCTGGTAGCTGTACCTTAAATCACTGCATCAAATAAAATCTCTCGTAACGTACTTGGAATTTGAGCAGAGTAGTGCCATATGGGGAGTTGAATGTTGACGGTATCGTTATTCGCAATCATTCATACGGCTCAAACGAATGACAAGCTTTCTCCCACTATCGACCCTCGTCAACTCTTCAGTATGAGCCAATAAGCTCTTTCATATATCCTATTATTTTGAGTAAAAGTAGGAGATTTCTCAGCATTTTACGTGCGCATCAGTGGCGGGGTTCTCAGCATATTTTGACGGTACAAGCATGAGATTTGAGTTGCATGCTAGAGGGCGATGCAATTAAGAAGTCATTGTTCATTTTTTTTTAAAAAAAAATAGCTATAAGACTAATGGGGTATAAATAAAACACTCTCTCGTACTCGCCTGAGAGCTGCTGCCTCAGTATCTGTGCCTCGTGCTGTAATCCTTCGGGCTAACAACCAAACCTCTACCCTTCTTTGCTCCCCTGTATATCGTTTCAATAATGTCAATGAGCTCTTGCTTATCCTCCAGCACCCAGTTAAGCTTGTTGTTGTTACCAGTACCAAAATCGCACATCATGTGCTTGTTGCGAAAGAAGAACAAAATTGAGCATGGATCATACAGTTCGTACATGGCGTTGAAATCAGGCACCTGCTTCAAGTCAGAAGCGGCTTTTACTTAAACCAAGGATAAAAAACATACCTCGTCGATGTCACAGAGGTAAATGACGGCAAAGTTCTTGACGCGATCAGCTATCTTGTAGAGCACTTCATCTTGCAGCATGCAGTCCTAAGGGCAGTCAGCTTCACAGTGGACCAAAGAGAGAGAAATGCAGAATAATGATGGGCCTCCTTACCCGATCATGGTCACGTCCGAATCGGATGACTACGAGACGATCCTCTTCTATAAAAAATGGTCAGTACTGAAGCATAGCACGGTTTTATTCATGTGCAAAGTAGTATACAAAGAATATTATGGGCAATTATGAAGCAAAATAACGAACCTGATAGAATCGCCTGATCGACATGCCAGCCGGAATTAAGATGCGGAAGAACGACGGATCCCATGATGAAATGCTGTTCTTATGGCTGGTACTGGATAGGATGATGATTGGATTGCAGCAGCCTTAAGCTCTATGTTGAGATTTTAGCCGTGGCCAGGCCGTCGGTTACAGGTATTGCCGTGCCGTGTGGCTTGCCCAGTGTGGCGCATCGCAGCAGTTTGTGAGCCATCGGTTTGGTTTGCCTGCACAATATTTAACCTGGAGACGAGTTTACCAGTTGAATTCGCCGCTGAATTAAATAAAATTCCGCAATGCGCTCTATTCTATGTATCTAATCACTCAATTATTTTATAGTAATAGAGCACACAGTGTATTTGAATCCTGTTTCTTGTGGAATCTGGAATAGTCGTCTTTCTTCGTGCTTTGGTATTAGTCACATATCTCATGTAGATGGATTGTGATGTAATGTTAAACAGGAGCCAAAGAGTTTACCGGACTTGCTTATAATAAATAGTATACGCATTGTAATCCAGATGCCGGATTTAATATGTCTTCAAAGAACATACGGATATTTTCTTTTATAAGAGTTGTGATAGTTTCCAATCACCAATGCGCCTACAATGCCTACAGCATCCCTATACCAATTGCAGGAATAGTGAGACCAAACTGAATTGGTGTACTGAGCTATTTTTATGCTATAGAGTTTACAATTCAATATTGTACTTAGGGACGCAGAGAAGGCTAAAATTTAGTTTATGCGCGTTGTTGCCTCTATTCCTACTTTTCTTCGTTGGCCAGCTAACTCTGTCTTGTCCAACGCTTGCCTAGTCTCGCAGCTCTCCCCCTAAACTTAAAAAATCAGATGAGGAAGCTGATTCTGCGCAGTTTCTCCATAATTTGCACTTGAATCTGATTTCCAACAGTTGAGGCCCCAGGAATGTCTGAAAATCTCATTGAACAGGACGAAGCCGTGTTGGCACTCTTGGCTTATGCATTCTCTGGAGCGATCGGACCAGTCGAAGGAAGAGGCGTGAGCTATGCACTGATTGACGCATCCTCATCGAGGTTCTCTTGGTCTGTGGCTGTAGAGGACATAGACGGCCCTGCTGTACCTGTTGATCGCTATTTAATCAAGATTGACAGACTATCAAAACGAATCGACCCCCCAGAACTCATCGACGGCGGAACTCTCCGAGGCAATCTTTGCTGCAACTGGTCAGAGTTTGGCTTCTTCGACAAGATTCACTGATGGTGCTCTAAGCATCTCATATAGAGTCGCGGTTCAAGAGGATTCGAGTGCTGCGTATATAGTGCAGTTACGCCATCACGGCCGTGTAGCATCAATGGATGCTTTTATGACTTTGATATGGTAAAAAGTGGATGTTGCTGCACTACCACTCCCACGAGTATATGCAATACCAGGAGAGCTGGAAAGACAACATATCATCGGCAGAGGTAGACAGATAACCCAATTTATACCAGGTGTCATGGCCTCGTCGGTTTATTCTCATTTATCGCACGAAAAAAGACTCGTACTGGTCAGAAAGATGGCTCTCGCATTCAATGAATGCTGGATGATTCAGCTTCCAGAGAAGCACTTAATTGGCGAACTGATTGCTACTGAAGCTGGTGGTCAAGTTGTTCTCAGCGTCGGTCCTGATAGACACCATGGCCTTGGTGGACCGTTTCATTCTGTACGCGAGTATCTCTGCGCATATATCAGATCTTGGCTTATTGCCCTTGAACATCAACAAGGTATCGATGACTTCAAGGAGAGATTTTTTAACTCAATTAGGGACGTTGTTAGCAGCTGTCTGCATAAAATCCCAACCATCGTCGAAGACATCCCGATAGTCGCAATGCATGCGGACATGGGTCCCCACAATGTCATCGTCTCTGACCGGGTGCATACAGAGATACGAGCTATTATTGACTGGGAATTCGTATCTAGCGCACCATATGCATCACTCTATCGGCTTATTGAGATGCTTTTCCGTAGGCCTGCCTCTAACGGGTTCGGCTCAGAGTATGATCGCGCTGATGAACTACGTGAAGCTTCTGGGGCGCTATTCTCGAATGGAAACTTTGGAATCAGAGCGAGGCTGTAAAATCATTTCTGGAATGGTTTAGATCTGGTCTTTTCATGAAGCCTGAGTGGAGATCAGAAGATCTTCCCGATGATGAAAAGGAAATCTTTTGGCAGGAAAATATTCGAATTGTTGAAAGCGTGCTGGGAAAATACTCACCAACGTGGAATAAAGTCTGAGCCACTTATCAGGGCAAATCAAGACAAGCTGTATAAAAGTGGTGGCGAGTCCTCGTTTAACCTGAGCAAATATTTGCCTTTGAATTGTCAGCTTCTCCTTCGCTCATGTCTCCTAGTGCAACCTTACCTGCAAGTAGCCATCTCTTATTCAAATTCCTCAAGACCTGTTTTAGAAAATGAATGTTTTCTTCATACTTTGCCTGTGGATTATGCTTTAATATCTGGAGCTGAATGACGGCTGACTGATACAGCGCGTACGGCACAAACGGGGATAAGCAGCTGTAGTTGATTGACTCCTCATCACCAAACAGCTTACGGCAGTAACGGGTAACTTCCAGAGATGTATGTTCAGCCAGAGCCGTGGGGTAATCTTCCATCTTCATGCCATATCTTCCCTTCTCAGCAGAGCAGCCATAGAGAGTAAATAAAGCGCTACTTGCCATTAGTACTCCTAAGAGAAGCTTTGATGGTGAGTTGTAGTCTACTACCTGCTGCAAATAGCGAATGATATGCAATATTTGCTAAAGTCTTCCACATCGTTCTGTAGCAACGGGACGAACGTCGACATGGTTGCCTCGAGTTGGTTGGCTTCTTTAGCCAGGAAACTTTCATCCGCAACAGGCTCGTATACGTTTCTCAACACTCGCCCGACGAGGTGGGAAATTTGACACTCGCGAGCAAACGAGCCAATGCTGACATCTGCAGGCGTATTCAACAAGTGTGTAACTGGGCTTGGGGCAATCTGTGGCCATATTTAGCATCCATGGCCTGAGATTAAGAGCGCATAGACTTGCATTTTGTGCCCACATATCCTCTTCGATTGGTAATGGGTCGGTCTCTTGAGCAAAGGGTGTGGTGAAAATGCTTTCTCCCATGGAGAGGTTTAAGTAGCTTTAGGGATTTGCCTGTTAGAAATTGTATGGCTCAGAAGGTTCAGCCAACTATACCGGTCCAAGTTATGTAGCGCCCAATATGTTCGCTTCTTCTCTTCCGTTACAACACCACTTTCATCCTCATGGCGTGAGAGAACAGACTTTCGGTGAAAGCCGGCAAAGCAGGCTACCTTAGCACAAGCGCCTATAGATGCAGCAGCCGCGGGATATAAGCCGTGTCCCATTTCATAGAGAGCTATGAGTATTCGACACTGCACAACTTCTAGGGAGTGGTAAGAGGCGGCTTCTAGCAAGCTGATTATGCTCTTCAATGCCACGTAAAAAGACGACTGCATACTATCGTGCGACTGCGGGACTTGCAATATAAGGTGCATACATAGGCAGAGCGTAGCAAAGTCAGCGGTGCAACTGGGAGATTCAATCCTGGGCAGCCTCTCATAGAATCTCTGTGCTGAGATAATCGAAATCTTCCTGGCGATAGAGGCAAAGTACGAGTTTGCGATTTGGCGCATCTCACTGCGCGATCCGATAATCTTGAGAAACTGCTTCTGGACAATGACATCCACTGTAGGTCGTCTCAGAGAATCATGGAGGAAGGGATCGATACCAGCCGTTATGTCGATAGAACTTGGACTGGTCCAGCTATTTGATGATGGCCGGGATGACTGTGGCGAATGTGATGATGTAGTATCCGTGCTCGTAGAACTACTTGGAACATCGTCGCCAGCTTCACTCTTTAGTGGCCGCAAGGTATCTGTATCATAACCACATGATCTGCTAAAGCTGGAGAGTATCTCTCGTTAACCCTCGGCGTTTAAGTGATGTCGCATGGAAGAGCAAGCCTACCGTGAGCATGTAGAGCATTTTGGCCAGCTACGGTCACAGCGCCTCTTGCTTAGTCTACAAGGCGTACATGCATTGACAGCCTGCATTGCTGCTTGGGTTCAATGCTAACGGATGATATGTGTGTAGCGTTGATGTAATACTTAGGTATGAGCAGATACAGGCAACGGTGATACAGGAACTGGAGGCGCAATTAGTCAGTCGGTGTTCTGATTAAGCTCTAATCTAATCACTCTACGCGCAGCGGTGGGGGCAGCGCATCTGTCTTTTAGGCCCTATGATCTGGTCGATGGCTTCCTGCAACAGCGCGATGATTCAAAGCGAGTCTTCCAGGAAAATAGGTCAACTGAAGAGGCTACGTATCGTCGATGATCTAATAAAATTTCACTGGATTTTAATCGTATTATTCCACTGTTTCGTCTTTGAAATCAGATTAACGTTCTTCAACCTTAGCTTCCGTAATCTCTGAAACAACGCCCGTAAAAATATCTAATTTTAGTCCCACAACCGACGTTCCGGGCAGGATGAAGTGCGAAGAGCTGAGAAGAGCAACATCTTCTTTTAAACTATCCTCGATTCTGAAGGTGGTTAGCTAGTTGTTAATTATTGAAGTGAGAGAATGCTAAGCTTACGACCCCGCAATCTCGCCGTATTTTGAAGCATTGATCGTATCTTTCTCCTGAGGTGCAATTTCAATCAGAGCCTCCTTGATTCTAGAGTCATGGTAATGTGTCATTCCGCAGTCTATACTATGGATTAATATTCACTCATTAAGTGATGCTACTCTAACCACTTGACTCTATCGGCTCACCTGTATGATGTAGGACAACGATTGTTTTCGAATTGCCGATAGTTTGCAAAATAGAGATTGTTCTAATTGCGTCCATGGCACGGCCACCGGCATTGCGTACCATCGTAACACCCTTGATGGTCGAATCAACACCGAAGACCTCGTAAGGGTTTAATCGTGGGTCAGAGCAGCTCAAGATGATAGTACCTGCTCCGCTTTGGCGAACAGCCTGGACCATAGGGATCAAGTGGGGTGGTGCTTTGTAGTTTTGTGAGAGTTTGCTGTTTTTGGTAAGCTCTACGTCTTACACTTAAGGATGATTCATTTTGCTTATAAGTTACACACCTGTTGCGATTAAGCAACTCGACTAGAACTTTTGAAGCCATGCTGCTTTCTGTCTTTACTTTATTGTTATCCGTTGAAGAAGATGAGTTACAAATGAGATTGAAACTGATGAGTAATATGAGTGGTGATAGTGATTCTGAATTCCGAAAGATCAAATGCAACAAGCACTATTTTTATACATGTGATGCGAAATGTCCGAGGCGGCGTGATCGGGCATTGTGCAGTATTCATGATTACTCAACAATACAAACTCTAATATCTCAGCTTAATAATTGCCAGCAGGAATTATAATCCGGAGGCATATGATGATTTTCCATTTCGTAGACGTTACATATCCGAGGAAAGAGATCGAAAAGAGCATTGCGGTGATATTTGTTTATTACTCGTTCAAACTTCCGGATTCCAAAGATTTTCTGACAGTCTAGTTGATTGAAAGAAGATGCCGTAATTAAGAGTGCAGACTAGTGCGAATAGTTTTAAAAGAGGCAAATCATAACCTTACGGTGCTGATTATGTCGCTATTCGCTTAGCAATGATCTTTTATGGAGTGTTTGGCGAAATGACGTTGAGATGCCTTTGTATTATTAAAGCATTACTGAACATTGATGTACATATAAAGACCGATTCAACGATCAAATTTCCCTGTGAATCTTGAAGATAAGTTTCGTTAAATCCCCGGCGAAAAAATACAAAGTGTATTAAATCGAGCAAACATGCTTCTCTAACTTGTGCGTACCATGAAACTCCTTGGGTTCTGCCCTAGTGCTTGTTTGCCAAAGTGTTTTCGTCAATCGAGCGAATAGATTTGGCACAAAAGCTTTGCTCATAAGTCTTTCAAAAGAAGTTTCTCGGATGTTCAAACCTAGACAAGACTTAAAAAAAAAGGACTTGATTCTTCAGTTAACATTACCTAGCATTACACATGAAACCATCAAGCGCCTATGCACAGAATAAACTACTAGCTTCGACTGGTACCAATCAGAAGCATCATTGAATGGATAAGTAGCAAAATGGGCAAATGGTTTGCGTATCTGCGAATATCATCGATCTGTCGAGATTCATGTTTATATATAGAGTAAAACTTCATCTTCGCAGCAAGATACACGCTAAAATAGTCCTAAAACCTGTCTACTTTTGATTCTGTATCGTAGTCTAGCTCCTAGAAACTTGAGAAATGACGCATAACCGTAGATTTCCCTCAAATACCGTATTGCTATGGCCGTGTACTTGTGAACTGTTCTACCGTTTATTATCGTAGCATCTCATCCTGACAAATGGCCTTTGCTGGGTCTATAAAAAGCCTCGGTTGATGCATGATGGGAGACGAATGCGGCGTAGCGATTTTGCCTCCCTTGCTAGGAGAATCCAATTTATAAGCTGCGGGAGCAAAACGTTAACTACAGGCTTTGGACAACTCGACCTCGCGTTCTAGTCCGAGCCGCAGCTTCTTTGCACTAACCCGCACACTAATCCGCACGCTAGAGCGAGATCTAACCTAGAATCTATCCCCTTGATGCATGGAGCCATACTAATCAACGCCCATTTTGATGCTACTACTATCTCAAAACTCGACTTCCACTTAGAAAATTGCCGCCTCAAATGACTACTCTGAATGTCGTCTTGAAATTTTCGTCTTTGTAATTACAATTCAACATACGTGTTTTTAGTTTTTGACATGATTCGCAAACATTGGGGATTACAAACCAAGCGTCTTAGCTTGTTTATAGAGGGGATATATAAATCACAGAGACTCTACGTATGAGATAGATATCATTCAATAAAAGAAAATCAGAATATATAGAGAGCCTACAGCTACTATCAAAGCTTATACCTCTTAAATATATTCTAACGACAGTGCACTTTGTTTTTCGACGTTCAGATTCCTACCCAAATCCTTTTGAAGATTATAGGTCTTAAAAAAGTTCAACATGGCCCAGAAGAGAATTCTCGTTATTGGAGGAACCGGAGCACAGGGATTCGCAGTTGTCAAGGCTCTGGTCGAAGCGAAGGAACCGTTTACTGTTCGCGTACTTTCACGCAATCCCGATTCTGACTTCGTAAAGACGACTTTCAAGGATTATCCTCAAGTCGAGTTCTTCAAGGGTTCTTTTATGGATTTTGATTCAATTGAAAAAGCCCTCCAGGACTGCTATGGTGTCTTTGTCAATACTGATGGTGGGTTCCTTCTATTATGTCAAAAACTGTGAATATCTTATTAACAGACTCAAGGCTTCACTGTAAACGAGCAGGACGAGCTTTGGGCAGGAGTCCGCATCTTTGAGATTGCAAACACCATTCCAACTCTTCGCCATTTTGTGTATAGCAGTATTGACTACTACCTTCGGTTGACCAACTTCGACCATAGATATGCAGCTCACCATACCAACGGCAAAGGTCGTGTTCACACCTATCTAGATGGCATGACATCGCCCGCGCACCCTGACTCCAAGCTTGTGTGGTCGACTCTTGTTACTGGCCCGTATAACGAGGATCTCATTGGTGGACCTTATATTCCACACATCGCCGCAGACGGAACACGCGTCTTCCGACTCCCTCTGGGCGACGGCTACCTCCCCCTTATGACGCTCAAGGACTGTGCTGCTTTCGCACTCCACATGTTCCAGAATCCTGAAGAGTGGTCTGGCAAGACTCTCCTTGCTACGAGTCATTTCGCAAACGGTAAAGAAATTGCTGAGACTCTGGCCCGCGTAGCAGGCGTCAAGGCACGCTACGAGCCCATTACGACCAAGGAGTGGGTCGACAATCTGCCCTTTGCAAAGGCACCGCTCTCGAGCATGTATCCAGACGGAATCACCGTAGGAGAGAACTTTAGCATGTGGTGGACAGGCTTCCAGGACAGCATCTTGAAGAACGTTGGCACACGAGATTTGACAGAGATGAAGCGGATCAATCCAAATCTCCAAAGTCTCGAGGATTGGATTCGTGAAACCAAGTGGGATGGTACTGCGAGACAGGTCTTGAAAGGATTCATTGATGCAGGTATCACGCCGGATATGCAGCAGCGAAAGATAGAGTGAAGGTAGCCAAAAGATAGCATGTCTATGTGATAATATTTATTAAATAGATAAACTTATAATTGACTTCTCGCTTATTGACTACACTCAAGTACTCTGTCACCTAATTAGACTTTGACAAGATGGAACCAAATATTACAAATGATTTATATATCACAAGAAGATCAGAGCATTTTGGAGATAACATTATGTGAGAACATCAAACTCTTTAGTAGGCTAAATGTGTTGCGTTCACCTACCTAATTAAAGGCACTGTGAAGAATGCTAGGTATGTATTACAGTATGCAGCAAGGGGTAACAAACAAATATGCAACGGACCGAACCAGAAATATCCAAGGCACCGCACCGCATATTATTAACCAACAACCCGGCATCTGATTAGGGGCCTCAACCACGAGAAAGAGAGGAGGCGGCCAATCCCAGAAGATTTGAGATACCCAAGAGGAAGGGGCTGGTCAATTGGCCTAATTTCATCGGCTCCTAGGACACTAGAGTCCTCCGTACTTTGAAACCCCGCACGGGAGCATAGATTATCTCAAAGCCCCATCTGTTGGTCCAGTCGTTGCAGCTGTTAAAGATAGTGAACCAACAGCCACAATACTGAACTGCCAAAACAGGGTCCTCTTGCTTGAATTCAGAACACCTCGCATAATCTTTGCCACTGGTAAGCTTGACCCCGCACTTCAAACCGAGCTTGAATCCTACGGAACGAAGCTAAAGTAGCGAAGAAGACGTCAACCTCTCTCATTTTACTGAGTACAGTAGGAAGTATGTACACGAAGGAATGGTATTTTGGTAAGAATGCGAAAGCCAATTCTCGCGCTGCATTTCGTCTGGTCGAGTAAATGTTATCTTCATTGCAATGTCCAATTCGGGTTTGAAGGCCAGCTAGTCACTTATACGATATATTTCATGTACAACGTAACGCGACAATACATCTTCTGGTCTCTTCGAAAAGTGGCCATTATGCAATGGAGCCTTGTCTCATATAGTCGTGAAAGCCTTGATGGTCTAGACGTATTGCTGGAGATGTGTGTGCGCACAATTTCATCTCGGAGGTATGTTCAGTCTGGGCAGAGAACATAGCCTATGAAGCTCTTCTATCCTGCATGTTATGCTTAAAGAGGGCCCTGTAAATCCCAAGAAAGCCAATACTTCCCATTCTTTCGGACTCTGTGAGACCGTGGTGGAGTGCCTGGATAGTCTATGTCAAAATTGAGTGTTGTGGCGATGACTTCGTCGCAAAACATCCAAAGCCTTTTTCGTCGCCTCGCCATATTTAAACTTGTATTATATAGCTATCTTTACATAATGATTAGTAGAAGTGCTTGATATCCTCATGTTCCTAATCAGTAACCTGCGGCTGCAACCCTCCTTTTTCAGCACGCTGGAGCTGTGGCTGGACCAACACAGGGTCGCTTTTTACAGTACAGGCTGTTATCTTGGTCCGACTTGCATACAATCCGTAATGCCCATCTCTCTCTCTCTCTCTCAAATCATTTCCCAGTTCTTGGGCCGTCGCTATCGTGCTCCTTTGCCCTTTTGACACTATCCCGGATTTCAATGCATCTGCCACGAACGCAATGGCTGACCCAGCGCTGAATGGCCTCGCTAATTGCGACGACTCGTTTGGTCCGGCCGCTGCCAACTGTTCGTCTCCTCGATTCGACTTGACCATCAAATTTGAGCAATCAATTCTCACCATCGCACCGTGTACGCTACTCCTAATTTGCGCGCTGCCTCGAATTGTGCAGCTGCTACGGGAATCTCCAAAAGTAGTCCGGTTTTCCTTGGGTCGTCTCAAATCAGTGCGCAATAGCCCCGGATTTCTTAGCTTGCCCTTTCACTAATGGTATTCGCAAACTGTAGGCTATCTATACTTTATTCATCGCGCTGCAGTTGGCTCTGCTCGTCCTTTGGTCGAAGAACTACTGGCTGGCCAACTCCATCTCAATCACGGCGGCGATATTCACCTTAGTTGACGCAGTCGCCTTGGCTGCATTGAGTCATCTTGAGCACCAGCGCTCAGCCCGTCCATCCACTATCATCCTCGCCTATCTCATCTTCTCCATTGCTTTTGACAGTATTCAATGCCGTACCTTGTGGCTGGTCAGAGCAGATGCAGTCGCTCCGGTGTATACAGCCACGCTGGGCATTAAGACCCTTGCGTTTCTTCTGGAGCTGAAGGAGAAGCGCAATATCCTGCTGCCTCCCTGGAATCAGCTCAGCCCAGAAATGACGGGAAGCATCATTAATAGAAGCCTTTTCTGGTGGCTGAACGATCTACTCATCCAAGGCTTTCGGGCAACTCTTTCGGGCTTCTCGCTGTATGATACAGATGCTGCACTGAAGTCCAGGAGACTCCTTGGCAAGATTCAAACTGCCCGAAAGATGTGGTCTGCTCCTAAACTCGGTTTTTGCCGCCGCAACAAGTTGCTCTTTTCTCTGCTCGACTCTATCAGGGGGCCACTACTGCTGGCCGTCTTCCCCCGTCTCTGTTGGATTGGCTTCAAGTTTGCGCAGCCGTTTCTCCTGAACCGCGTTGTCAGCTACATTACCAACGAAAAGGGTAGTGACCCCCAGAAAAGCACCGGTTTCGCGCTTGTTGGTGCTACAGCTTTGGTTTACCTGGGAATAGCTGTATGCTGTGCAACTCCCGTTGAAAGGAATTCCCACTAACCCACAATCGCTTGCAGATCTCAAAAGGCTCCTACCAGCATCAACTCTTCCGTTTTTTAACCATGGTTCGGGGCGCTCTCATTTCCCTCGTCTATATTCAGACACTTGCCGCGACTGCTATCTCGGCCACCAGTGATGGCCAATCCACTGCCTCAAATTCCGCTGCCTTGACTCTCATCGGCCCTGATGTCACGGCCATCTCCGGTGCATTGGAGGCTTTTCATGAAATATGGGCAAACCCGATCGAGATAATCTTGGCTATCTGGCTGCTATCCAGAGAGATTGGTCCTGGATCCGTTGGTCCTGCCGTTGCAGTTCTCGGTGCGTTAGCTGAGTTGTCATCTGAATCTTTATCCGCCGTTCTAATTTCGAGTAGTGTGCACATTTACGATGACAAAGCTTTCCAAACGGATGGGGCCTGCGATGAAATCATGGAACATTGCCATACAAGCTCGAATTAGCACTACATCTGGAATTCTCCGTCACATCAAAGAGTTGAAAATGCTGGGCATGATATCTTGCTGGATGAGCAGTATTCAGGCATTAAGAATTACGGAGCTCAACCGATCTCAGAAGTTTCGTACTTTGATCGCATACATGAATATGCTAGGTAAGAAGCCTGCCATATGGTAGAATATCCCATTAAACGTTGATTGATATTAAAGAAACTTGCTTAGGCAATACCCCAACGGCACTGTCCCCCATTGTCACCTTCGGCATTGCAATAGCAGTGCAGAGTAAAAGTGGTCAACACTTCACTGTCACTACAGCCTTCACATCCCTCTCTATTATTGGCCTGATTGTCGCTCCACTCTCACATCTTCTATACGCTGTTCCATCTTTCTTCAGCTGCCTGGGCTCTTTTGAGCGAATCGAGGCTTTCGCTAATAAGAACAACACGGGGATTTTGAGTATTTCACATCCTTCAAATAGCCACTCCAGCAATGACATTGAGCTCTTAGCTACAACTCCTCAGCATAAGGTGCAAGCTATCCGAGCAACGAATGTATCTTTCCATGTCACTGGACAACGAGAGCCAGTATTGAAGAATTTGCAGTTTGCTATAGCGCCCTATACGTTCACAGTTATTACTGGAAAGGTCGGTTCTGGCAAATCCATGCTTCTCTTAGGCATCTTGGGCGAACTAAAAGCTACCGGCGACTTTCAAGGCTCATTTCCCGGCGTCTCATATTGCTCCCAACAGCCCTGGCTTATCAAGGCTCCCATTAAGCAAAACATTACTGGTCCGGAAGGCAGCGATGTCGATGACACCTGGTATCACACGGTTGTTGAAGCTTGTGCTTTGACCAGGGATTTCCAGCAACTCCCCTTGGGTGACAATACCAACGCCTTGACACTCAGTGGCGGGCAAAAGCAGCGTGTTGTAAGTTTTTTTTCCTTTTAGGCCTTCGAAAAACAGGGATTAACTTGACCTAATTTAGGCGTTGGCACGCGCCATTTATGCCAGAAACCCGGTTCTTGTTGCAGACGATGTATTCTCAGGTCTAGACCCAGAAACTAGACATCACGTTTGGATCCATGTATTTAGTCCAGCAGGGGTTTTGCGTCGGTTACGCACGACCGTGATTCTGGTCGCTCACACACGTATGTGAAATTTCTCCACTAACTGCAGCAACGAGCCTAAAGAACTGAGTTGTGATTCATTGGACAGTTGAGTATCTGCGAGATGCCGATCAAATCATTATTCTTGAAAATGGTGAAATTATCCACCAAGGTTCCTATTCCATCGTCAGTGAGATAGCCTCTCTTCTAGTCGGCCAAGGCAAAATAAGACCCGTTCCATCGCACAGTTTATCGGAAACCAGCGGGCAAGGACCAATAACAGTCAAGAGTGAGCCTAAGGACCAAGATAAACAGGAAGCTGAAGATTTAGCCAGAACGGGAGACTCCGCCCTCTATCTCTTTTATTTCCAGTCCATTGGCTGGAAACACGCCCTCATGGTTATATTTCTCGGAATGCTTCCAGTATTTCTCCAGCAATTCACACGTTGGTCACCCCGTCTGTCTCCGATATAGGCATGTACTAACAAACTATCACAGAGATTTGGCTGAAATGGTGGACCGAAGCAAACAACGGCAGCTCTCAGACCAATACCGGCATATACTACGGCACTTACTGCGCACTTCTATGCCCCTTTATTCTTACTACAGGTCTTGACTGCTGGTATGTCACACGCCTCGCATTTCCAAAGTATACGATTAATAAGGCATCCAGGTTCATGTTTGTCAAAGTCATCCCTCGCTCAGCTACATGGCTGCACTGGAAATTGCTTGAAACTACATTGAAGTGCGTAGAAAATACTGTGTCTGCACAACAGAAGACACCTGCTAACGAGATCTCGTAGGGCCTCACTGGCCTTTTTCCACCGCACTGATAGCGGCGACCTTGTCAATAGGTATACAAGAACAGAGAGACTACACGGCTAGCCCAGTAACTAACGAACAAGACAGATTTAGCCAAGACATGACACTTGTTGATCGCGAGCTTCCTACTGCAGCATATACTACTCATGCCGGTTCGTCTCTTTCTGCCACTTATGATGTGACACCGCTAAGAAATCCGTAGCGATACTCTCCTGCATCGGCGAGTTCGTCTTGATCGTTCTCGGAGCAAAGTATCTTGCTGCGACTCTGCCTATTACTCTTATTATTCTATACTCACTACAGAAGTTCTACCTCAGCACATCCCGTCAACTCCGAATATTAGATCTACAGGCAAAGGCGCCTCTTTACAAGCAGCTTCTGGAGATAATCGAAGGCCTGACGACAATCCGTGCGTTTTGCTGGCAGGAAGCGATATCCCAGCAATCGCTGGAACTGCTAGATCTTTCTCAGAGACCACACTATCTCCTGCTATCTATTCAGAGATGGCTCACGCTGGTTCTTGACCTCCTGGTTACGGTCTCTGCCGTGCTTCTGGTCCTCTTTGCGGTGGCTACCAACTCCACCTCTCCAGGATACATGGCTGTTGCCATGTATAGTGTCATGGGTTTCAGCGAGTCCCTTTCGAATCTCCTGACATCCTGGACGGCGCTTGAGACTTCCCTTGGAGCTATCACCCGTCTCAGGGAGTTTGTCAAGGCAACCCCACAAGAGATTGAACCTGCATCGGATGATCGAGATGAACTCCCACCATCTTGGCCATCGCATGGCAGGATAGAGTGGCGTAATGTTGAAGCCACATACCAGATTGCAGGAGAGGAGAGAGTCCCTGTTCTTCGCGATATATCACTGACCATCGACCCCGGTCAGAAGGTCGCCATCTGCGGACGTACAGGCAGCGGCAAATCTTCTTTTATATCAACCCTATTTAAGCTAGTGGACTACACAGGTATCATAAAGGTTGACACGCTAGATATTGCTAACATATCAAACGAAGAGCTGCGCGCCAGCCTGATTATCGTTTCCCAGAATCCCACACTGTTCCCCGGCACCCTGCGCTCAAACCTAGCCCTACCGAATCACAACGCAACTCCCCCTTCTAATGAGGAAGTTATAACAGTGCTAGAATCACTCAAGGTCTGGGCCGCGATCCAGAAGTCTGGATCCCTCGACACCGAAGTTGAAAACTTGTCGCTCTCCATCGGCCAGCAGCAGCTCATCTGTCTGGCAAGAGCGATCCTCCAGAAGAAGGACAGCAACATTCTTATCCTCGATGAAGCAATGAGTGCGGTAGATGGAGAGACTGAGAAATTGATGGTAACGGCGCTGGAGACGGAGTTTGCGGATCATACGGTGTTGTCAATAGTACATCGTCTCGATACGGTTCGCAAATACGATAGATTGGTCGTTTTGGATGCCGGTAGGATTATTGATATTGGGTCACCGAAGGATATGATTGATCGCAATGGCAGGTTGGTAAGGAGAACTTCCGGTATCAGATAATTGGCTTCGAGATCTCGAGATACTGCTTATATGTAGTAATGTTAGTAGATCACGGAGTAAAATAACCGGAGAGAATCACCAACAGAATGTCATGCAAAGGCTGCAAGCATGCGAGACTAAAAGGCACTCAAAATGACCATGCCCTTTATAAGAATCTCTGATCTCGCTTTCACTTGTGACAACAATACACGATTAACTCTGCTTCTATCACCCTGGACTCTTCTCCATAAGTGCCAATATCTCAACGGCATCAAGAATCATAAGGGTCGTAAGCTCTGAAATCGAAGTTATACACAAGTTAAGAGACGAAGAGCTCGAAAAGATCTGACAAAGAGCTTTATTTTTTTCTCAAGATTGCCAAGGAACCTGAATAGCTCGAATTTATCTGTAATTAAATTATTGGGAAATTGGCGAGTAAGACATTAGCATTAACGCTATGGTACTTTATATAAATAGTAGTATGCGTGCATTTCTATTATGCTATTACACTAAGGACTTGAATAGGCCTAAGAAAACACGACTCCATGACTCTCCGCGCTGCTATGAACACTCCTCTTGGCTATAGGGCAAGACTGAGTAATGTCTAGGCACCACAAGTACAGGCTGAATAGTCCATGAGTAGCGACTGAGCTGGCGTACGCAAAAGCGGCGATACGGTTTTAAAGTTGAATTCTAGGATTCAGATGATATAACAGGTTTAATACAGCTTGATTGTGCAACAACGATGAAAAAGAAACTGGAGTTCCCTTCAGTGACTCTAGCGTAGCAGCTGAGCGATGCACTCAGGTGCAACACTGTTCAAAGTCGCAAGTGGATTCAATAGATCCAAAGGACTGACAAAGATGTCGTTATCAGCGACCTGCCAGAACAAATCAACCAGGCCATCGTCATTAAATCTCATAAATCGCATGCCTCGTGCACGATACTGTGCACCATTGGGAGCCACCTTGGTGCCATTCACCATAGTAAATGTTCCATTTCGTGTTCCTTGGAAGATATATTCGGTGGCCGCCCAGTTGCCTTGTGCAACAACAAACTCATCGTGTTGGATGAGATCTGGCACCGAAGTATTGTACCGAGTAAACAGGTTAACTAGTGAGGCACGGCCTGTTGAGTTACGGCCATCGGAGACAACGGTTACATTCTCCGCGGCAAGAAGTCCATTAGCAGACGCGTTTTGACGGTTGAAATTGATGTTGAACTGCGCGGCCTTCTCCTTGAGTTTGAAGGTAAAGCCGGCAGATGTGTTTGCAATCGGATTTCGTACAATCTGTTCGAGGGGTGGGAGTCCGGCCTGGCCTGCCCCTTGTGCTCCCGCGAGTCCACTTTCGCCGATGCTAACAATACGACTCAATAGCGCATCTTTGTCAAAGATCATGGTTTCTGCCAGCGTTGTCTGGAGGAGGAGAACTGAGCTATTCGAAGTGAACCTGTTGGCACTCAGAATCGCAGCAATGTTTCCCTCAACGATAATGAGCCTGTCGAGAAACTGGGCCCTGACTCCTCCTGAAGGATCAAAAGCCAATGCTTGAATAAAGGCTGCTCGTCCAAGACTTGATGATCCGCTGAAATAGAGGTCGATGTCAGGTGTGACCATGCGGCCATTAGCTTGTATGCCCTCGGGAGTATTCTTGCTAAAATTCGGATGGAATGACGCTGATCGATTCGCAACTTTGTCCGTGTATTCTTCTGTGAGGATTAACCCTGGAACTCCGACCGGTTTTTCGAGAGTGGCATTAGAGCCCAACAATGCCAGCACATATGCAAGAATGGAACGCATATTGATAACGGTTGAGGATTATACTTCCTAACTAAGAAGAGGATTAAACAAAGGAGTGTAAGTTGACTGGTGTTATTAAATGCATGCGGTATGTAGGCATCGGAGAAATGCACTCTATAAACATAGTATACGTCAATCTAACTAACAAATAGCAATTCAATTTTTTTCCCATGAAAAGGGGTCTATCCGACGGGTATTCCTAAGAGATCGTCATTTTTATTGTTGATGTGGAATCATCACTATAAGGCATAATCACTAGAACCACCTGGCGCGCCAAGCCTCACCTGCTATGGATCTTGGTAAGACGGCATATCTGGAAACAAAGGTCGAAGAAAATATCCCGCGGAGAAATTTGCAATCATCAGCAACGATAGGCTGGAATCAAACTATTGTGGACAGCACACATATCAAGACCAGTATGTAAGATTCAGTCCATACAGGATGTGGGACGCTAATAGGGCTGGTGCAGGAGGTTATATAGCCATAAGGCTGAATAATTGATACTAAATTATTGCTAATATATTATTCATATGTGTTGCTTTGTTACAATACGAGCTTTCGATTGAGTCTACTCCCTTCCGTACACCACGCATCTGACTTCATGCAAGTTGCCACTAATGCTATTATCTTCCAGGGCCTTTCCGAAACCTAGCTGTCACTTTGTATATAGCCTTTTGTTATATTCAAGGTTGATTTTCCATGAAGATGAAACACCTAGGATATCCAGCTATACGCCTGCTGAACCGGCTTCTCGAGACCCGCCTCTTGCGTCGAGGTGTGTCCCCTGGCCTGATATTCTGCTCCTACATGTCCTACGCTAAAGATACGGATTTACGGTTACTAATATCCGCCGGATACTACTACAGGCAGAATATTCCGAGATATTATTTTCAGGGGAAGTACGGTACCAAGATACTACTACTCAAAGATGATCCCCTATGTGTACAGGATTCCAATGTCGCGTTCCAAATATGTTTCCCGCGGAGTGACAAACGCGGTGTGCCGTAGTAGTTCACGTGTATACATACCAGATAGATATTCTTATATACTTCCTTATTTCCGATATCAAACCCATGTGATGTTAACTGCATTGAAAGTCTTTGTCAAGCAAAGCCGCGAAGCGGCTTGCGAAGGTGACAACCGGAGTGAAGTGTAGCTTCCAGATTTGCTTCTCTAATAAGAAAATAATAATAATAAGCTACTACAATCACTAGCCATAGTTGAAATACTAACTGGCAATTGGTTAGATTTGCCATTTTATGCTAATTTTCACTGCCTGCAATGTAATGTATACCTTTTATTTTAGTGTTATTATGTGTTGTTAATATATATTGCAATATTCATGTGTTTTAACTCTATAATTACAGTGGGCTTAAGCCAGCCACCCACTACTATATATTCTAGCTTACCTACTTCCATATATACCTGGATGGCTGGGCAAAGTAAAGTTATTTAAATATAGAGAATAGAGGCTATCGTATATATATAACAAAATAAAATTACTTAGATTAATGCTATAAGCTGAGTGCTGTAGGTAAAGCCTGCTGCAGGCGCCCCTGGAGGGTAATAACTAAATTTCCGTTATAGATAGCAATAGCTTTGATCTATCTAGATAGCCTTGCTCTATGTAGGTAGCCTTGATCTGTTAAGGTAGATTCAATCAATCTAGCTGACCTCGAGCGATCCGGAAGACCTTGATCGATGCAGCAACTGTGACGATCCGGTCTATACTCAAGAGTATAGGGTAGGTTTCCCAAGGTAATAAACCAGTGATCTAGTTTATGTTGGCAGAGAGATCAGGGTGTAAACGGCGTTGAGCAATCTTATCACGTA